>CM043116.1:31977558-32276213 GCA_023701765.1 Hylyphantes graminicola
GTGATTTTCGATACTTGCCTTTGGATTTATATTTGTATTTTTCACATGACACGCTAATTGTTTTCTTTTAATATCATTGAAAAATAAAAGTATTAACTTTAGTTCGGTGTCCTGCTATGTTGTTGAACAATATTGAATACTGCAATATAAAAGTAATCAAAAAGGAAACACGAAATACTTTTAGTACTATGGACAAGCACTTTTTAAGTCTGAACTTCATTTTTTGAATAAATAATGCTTATTATCACAAATTTTATAGAAAGTACATTGGATAAAATCAAGGCAGGCGCATTTGTTTTGCAAAATGTTTTTAAAAATCCTATAACCGGATATTTTGTAAATTTTCATAGCAATTTTTTATAAAGAAAACACGATGAAGTTATAAAACAAAAATAACAAATGATTAAATACATTGAACTATTGTATTCAGTTTAAAAATTTATTTTCCAAAAATCTCGAATTCGAATCAATTTATGTTCTACGAGAAATAAACCGGAATTGGAAACTCAAAAAAAATAATACATTAGATGGTTTCCGGAGAGGGAGTTCAACAATTCTCCGGGGCATACTATCGCATTCCCTTTTTTCCCTGCAGCAACTATTCGAGTTACTAAATTTGTAGAAAACGAATCACCAGAGTTTTGGTATCCCCAGCGATTCCGATGCAAGAGTTATCACAAGAAATGTTCTCGTAATTTTAGGAACCTCGCAGAATTCCGAGTACTCAGGATGCAGCATTTCCTTTTTGTGAGTTGCGATAATAGAATTCCTCTTTTAAAACAAGGAGCTAATGCGAGATGTTTCCATGTTTAAATTTAAAATGTGTTGGTAAATTGGGTTAAAAAAAAACCTCACAGAATATATTTTGGTGAAATATAAGTGTTGGAACGCGTTTGTAACACTTTCTACACGATAGCATACAAATTTGATACGAGTAGTTGTTAATCATAAAAAAGTAAATTTTATGAAGGGAGATTTTTTTTACCGAGAAAACTGCAAGTTTTTTTTTTTTTTTTTTTTTTTTGTAAGTTAAATGCTTAAAAATTTTTTTTGGAAGTGTGGTGAATGGAACTTAAAGTAACATTAAGTTCATGGGATTTCCTTATTTATTAATACAAAATCTTCAAAAATCCTTTCCAAAATTTCAGACTTTGAGAGACAAAAATAATGGGGGAATGCTTACGTAACTCTGGACTGAATCCAGAAATTGATTTGGTCTTTTGTAGGATTTTCTAAGAAAAACTACATTAAAAAAATGTATCAAAGTGCACCACAGGTACTATTCTCGGTAACACCCACAGTCTACGCCCATACATAGCACATGTATTATTTTCAAAAAAATATCTTGGCTGGAGTTTTGAGAAAATAGGAGGGAGGCAGTCTTTGAAAATGATACTTCAAAGGAAATAGACTTTTTCTCTCGAAAAGTTTATAGGAACTTAAAATAAGTCCGTTGTAAACAAATGCAGGCATTTATTTTTACCAGAACTATTGTTATTTTTAAACCTTGTTGTGACCAACAACTTAAAATTTTACAATGGCTTAACCTAGCAGAAGTCTATGTGTTTTCATATGGGTTCTTCTGAAGAAATCACTACCCTCGAATCGTTTGAGAGAGAGGGGGAGAGAGAGAGAGAAAGAGAGAGAGAACTGACAAAAGAATATGAAGAATCAGAAAAGGAAAGAGTTTGACGTAGTAGTGCTCAGTGGGAACGTTCATAAGATGTAAACCTGAAACTCAATACGTGTTTTAAATAACTTAAAATGTTAATTATGATATCCGATTGATAAGAGTATTATAAGAGATTTTAATAATGTCTTAGTATAAAGCTTTTTTTAAGATTGTTATTATCGAGGCTGCCATAGTTCAATATGAACACTCAAAGACATGGAAAAAAGAAAATTTGCTTTAGCACTTTGGCCCTGCTACAACCATTGTTTATATTGTCACCTATAACAGAATAATATATGAATCATCATCATCATCATCCATCATCCTGGTCACTACAGCCTTGAGCAAGTCATTGCTGTCCCAACGAGCTTTTGCCATCTTGATCTACTTTGGGCCACGGCTCTCCAATTGTTTACTCCCAAGGTTCGAAGGTCTTCCTCGACTGCATCCAGCCATCTAGTTGATGGGCGACCTCTTCTTCTAGTTCCAATAACATTTGAATAGAAAAAAAAATATGAATAGAAAAAATAATTCCTCTAAAGTTAGAATTAATACATTGCATTTTCTTTAAACATCTCTTGCTCAGAAAAAATCTTAAATTTTTAAGGCATGTATTTTTTTCTAGATCTGGCTGCCCAATTCAAACTGGCCTTCCCGGAAAAAACCGTCCGACCCGGCAGCTTCGTGTCTCTCATCTGCATCGCCACCGGGAACCCAGCCCCGCAAGTCAAGTGGACATTGGACGACATCTGGACGTTGTCCACTCGACCAGGTGTCCTGGTCAGCACCTACCTGAGCAATGGTGGAGACGTCATCAGTTACGTGAATATTACGTCAGCTGACGTGACGGATAGCGGTGTCTACACGTGCACGGCGTTTAACGAAGCTGGAAAAGCTACGCATTCGAGAAGGCTGAATGTGTTTGGATCGCTTTTTATAAGGCCTTTGAATAATCTGACGGCTCTGGCTGGAGGCACTTTCAGAGTGATGTGTCCTTTTGGTGGATATCCGTTTGATAGCATCATCTGGAAAAGAGGTAGGGATTTGTCCTCTAAATTACTGATTTGATACTTTGATAATGAGTTCCTGGAACAAAAGAAATTAGTTGCAGAACCTTAGCCGTCGTAAACATTTAAAATATATTTAGATTTCAACTTAAATAAATATTTTTCTATTGACAGTATTTCAGTTTGAGTAACTTATATTTCACACCATGCAAGGAGGATATATTAGGGCCCCAGGATGATTTTTATGGTCGATTTAAGAAGATAGTAAATCCGTGCTAGTTCATGAATTACAAAAGTTTATTCAATGAGAAGAAACGGTACTACCCATAAACTCCGATGAAACAGCTTCTTAAAAAAACTCAATTTTAGTACTGTTTAATTCTACACAACTTCCCGAAATAAGTTCAACATGGCTTCCGCACCGGCACAGATTATTTTATCAGTCCTTCATTACGTGTCTCTCAAAGAAATGTGCGATATTGCACGGTCTTACTCTTCTTATGTTGATATCCGCCACTTTTTACTACTATATAATAATTTATTTTGCTTTTACTATCTTCATAAAATATTTCTATGATTTATTTGTTTTTCAGAAATTTGCTTTAATACTTTGATAACATTTGATACAAATTAAAAGGAAAATTTTATTTATTAAATAGAGATAAATGTGACTTAAAAAACATATTAATGCGCTAATAGCATCATTCAATCAGTACATCTAATGTTTCTGTAATATAATTTACCATTCTACGATTTTTCTTAGCTTTTGTTTTATTCGTACTACGTACTTAATTTATTCAGATCAATAAATCATTTATTTATTAAAACTTAAGTCAGATTTTTTAGATACATACATAATGCGTTACTCATGCTTAGTAAAATAAAGATAAGCTATAAACCTTTTAATAAGACAAAAAGGTAATGTGTAAGAAAATGCATGATTTATCATCATACATTGTCAGTGATTTTACTGAAAGTATAAATATTCTTTAACGAAGATAAAAAGATTCTTTAACGAGAAATTAGGTCAGATCGTAATGCTAGCATATTAAAAAAATCAATCAATGTTTAATATCTGTGAATTTATCTTACCATTTCTAAAAACACTTAATTCTGTGATACGATAACGATTCTTTCGAAAACATTAAAATCCAATTTCCGTTGAATTTAAAGCGATGTACGTTTTATATGGTCCTTAAAAATTAATAAAAGAGAAAGCGTGTTAACGCCAAATAATAATGAAAAATTAGCAAATAGGAAAGATAAGAGCTGGAAGAAATCAATTTTTCATTTAACTGTCCCAGACCTAACTGATAAAGAGAAATTAATAGAAATCCCATTAGCTCCACTTACAATTTCGCTGCTTTTATCTCTTATACTATTAAATTGTGATTAGATGGTCTTTTCAAATGTAAATGAAACCCTTTTTGAAAGCAGAGTGTAAATATATTAAATCACATAGACTGTATTATAAAATAATGAAGAAAACGTTAAAAATATATCAATACATGGTGAGATAATATAACTAAATTCAATTTATTTATTTAGAGCATTATACTTTTAAACAAGCTTTATGTGCCCCCTGTGGGGTTATTACGATTGTTTGAAAGTCTTCTTGCTGAAATGATATCAATTTCACTTTCAACCACCCAAATGCCCCGATGTCTAGACGTGATGAGGAATCGATTTTTTCAGAACAATTATAAATTAATTTGATTCATGAGTTTGTAATTGTATGAAAATTTAAAATACATAATTTAAAAAAAAAACACATAACAATGGAAACATTACACGACTTTTAAAGAGTACACATATTCATAGATTTGAAGGTAATTTATAAACTTAAAAAGGGTTATTCTGTAGCTTTAAAACCGAAAAAAAACCCTCCCCGCCAGCTAACCTTTGCGCATGTACGATTTTCTCGAAAACCGTTTTATGACGCCCGACAGGTCTTGGAAACTCGAGTATCAAATTTGAAGACCGTAACTTTCCTTTAGGGCTGTGTAGTGGACTCAGACAGGCTTACATGCGGACCAATATTCAAAAACACTTTTCTCGAATGAATATTATCCAAAAAGTGACTGAAACAAAAATTCACCATTTCAGTTTTTCTTTATCTCATTGCAAATACGTAAATGGGGGCTGGGGAGCCCAGTTTTTTAGGCATTCAGGTGTCGGCTCGCCACTTGTGACTGGGGATCTAAAATACGACGCCCGTCGTCAATAGCCCTCTTGCAGCTCTAGGCCAATTCAAACTACGCTAAAATAAACAATACTTTAATCAACGTGTGTTTCAGACTAGGTAATCGAAAGTAACGATAATAAAAATAAATATTAAATTCAAATCTCACGAATAAAAATAAGTTGGCAATATGGCTAATTTACAATTCCAAAGATTATAAATCGAATTGAAATATTTAATAACCAATTACATATTTGCCTTTCATAAAACGTCTAACACAAAATTTCGCAGCTTCAATACCAGGATATTCATTTAGTTACTAGCCATATTTGCATATCAACTATTCTCCTCATTTAAAACCTGCAAATTGAATCGTGTTTATAATTGATGCGAGCCCCCTCTACATCATAAACCTGAACAGCCTGCTTTCGCGTCCCACATCATTTGTAAAGTAAATACGCTTAATCACGTTCGCGGCATCGGATGTAAAGCTCCATTCGACCCAAAAGCTAAGTTCAGATTTTCATTAGAGACAGTCTGAATATTCACCTCATTAAAATTGCCAGCAGAGGTCCTCGGGCTGCGATCAGGGGTAGGAAGCTTCTCGCCAATTGAATGGGGCTGCCGATTTAGAGGCATGGGGAATCGCCAAGATAATTGACAGAAGTCGCCAATTATATATGAAGAGTACACGGGAAAAAACGATTGATTTTGCAGATAAGTTTCCTTAGCAGGCCACTTTGGCGATGATAGAGAGTGATCGCCTAAACTGGTGTAAAGAAGTAAGTTACTCGCTTTGTTTATCTTTCGCGGCAACCTGATTCACGCCAGAGTTGAGTGGAACGAGTCACACGTTTGTCCCTCAAGTTAAGAACCAGAAGGAAAACCGGTTTCCGGTCGCCAATGTTCGCCAAGCAGAGACAATTACGGAGAGCCTCTAACGAAATCAATCGGTTCTTCCCGTGTACTCTTCATATTTGTTTTGTATTCTGTTTTAAAAATGTTCTGATTTGCATTTTTGGAAAAAATATACACCTAATTGTCTAGTTTATTTCTTATATCGAATAATTGTCTGATGTACACTTTGATGTCACTAACAAAAGAGTGAAATCCCCTCATATAAGGGAAGAGCATTTTCGACACCGAAAGAAGTAATAATTAACTCGGACCTAGTTAAAATCGGTTGTTTGTTTTAAGAGTGTAGGTGCTAATATCGGTACAAAAACAGAACTTTGAAGCAGTGATCTTTTTTTCTAACGTTATATGAACTGTAATTTTAAAACAATTAGTGTTAACTCAAACAAACATTAGCTTTAAAGTTGAAGAAATAATTAAAATGAAACTACGATGTATTGATTTATTACATAAAAGATATACTAGCTGCAATTTTTATTAGTTATACAAAGTATTAGCATATATTAATGCTTTAAAAATATTCAATTTTCGTTTTTAACGAAATTTTCCGCAAACTTGGCACAATATTATTTTTTATGTTGACACATAAACGTAAGAAAAGCAAAAAAAAAAAAATGCCATTTACAAAGTTACATTCGCGATAATATCTGTAGTTTAGCGATAACTTGCCAAGAAAGCATAATCGCAGTGGGGAATCATAATATGCTCGCAGCCAAACTATCGCACTGCCACTGGCAGTATATTTAATGAAGGTCAAATCTGAGACCACCCCTCCCATATTAGAATACCATACCTTCAGTGTTTACAATACGAAGTATTTTACATGGTTAACAAAAGAGTACACAAATTACTTCACACATACACGTAATTGGTACTACAGTTAATTATATTTGGTTGCTCCATCTATTTTCGCACGCAACAAAAAAAAATATTGTTTCAAGAAAGCTTTGTTCAAATTTTTTTTGCGTTCTGACTAATTATTCTTTCTCAGCTATTTTGAATCAGGACATAATTTCTAAAACTACTAGATTAATAAATTCAGCCTTGAATAGATTTACTTTTGATAACGGTGACTTGTATATAGTTTGTAAGCTTTTGATTTATGTATATTAATAATCCTATTTACTGGTAAGCCTCCAATTAGGAAATTATATACATCCTCTCTCGAAGCACAAAAGAAAATATCCTAAAATTTGTGTAATGTACCTTTAATCTTTTTAGCTGGTTTTTGATACGTTATACAACGATCATACGTTCTTTAAACTTGTAAAATAAAAACTGTTTGGTTCAATGATACTTCGTTAGTTCGTTTGGTGTAATCTGTCTTCGTAATCTAAAAAACTGGAAGCAGCAAATGCTAATTAATTAAACCCTAAAATCGTAGTAATTTTACAATAAAAAACTAGTAAAATATAAGTAGAATCGAAACTCTTTGTTGCCTTTGCGATAATAACATACAATTGAAATATTGCAGCGGCAATTTGAAGCTATTAAAAGTTAAAAGTTAGTCGATAATCCAAAATGCCTTTGCGATAATAACATACAATTGAAATATTGCAGCGGTAATTTGAAGCTATTAAAAGTTAAAAGTTAGTCGATAATCCAAGAATCGCTCTAGCAATCCTTCTAATAAAAAAAAGACGAATGAGAAGAAACACCACATAGCTGTTTATTCAATATTGCCTTAATACACTGCTCAAAACAATTAGGGGAGCACTTTTTAATTCCAAATTTAACTTCACTCCCAACTTTTTAATTTTTGTCCTATAAATCTAAAATTTGTTAAATAGGTTCACTATGCATTCGAAATGTAATAGTAAAAAAAACAGGAGAAACAAATCTTAAGTTTTTAATACTTAAATTTAAAGGGGGGAAATGGAATAATAACTTTTTAATAAATTATAACAATAATTTTTTCAAAACTTTTTTTTTAAAATAGTTGAAATATATTTTTAAACATCAAAATAATGCAAGCATGAAAAATTTAGGGTCAATTTATTTTCTAAAACTCTTTTAAAGTGAAATTTATTTTACCATATTTTTCATATTTTTATTAATATAAAAAAATATTAAATTCTTCAAAATACGTTATTCTTCCATCTAACGATGTATCTAACGATACATAAGTGGCGAATTCAACTCTGTCAGAAAAAAATCACAAGCTGATGATTCCCAAAGGAATTATTGGGAGCGAAAGGGTTTAAAACATGTGCTCCCCTAATTGTTTTGAGCAATGTATAACCCGTAATACTTTTCATTAGCGGTAGTTGTGCAGGCTCTTAGACTCAGTGTTTGGGTTTATTCAACTTATTCCAGGAATTGTATAACGATGCTAACAAAAATCATAAGCTTCTTAGTTTTTCTTTAAAGTGATGTCATTTGGCACTATCAAGTTTCTGAACATAATTTTAAAAAAATAATAGGGCTGACATCTATTGGGATTAATAAAAAATATTTTGGAAAAGAAAAAAATTGAAGAATTAAATTATGTGCTTTTTCATATCATAAATGGTTACAGAACAGAAAAAAAATCTAAATTGATGATGCCAAATTGTCATTGAGACTGAAAGGGTTAACTATAAAACTTCTTTAAAATAATTTTAAAAATAGTTATAATAGACAGTAAGCATCAATGCAGTGGCAAATCATCGATACACTTCTTTAAAAATAAAAAAAAGTTTGAAGCGATAGTTCGCCAATAACTGCCTCAAAGCAGTAGCAAATCATCTAATGCCACAAACCTTCCTAATGCCACTGGTCGTCCCCGTTAATAGAGGTCGGTCCCAAAGTCGCCGTCATTAGGACCACGGCGATGTTCAGGATTCGAAAGATTTTCTGCGGTTTTGGGGCGAACGCATGAATAATTAATTGTATTTGTTCGGGGGCCGAAGTGTGGAGTTTTGAGTTAATCGAGTGCGCATAAATTATGATTGGGAAAATTTTCAATTATCTGCAGGGAAGAGAGAGGAACTGATAGCGTTATTAAGGGGTCGATTCGTGTAATTAACTCTTGGTCCGCCACGATAATTGAAAACGACTTTGCCCCGTGGTTCGACTGACTGCGATTAGAAAAATATAAATGAGACGACAAGAGAAAGTTGTTCGAGAAACTCTTTGAGGTCTTTAGTAAATGTCGGGAAATCGATAAAAGTTAATGGAGTTCTGACTCCCGAATATAGTAAGGATAGCAAATGAAGACTTAATTTTTAAAAATGAAGAATGTATTCTCAACACTAAAGATTAAGCTTTACATATATATTGAAGGGAAAACTATATATTTTTACATGAATACATTTCCAATAAACTGTATTGTATAGGAACTGCTCTTGTGAATCGGTGGAAATCAGAAAACACTTTTCTATGAGGTTAAAATTTTGTACTGAAAGTTTATATTTTGTTTTGTGACGTTGCACTATCCTTCTTGATCGGATTTTAGGCTGTTTTGAAAGACAGAAACGAACATAACCTGTTCAGTAACATTAAAATTAGAGTCGTCCGTGTGCAAATAGATTTCGTACTTTTTCTTAGGGAAAGCCGACAATCCGAAAGATATGGATAACTTTGAAACCTAATAAATCTTCTGTGGTCTTAAAGTTGAGTAAACCATGGCACCATATACGTTGATGTATAAGAAAACTCTGATATGTGATATATTTTAAAGCTCTCAAATGTCACTGAGACGCCACTGAGGTACAACGTGAGTGAAATATTATTGAAACCCAGTTGCTGAGTGGCACTACCTCATATTGCCATGCAACAGGCCGGAATCAAACCCCAGATAAGACGAGGTTCACAAATTCTGTCATTCCCTCAGTGAGTCTAGATAGATTGGAATAAGATAGAGTAGAAATTAAACATTGAGAAGTCCGCATAGGTGGGACAAAGTCATCAAAACCTCCACTGAAATACATGTATTTAACACCACAGTATTACGAAATAAAATTAGAATAGAATTCATTGATCCTCTCTGCATAAATTTTTTAAATATATCCTCAAATAGCGTTTGTCAATAGAATTTGAATTGTATTCCTCACAAGTATTGTAAATAACAAATTTATTTACCAAGTGATTCGTTTATACTAGTTAGATCAAAAATTAAGAGTAAACTAGTTAGATCAAAAATTAAGTACGATTTGTTAGCTGTCACTTTTAAATCATCATTCCTTCCTTTGCCCTTTGGAGTGTAACTTCCAATTTATGGTTCACCTTTTAGTTTTTTAACATTGTTTCTGTATGTTTCTTTAAAGTTTTGGATTTTCAAAACAGTTTGAATTAATCAAATTAAATTTAATTTGGGATAATATATTGTAATTACAAATATTGGCATCTTAATGTTACCTTATTTATAAATGCTTATCCGAAATAGTAATACGCAGCTGACAGTACATAAAAGGTTTAGATTGGAAAATTCAATTCCATGAAAGATTCCCTTTTTATTGATTTTATTTTTAAAATTTAGTTCTGCTCAAACCCAAGTACAAATTATTAAAGTTATCATCAATAATAAGCAATGTGTTGGACACCATATCTGCTTTAAAACTTCTGTTTTCTTTTTTTAATTTTGCTCAAGGTTAAAATTATATTAGTCTTTCAATCGAATGTTTCGTTTGACTATAAGGGTGAAACTTTGATAAAATCCAATGCTCAAGATATGTTGTTTTGAAAACATTCAATGTTGTTTTGAAAACATTTATTGTTGTTTTGAAAACATTTATTGTTGTTTTTAAAACATTTAATGTTGTTTTGAAAACATTTAATTAACATTTGACATTACACTTAGAACTTAAATATTTTAAAGTGAAAATGTGCAATTATAAGATTTTAAAGTGATGTCATAAAGTGAAAAAGTTTTGTTAGAATAAAGGTTGAGTTAAATTATCTTAATTTAGTTTTAATTGTTATTTTATTTTTTTAGTTTTAAAACATTTAAAATAAAACTGAGTTTAACTAGAAAGAAGCAAACACTTTTACTGGTGAGTTTCTTAAATAAGAGTAAAAATAAAGTTATTGGGCAAAACCATAAATAAACCATCACATACAAATAAAATAAACTCAATTTTAAATTTAAAACTCTTATAACTCCATAAACCACCAAGAAACCAAACAAAAAACCACCCAAAACTTACCACATCCATAAAAATACCCACATAATCCTCAATGATACTCCAAATACATTTGCTGCCTCAGGGAAAACTTTTCTGTGTGCCGAAAACTTCAACAAATGCGGACTGTTTCCGGAGCCCGAGAATGGAAACAGGAGTATAGTCAAAAGTCATTCGATAAATAATTCCCGGGACCCTCTTACTTGGGGGAGGGTTTCCCAAATGCTTACTCGCTTCCTGGAAACTGAAAGAGAAGTGTACAAAAAGAAGAGGAAGTGGACTATTGCTGTGGTTGGCTCGATGTCGGGGATCGGCTATTTATGGTAGTTTGAGAAATATGGTGGAATTGTGGAAAGTGAAATTGGGGTTTGTCATGGGTTAAGATGAATTTCTTTCAGAGCTCCGTTTGTGTATGGGAACTCTGAATTACAGAGTATTTGTGTTTGAGGGCGAGACATTTTTTATTTTATTATTATAGTCCTTTCTTTGAAATTGTGATATATTATTGTCTTAAATAGTGATGTAATAAATATCTCAATGGACCATTACTTGGGGGAGGGTTTCCCAAATGCTTACTCGCTTCCTGGAAACTGAAAGAGATGTGTACAAAAAGAAGATGAAGTGGACTATTGCTGTGGTTGGCTCGATGTCGGGGATCGGCTATTTATGGTAGTTTGAGAAATATGGTGGAATTGTGGAAAGTGAAATTGGGGTTTGTCATGGGTTAAGATGAATTTCTTTCAGAGTTTCGTTTGCGTATGGAAACTCTAAATTGCAGAGCATTTGTGTTCGAAGGGCGCGATATATTTTTTTTATTATTATAGTTCGCCTCATGAAATTGTGAAATATAATAGCATTGTCTCAAATAGAAATGTAATAAATAACTTAATGGACACTTACTTGGGGCGGGTTTCCCATATGCTTACTCGCTTCCTGGAAACTGAAAGAGATGTGTACAAAAAGAAGAGGAAGTGGACTATTGCTGTGGTTGGCTCGATGTCGATGATCGGCTATTTGAGGTAGTCTAAGAAATATGGTGGAATTGTGGAAAGTGAAATTGTGGTTTGCCATGGGTTAAATGAATTACTTTCAAAGATTTTGTTTGGTTTGTGTTGGAAAATTCTACTTGCAGAAAATATTTTTCAGTGATATTTTTTGTTATCATAATTTATTAACAATTTTATATTCTAACTGGAAAATATGTTTGTGTACAGTATTGACAGAATAAATAGTTTAATGGAAACTTAACTCAGAACGATTTCAAAAATACTTACTAACTTCCTTCGTTTGTTCGATGTTAGATATCAAGAAATTTTGGAGAGTAAAAATGGGAGACTAAGAAATGTTGTGGAATCGATGAGATTTAAATTGAAATTTACCTTTGGTCTCGATAATTTTCCTAGAATGATTTGGTTAAGTTTGCTTTAGATACTTTTAAAAAAAACTTTGTATTTTGTGGGGTTCGTTTTCTATTCTAATTCAAAGTTATTATTAAAAATAAATAAATTTGTGTTGTTAAAATGTTGGCGTTACTACTGATGTGTTACAAAATTATAAATCAAATTTGATTGCTGATAAGTTATTTTTTTAAACTGTAAATAAAATACTGTGTCTCATATTTACTCATTCAAAAGGGGTAAATATAGATTAGTTATTTTTAGTTTAGTTTTGTACAAATTTCACCATATTAAACCAATTAACAGTTTATTTGAAGCATCGGTCATTAATTATGGATCTGTAAAAGAAAATAATATTTATACTAAAATGTTATATTTTGCCGCTCTACTTGTAGTTTATTAATATACAAGTACCAGTTTACAGATATAATTTTGATGTGACTTTGTCACAATGTGGTATTTGGTAATTTGTGCTGAATGATTGTTGTCACATGTGTATTTGTACATTGTTTCAACATATATAATGTAATTATACACATTGTGACAACAATCATTCAGCACAAATTACCAAATACCACATTACGACAGTGAGTTTTCAAAATAATTGTAATAATAAATTAATATGCATATATTAATGTCTAGACATGTCTCAATTAACCATAAATAGAACGGTTTTGCAATAATAACCCTTTCCATTCTTATGCAAGTGACAAAATTTTAATTCAGTAAAATAATGAGATTTCTGGGCATAATAAGGAAGTCATAATATGCTACTAATATATTAAAACACGTTGTTAATGAAATGCTCATGCATAAAAAAATTGTCATATTATTCAGTTATAACTAAATTAATACAATATATTAAAAATATCAGTTGTCAATAATATCTATTTATTTCTCGCAAAAATTTATATATACTTACGTGCATAATAATTGAGACAAAATCTATTTAAATAATTTAAGAACTTTTCTCATTTTTACTTTCACAATGCCTATGTAAAAAATTTTATATCAAATGTAATTTTTGCTATAAAATTACAAAAATGAGAAAATAAATAACAAAGCAAGTTTAAAAAAGATTTTTACGCCAATTTCAAGAAGAAATAAGTAAAAATAATAACAATACAACAAATTGAATGTACTAAATACATTATTCATATAAAACACGTTAACACTTTTTAATTTCGTTTTACTCAAATGTCTTACAAACAACAATGCAAGAAACAGAAATATATTCCGTGCTTATTTTTAAAAAAGAACTTTTCGTCACGAGCCAATTTACACAACAAAAGAAAACTTTTTCCTATTCCGAAGTAACGGCTCCTGGATAAACAAGCAGATGCCTCTCTTATCTCGGGCGACATTTGAAATTCTGACCATGCGTCTACAATCGAAATTTACAACTGGTCCCCGCGATATTCGGTGAAAACTTTTCTGAACGGTTCCGTCCTTCCACTTCGGGCCCCCACACAAAGGCCCTTCCTGTTAAATATTGAGGCAGGCAGCAGAAGTATCCAGGAAAACTGTCGGAAAGAAATATCGCACCGTCAGTGGGAAAATGGCGCATTGAATAAATTCGACTCTTCTAGTTAAAATACGGTGCAAGTATGATTTAATGGCCAGTCTGTTCATATGAGACTTTTGGTGAACGCGAAAATTAAAAATTTAAGCTTAATATATCTTAAGAGTTGTACAAAATATGATTTGGACTGTTTATCCCAGTTAGCAAATTTCGTTGTTTAGCAACGTAAATCAGATCGCCACATCGAGACAATTCAAAACGAATTTTAATCAATTTAGGAGCCTTTTGGGAATTCCATTTACACCCTTGACGAATAAAAACGTTAGCTTTAAGGATTTTAAAATTTATTTTTGGTATAACTTAATTTATCCTAACTTCTTCAGCATGGTTTTCATTTGTCTTATAATTTATTGATTTAAGTAAATGTAAGCAGAAAGATTATATTTTTACGTAACCGTAATTACATATAATATTTGGAATACAATGATCGATATGTTTAAGGTGTTAAGTAGCAACACAAATTCTAAGTGAAAATATTTTTTTCTCGCGCATTGAATGGTGAATTCATATAGCGTGGGAACATAAGACAAATTTGAGCACCGACCGGTCGCAGGAAAAGTAAGAACGAAAACCGGAAGGAATTTTGTTAAATGGAACAACCCGATTAGATACTTGTTTGTTACATTATCAAAGGCAAAAAAATCTAAATATCAGGCGGTTCATCTGAGGAATTTTTTTTACGTTGATACGCCACTTTTCCACTAGAGGGTGCTATAAAAGACATCGAAGGCGAGATATATCAAGAAAAGAAGAATAATAATACTAAAAAATATCCCTTTTAAAAGAACAGAATTTTCGAGATCAGCAAATCAAACGAAGCGGGAAATATAGAGGGTGAAAAGCTTAGCCCCGTGTCTTGTGCTGAACAAGGAATTTTTCGGTTTCGCAGTTTAAATATGGCTGTCGCGTATAATTTATTGCATGGCTTTTCCATCTAATTTGCATACCTATTCAGCAGGAACGGCGGTAACAAAGGAAGCTGCATCCAGGGAGAGGAAATTATACATTTTTGGGCGAAATGATTGTGTGTTTCGCATGTGAAGAAACTTGAAAAGTTCTAAAGATTGGATTTTGTATGGGGGAGAACTCGGTGTTTGATGTTGTCGTTTGAATTGTGCAGATTGTAATTATTGTTCGGAAAATAAAGCCGACAGGTTTGGGGGAAAAATTTTCGGAGAAATGTATTGTTAAATAAAAGATTTCAATGCATAACGAATTCATGTACTCATTTGTAGGCTTTCCATTTTAAAAAATATGAAAGCAATGTGAAAGGACGTTTACATTTAAGATAAATATTAAGCAAAATAAATAATTAGTAAAATTAAATATTAATGAATGATTATTTCAAATTATTACTTGAAGTTGTAAAAAGTAATTTAAATGAATATTTTTCTGCAATAAAAAATAGTGTTTTTAATAATATGATGTTTTGCAAACAAATTTATTTTCAAAGTACAAACATATGATTTAAAGTCTACATTCGTATTACCTTCTAAACCTTGGTGTGACAGTAGCATGTGTTTTATTAGCATAACATTGCTTTTATATTAGTTATATTACCAAACTGCAAATTAGTAGGAACTCTTCACAAAACGCTGAGCAACCTGGTGTAATCTTCCACAGTCTAAACGCACGCACAATCAAATATGTTAAACAAAACGAATTTTGAAAAAAAACTTAGAATTATGTCAAGCTTCTATTGAATGGTTAGTAAGGTGACGCTCTTGAAATCAAAAGATTTAACATTGGTACAAGCTAGACAAAAAACCACTAAAAATTTCTCCTGTATGTATACATATGCTATACTATACTAAAAAACATTTAAGGCCCACCGTAAATTTGAAGGCAACATCTGTGTCATTGGATTTTTTACTCAATTTTGTCTGATTAACCTTGCTCTATTTTCTTTAATAACATAACTCCGACTTTGTGGTGCAACCAATCTACGTTTTTGTAGTGTAAGTAATTGTAATGGTTATGGTACAAGTTTAGATAACTTGATGATGGAATGTCATTCTATAAAACCCGAGACAGCATTTTTTCCCACTGATTTTATATGATTTCGTTGATGCACTAAATGTATTACAGTACACATTTGATTAAGATGTAAGATTTTTTTTAATAATTATACTTAATCTTTCCCTAGATAAAAATCGTCTGAAATTACTTAATAAAGCAACCAATTTTTTAAAAAGTTATTTTTTACCAAAGAAATAAAAATAAACAATAATATAATTAAAAAACAAACCTCTGCAGTTTTTAATTACGTTATCATTAAGAAAAGAGCTTAAAATGTAAGAAGATTATTTTCCAACAATACTCTTTAATACAAAATACACCAGCAAAAAATAAATCTTCTTGAAACACAGTAATTTTTTTCGAAGAAATCTAAATAAAAGTTTACAAAAAATGCACGGGGGAAATAAATTTTGAAAAAATACAGAACATAAGTCCTTTGAGGCCAATAAAGCAAATTTAAGGACGCTATTCTGACAAATGAAGACTTAATTAACACAGATGTAGTAAGGGAAATCCCAGTAGAGTCACATTATATTTAAAATAGAGCTTAAAGTGCAAGAAGGGGCTATAAAATAAAGAGCAGTCTATTGGGAAATAACTAAAACCATGTGACAAGGTAGATTGTTATTTGCATTTTTGTTAGTATCATTATCGTAATTTAAGAAATGTTAGCTTTTAAAATTTAATATATAATTTAGTGAGTACAATGTAAAAGTAAATACAAAATTTGGAAAACTGGTAAGAAAAACGAGCATCGCGTAATTACGTAGTAACTTCATTTGTATACATTATTATTTAGCTTAAAAAGGATTGAAAAAAAATATTTTCGATTGCAATTTTAAAAAGAAAAATATATATTTTTATGAAAATGTGAAATGTAAATGTTAAATATGCAAAACTTTGTTATATTTATTTTAAATTTAGCTTGTACCTTATAAAAAAATTCAAATTAATCCTCATACCTAAAGCCTCCACATCATTTTTAATATTTAATTGAGAAAACATATGTGCCGTTATTTTTGGTACTTAAGAATGTTCTCAATCAAGGTAACTCTAATAATATATATCTTTAGTAATTACTGGATACTGGGTTATTGGCTCCTTAGTAATTACAAGGATATTCAATACCTATCGGCAGAGGCTCGTATAGGATGGAAAGGATGACGCTTGTGAAATTCTAATTACGATAGTGCCGATTTTAAAATATTTTGAATTCATTCATACTTGAGTATTAGTTAATGGGAAATTTGACTCGTGTTTAAAAGCAAAACTTCGACTAACTGAGGCTAGATGCACACCAGATATAGAATTTTGTTAATGAAACTTTTCTGCATAAGCCACTAGTGGTGTCGTGCGCTACCCAGTAAAAGTTTGGTGTAATTTGGTGTAGTTTTACTTCATTATTAAACTGGAATTTTTTTTATGAAGTTGTAACCTGCAATTACTTTTGTAGGAGCAAAAACAATTTTCGATGTATATTCTCTAGTAGGTTTGCAAGTGTCCACATAATAACAATAACTACTTAAAATATAATTTAATCTTAATCTTCTAATATAATTTAATCTTAAGATGTGTGGTACCCACTGCAAATCGAAACAGTGCATAATGACAATAAAAATAGGAGACAACCCATCACATAAGACATGAATTGCGGTATTTGTTATACAGCTTAAACATAAAGTGTTTAAGTTTCATTCTAAGGGGTTGATTTCTACGAAACAGTATGTTGCTTCCAATTATGTTTATTCATACGTGTGCAGTTTTTTTCATTGCAACAAGCAGTTTTAAACATATTTTCTTTGTGTTTCAGTGGAGTAAATGGGGTATATGGGGTGATATGAACTTTATCATTATAAAACTATGGTTCAACATGTATTATACACACAAAAACCTAATGAACTACCTTAAAACATTTTATATCGTAAAAAATGTTGGGAAAGGTGCGAATCTATTTTTTCCTTTCATTCAATGTTCATTTTTGCTGGTAGACTCCAATGCAAGATGTTAAAAGAAACAAAACCATATAAGATTTGTTACAAGTAATGAATTTCTCACACAATTTCTATGATTTTTTTTTAAACTTCATCATGTATAATAAGCAGGTCGACATGTTAATGGGAAATTTCATAGATTTTATAATATATTGTGAGAGCCTCGAGAGTGTGTTATGATTGAAAGTATTTTCAAAAGCGCCGTAAGGGTGAAAAGTCGAATGAAATGTTCATTCCATTTGTCCAGTATATGATGAAGAATGGATGATGGAAAAAGGAGAGAAGACACGGTAAAATATTTGCAGGCATAAACTTTATCTGTGAGAAACGAAAAACTGGTGCTATTGTTTCTTTAAAGAATTTATTAAGTAATAGTAAAATTATATTAAAGAAACAATTTAAATTCTAAAAAAAACATGGAGTTTAACTCTTAAGGAGCTTTGTCATCTATATCAAATCCTTAATTTGTTATGAGATTTTATCATGGCTCATAACATTCTAAGACCGCAGAAGCTCCTTGTTACGTCACGCTATCTGCCTGGCTCAAATAGTCCTTTTTGAGGAAAAAAAGAAACCTATAGTTATGCACGGCCGGCAATACTCTTCAGGTTCCGAGCAAGTTTTTTTTTTTTTTTTTGGAACAGCTGACATCCCAAACCTGACAGCTGGCCCAAATGTGACGTCACAGAAGGCTCATCTGGCCTCATTAGTTCTGCCGGTCGTGGTTGAATCATCCACGTCAAATCTTTAATTTTTTTAGAGAATTCAGCCATATATGTCATAAATTGTCAGATATGTTAGTAAACATACATTTGAAATCCAAATAAATGTAGTTACACCATTTTCACAAAGCCACATGGTCAAAACTGTTACAATACAATTGCATTTACTATTATTACAACTAACACTTTCTAAAAAAACTAACCTATTTTGACCTAACTCCCGCCATTAATTAACATACAAATTTCAATTCCATCCAATATTTATAGAGGCACTCCAAAGCACCGCAGTTGATTAACGCCCAGAATCAACATGCCACAATCTTAAATGAAGCGGGGCAAGCGAGAACGCAATTCAAGCAACACAATTTGCATATCTGGCCTCAGGGATCCACTCAGTCCTGTTTATGAGCTGAGAACAAATCCACCCCTCAATGTTAATCTAGATCTGGTCCTGGCCACACACATAGGACCGCATTAGAATGGATCCCCTAGAATTTAGGGTAAACAGATTATGAGTGCGTATCTTGGAGGTTTTGATTAAAACTTGACGAGAGATCTTAAGAGCCATGTTTAAAGTTTTCGTATTGATTCGGGTTATATGATTGCATGTGCTTTTAGGGGATTGGAGGATGCTGATCAAAGTGTAACTAATGTTGTAATTTAATACTTTAGTAAAAGGCTGTGCATATAGTCAGATAGAAATTTAACTAAGTTTAATTAACAAATAACTAAACAAATACTGAATTTCAAATTATTGAGTGTTTCAAATCGACTTTACGTATTATTTTTTGTTTCCAAATATGAATTGACCCTTCTCTTATCCACCCTCTCCAAAAGAAGGAAAAAATAATTAACGACTAAAATATAAACTTTTTCAATAAGAGTAGTAGAAATTACATCGATATTATTATGATCATTACGAATAAATGTAAGGAAATAAGTAAAAATGAGGAAAGGTGGTAAGAAATATGTAGTTCAATTATTATATTCAAAATATATAAAGCTTTAAAAGTAATATAAATTTGAATGAATTAACAAAGTTAAGCAAGAAAAATAATACATAATACTATTCATTAATTCAACTCCAAGAAGTTAACTTCTTTACGTGCATATTCTTTTTTTTAAACTTGATGTAAGGACTATTTTTTTTTCGTGCAAAACTTTATCTAACGATATAAAAAAAATAAAGAAAAAGTTTCTGAAGCAATTTCGGGCCACCTTTCACACACTATAATTTTCAATTTTTCTGCTCTACCAAAAGCTAAGAAAAAATTCTTGAAAAAACTTTTCCATGTCCCTGTAAGATCCCAGGATCTGATGATAAATCGCTTTCCCCTCCCTAATTCCCGGACAAATTCGCTGCCTCTTCGGTGAGTAATTACACGATGTAAAGTAGATGTTAAATTGCGCTGAAAGTCATTCTCTTACGGACGGAGTATAAAGAAAAAATTCTGCATATTCGCGCTTTAAAGCATAGAAAGTCTTCAATCTTCTTGGGATGTTGGAGAGATAACAATGACGCGGCTTTTTAAGTGGTTCTTCTTTGTCAAAACAGAATGCGCATATGGAGGGGATATAAAATTTCAATGTGTTTCATGATGATGTACGTCGTTAAAATAATTTTATGTATCGCTTTAATGTATGAGAAAGATAAAACAAAAAAGGCGATTAATAATAACGATGTTCTTGATATGAAAATTTAACTAAAGCTTTCACTTTTGTCATTAAAGGACAAGGTTAAGTTTTGTTATTTTAAAAAGTTTTGATGTTGAATAATATATATTGTTTATAAGTTACAGCTTTTTCTTTTGTCATAAAACAAATCTATATACTTTATAAATATTGCTCTTTAAACTTTATATCTTACAATAAGTTTCATTTGAGAGTACAAGCTTAAAGTAGGTTAAAACTATGCCTCGTAAAAAATGATAAAATTCACGTAAGAGAAATAAAGATCAGAAAGATAAATTTAAAAAAAAAATAGGGTAGACTAACCACTGAATGAACTTCTAAGGAGCTGTGTTCGCCAGTAAACAAACACCAGGACATAATGAGCAGGACAACCAACCATAAGTCAGATAGCTTCCTACTAGATGGGAGAGGAAGTCAGAGTTGCCAATCCATCTAGTGGAATGATTTTAATCCTTATTTTTAATTGTATTTACCAAATGTTCATTCACTGGGGCCTGTTCACTCACTGGTCAGTCTACCCTACATTGATGTTTTAGATTTTAGTAGTTACTTTCAGATTTTCCGTTATTTGTTAGGTCTCATGAAAGTTACATTTTCTAAATACTTTATCGTAGGCAAAATTGCTTACCCCAAAAGGTGGTAAGGAAAGGTTTTGCTAAATGTTATATTATTTCAATAGTATGCATGATTTTTTGACAGGAGCTCACACACTATGATTGGGAAATCGTTATAATAGTCGCAATTTAAAACTTTGAAACTAACGTTTTTGGAACCAAAACAATCCCTTAGCATATTTCCATTACAACGTTTTCACACAACAACAGCAACTCACAAAACATTTTCTACATTAAGATTTGTGTATTGAAACCAAATAGAGCATCCATATATTATTTAAACCAGGTACTATTTTCCAAATGCCAAAAAAAAAACTATTTTCATACATTTTCTTAAATTAATATTACTTAAAAATTAAATTAATATTATTTATTATCTGCTTATTTATTTGTACATCGAAGAATAATTAAATATATTAATTGTTGACAACAAACATGAAACGACTCCAAACTACTGTAAAAAATAAGAACTGTAAATTAAATCAATTAGAACTTTATGTAAAAATATGCGTTGCCCCCGCTCTCCTAATAAACAATTAATCGACAGTCAAAGAATCCCTATGCGCAACATTTTTTGACATCATTCCAAACGTCAAAATGATCCGTCATTCCGTCATGGCAAAAATAAATTTTAATTCAAGTATTATTTAAAATAACTTTTTTAATGCTAACATTGACGTGCAATATCTATTTAATTGACTTGAAATTAAATCCCAATGCTAATTCAGTGGGGAATTTTAAGACAGATGTCCGTCCAGCAGGCGATGTACAACACGTGTGAAACTTGGATTGCTTGATGCATACTTCTTTATAACAATAATTTTTAAAATCCGTCGGATATAACTGATTTTGGAAGGGGACTATGGACATACGAACTACATCAGCATGTCAATGAGAATTTCTTAATTTTTGTTTATGATTCCTTAGAATAAAAAAAGTATTTAAAAATCATTAACTGAATGAATTGGGCCAATAATTATATCTGAAAAACAATATATTACTGGTCAAATTATTTGTTTGCACATTTAATAAACTTTGACCTAATAAATATCAACAACGTTGGTGATTTTTGTATTCCAAATTAATTTTGGCACTTTATTGTTTATTTTAAAGAAAAATCCAAGAAAAGAAGTTTCTAAATAATGAAAGAAAATAATGTATTTGTTACTTTTTAATAATTTTTGTAAATATTTTTTTTTTTTAAAAATTACATTATTAATGAAAGCAGCTCTTTTGTTTATTTTATACCAAAAATATTTAATATAATATTTCCTCTTAAATTAAAATTGTTTCCTGAAAAAATATTTTTGAAGTAATAAGAGCAGCTATTTAGAATATTTTTTCAAAAAATTACTTTAAATACAGATTCTTTAGAAATAAATATGTAGAAATTTAAACTTTTTTTCACCCAACAAGCAAGCAATTTAATAAGTTCCACCCAAATTTAATAAGTAATAACTAATTTGGGTTTCACTTAACTTAAATAACAAGGTTAGAAAAGTGATATCATTTAAACGAGGGAAAATTAAATTTAACTGCAAGCTAAAAGAAATGTGTTAAAGCATTTTTATCTCCTACATCGAAAAAATTACGAACATTCTTTTTTATAATGTTTTGCATTAAAAGGGCACTTACTTCTTTACATGCATGAGGAATTTTTTGATTAACTTTACTTTCAGCAGACTGAACAAGTGAATCTTATCTTGGAATTCTTCTCACGTTGTAATAAGGTAGTTATTCAAAAACAATTAGATTTTGTAATTATTCTGGAGTAAAACGTGTTAAAATGATATTTTGTGGAGAGAGCGGTGGTTTAGGTATTATAAATTTCTGCGTTTTGGTAAAATAGCATAAATAAGAGAGTTAAATATTTATATATCTTATAACTTACACTTTAACATGACATTTGCTACAGGCTTAATAAGTAAAATTTAAGTAAATATGAAATTAAACAAATGTCGATTTTTTTAAACAATTGTTCATACATTTTGATGCTCTAAAACAACCTCATACATGTGAAGTCAAATGTTAGGCAAATTTCTGCAGTTTTTGAACTATACTTAATTGAACTATCTTTGAACTATCACTTAATTGAAAAAATCTGTAAGGAAAAACCTTAAATATTTTTATGTTTTTATGTACTTATAAATTGCTTTTAACTAATGTTTAAGTAGTGTTTAAAATAATGTTTCTGTATGTAAATTTAAAGTAAGTTTACGACTTTTTTTAAAACAATGCATCTTAAACCTTAAAATTCAATTTAAGCTACCCAAAATAGACGAATTATTCTAACAAATAAATAGAAGTTTATTTCCGATTCAAAGTAACTCCAATGGAAAGACTAATTAGAAACTCACGAAGAGTTTATACAATCCCTTGCTTTGAATACTCGTTTGTCAATGTCAAAACCTTCTCTGAGTGAATAGAAATTGCGATCTTAAATAGCAAGTCGTTAGAGCGAAACGGCAACACTGGAGGAAGGTGATAAAGCCACAGCACGCGAGAATTCGCCATTGAAAGGATATCAAGAGTTATTCTCTATCTTTAGTGGCATGTTCTCGAAGCATTAAATTTGATTTGATGGAGAACTCGTATACGAATATTAATTATAAATTACGTAGATGAAGTAGTATTTTTATGAGTGTTATGAAATATTTTATTTTTCAAACTATCAGTCGAGAATATGGGATTAATTAGTATTTACATTTTTGAAAAAAAAATGTGTTATATAAATCTATATATTCTATATAGATATTTCATAAAAGAAATATTTATTAAAGTTGGGTTAGTGGTGGGTACATATATATTCCGGCTTGTGTGCTTGATCAGAGACCCGCTAGTGTAAGCTTTCGTCAATTACGACAGACTCAGAAAGAATTTTTACTGTCACAGAGAAATTAAAGTACAATCAGGATGAAGACGACAATCGAACCCACACACGTGTTACAGCTCGCAGACTACTAAAGTAATGGTCAAAACCACTGAGTCATCCGGGCCTCTAAATTAATGTATATATCTATATAAATACAATTATAAACATTACAACCATGCAATGTTTACTTTTGATATATTTATAAAAAAAATAATAATTTCTTATGGTGATAGAATGTATCAAAACTAGGAAATGTGAGTCCTATAGCAAAACACTTTTTTAAAATTCGTTTTGTAATTGAATCCTTCATGAGAAAACAAAATACTGACCCAATTTCATTTTCTTGCAGTTTCTAAGTGGAATTTTTTATTTAATGCATTCAATACTTTTTAAAATGAAACATATGAAAGAATAAATCCTAAGCAGCATATTTCGGGAGTATTATTCTTCATCAAAATTGGCTTTTAAAGGATATATTAGGGTAAACACGTAGGGACGTCAAACTAAAAATAAAATTTATTTTTGAATATTAAATAATTATATTTGCTTCATTATTTTTTACAAATCATCAAGACAAATATTCATATGTTTAATTAAACAGTAATTTAAAAAAAAAACATTTTGAATTTAAAACTATATCAAGCTTATTGTTGATGTACAGTAACAAAAATGTATGTATGATAAATAATGTTTTAAGTATTTATAATGCTAATATTTTTACAGCATCGTATCATAATATTTGTGTTATTTTATAGCCCTAATTAGATTTAAATGAAACAACTTTTAATTATTTTGCATTGCGTCTTTTTTTGAACTAAAGAAATTTTAGGATTACATTATTCTGCCACCACCTTATTGAAAAGATTTTTTAGTGAAATATTTTCTAAATGCATTATAAAAACTCATTTAAAAACAAAAATGTATAAGGGAGAGGGCCAAATTTGGTATATCACATTATTATAATTTGTTACACTCATTTTATTACTGTAAATTATATCAATATGGATCATTTAGATTGATTACAAGATCACTGAATCATTTAAGGAAAAAAAAAGTACATATCATGAAATAAAATGTAATTTAATTAATATCAATGTGTTAAATAACGTTATCCAACAAATAAAGCATTTTTCAAAGAAAAACTGCTATCTATCCTTGCGATTTAAAATCAATATAAATTTATTTTTAAAAAAATCTTCCATTCATTTTGTTACCCTTAATTATATAAATATGAAGGATTACTTAGATTGATTACAAGATCACTTAATAATTAAATGAAAAAAAGTATATCTCATTAGAGTAAAATATAATTTATTTAATACCAAGTTGCTAAATAACGTTATCCAACAAATAAAGCATTTTTCAAAGGAAAACTGTTATCTATCCTCGCGATTTAAAATCAATATAAATTTATTTAAAAAAAAAAGAAATCCGAATCAATGGCCCTACATATTGACCCAATTTAGTAAATGAATCAAGCTTTACATGAAATACCCAATAACGGTGAATATTTCTATAAAATTTCGGGGACAGCAATTTATAACGCACTTGTACGAAGGGTTATCAGTATCCCATCCGAACTGCCAGTCGTAAAGCACTTATTGGTTTTCAGGTCGTTACTACCAATGGTTTTCTAATGATTTCTCTTTCAGAAGGCTTTTAACGAATGAGTTTTAAACAATTTTGTATGGTTTACGGAATCGTGGGTTTGGAGGAATAATTTTGAATCTGCTTCATTGGTGTTTTTGGAAATATGTTAAGAAAAAAACCGAAGATGATATAATATTTCATTTCATAATGATGTAGAGTTTAATCCTATGCAAGCTTACAAAGTTTTAAATCACAAAATTGTACACACATATTTGCAGTTAAAAATCCTTTTTGATACTTGTAATGAATAGATTATCCCAAATATTAAAAAGAAAAGTTTGTCTACTGCCTTAAAAACTCATCACTAAATGGAAGTGTGCGTATTTTAACTATCCTGCTTTTTAAAATTTAAATATACTTTAAAAGTTTTTTTATGTCAAGTGTGACTAAAATGACATTTAAATATTTTCTAATTAAGTAGACTAAATACAATTCTCATTGTGTTCAACGCGTATATTTTTTTACCTGTGCAAATAGTTAAATATTACTTTTGATAAAAATGAAGAGACGAAAAGTTGTATGAAAACATCTGTTGAAAATGTTTTAAAAGCTATTCAAGGAAAAGATAATAAAGGCATTTTTGAAAACCTATTTGAAAACTGTCAAAGATTGTTTTTGTAAAGATTGACGAAATATTTTCTGTAAAACCATAAAATCATGTTCCTTGTGTTTTTCTGAAATGAAAAATTTTAATGTTTCTTTCATCGTTGTTTTTGAACTGTGAATTCTTTTGACTTCAGCTTCACAGCTTCAATTCGATTATATATTCTTTTTATTGAAATAAAAAAATAAGTTACATTCTGTGAGAAAAAGGGTGAATACTACTTATTAGAAAATATCGAAAGAGAGATACCTTCAATTTATTCTACGAATAGTATATGTAAATTACATGTTATTAAATAAATTGTTTTAATTTATGAACATTATATTTGACGCATTCTGAATATTTCTTTAAAAACACTTTGTGGCTTTGATTACTCTATAACTAAAGTAATGTAATAATAAATTGATGTACATAAAAATACAAACTGAATAACTAAATTTAAATAAATGCATTAAATATTACACTGATTAAAATATATGAGAAATATTTGACTGTTTTGATAACGAAAAATTACTTTTCAGCTTTATAAAAGTTCCAAAAGATCAAATGTCGGCAACAAACTAAATCAGCAACTAAATCGCAGCTTAATTTAGCTAATTAGTTTCATTTGGCCGACTTAAGAAAGTTTCAAATTCAAAGGGGAAGTTTATCAAGAGTTGGATTTACGACTGAGTGAATAGTTGAAATCAAATTCTTAAATTCTTAATGAGTATCAAATGTCAAAACTCAAAGCATCAATTTAATATGGAAATCAAAAAGAATTTTTAAATATATCTTTTATCTATACAACCGCATAAATTTGTATAATTTAAGTACATATTTTTAACATGTTGGTTTAGATTAAGAGTTTTAATTAAATTTCTAATTTTTGGAATATATTCTGAAATATGATTTTTGTTACTTCATATACATTTACAAACACATAAAATCAAAATTTTGATGATTTCATACTTATGCATCATTCATTCGCAATTTTTCCAGATTAATATTTTATTGAAATTATAAGCGAATTAGCTATTATTAAAAAACAAATGAAAATACTGTAAATAAAAAAACGAAATTTAACCTTCTCTTAAATATATATTCAATTAAAATTGAGTATACGATGTTTAACATATTGTCTATAACCAGCCAAAGTATATATCGTTCCTATTATTTACTCCATATACTTCATTTAAAAATACATAATAAAAAACAATCTGGAAATTTTCAAGTTCATGCATCATATCCAGTGATTTATGGTGGAAAATGATTTATTTGAATTCCAAGCTCCATGCCTTCCTATTACTAGCGCGTCTGGTTAAATAATCTATTATTCAACTGAAATAATGAGCCATACCCAACACATAACACCTGTGTTTCTACAACTACTTTAATTAAAAACATATGAAATTCAATCATTGCATTGAATATATAATCAATTGAAAATATAGTAGTCGATTACTAACAACTCTAATACAACCAAAAAATCATAAAGTGTTCCGATTATTTACTGTTAATTTAATTACAAACTATTTAATTATACTATTAATTTCACTTACAAACACAATAGATCCGATTCGGTTAGACATTATAATAATTTATTATATCCAATTACTTTCTCTAAGTGTATCCTTTATTGGAATTCCAAGCTCCATGTCTCCGTAATATAGTTTAATTAGCTATTATTGAAATACAACTTAATTACTATTATTCAAATGCAACTATTACTACTTCATATAAATACAAATACAAATACTTGTAATGAAATCTTACCGTCGTATTAAATGCACATTCAATTAACAATGATGGGTTCAATTGAATTTCAAAAAAATAGACTACAACTACTGTAAATGAAATTTAACCTTCGCATTGATTTTTTTTTTCAATTTAAATACAGATACTAATTATTAACACTTGTTTCGATTATTTGCTACATATACTTCTTTTTACAAACACGGAAGACTTCATATATATGTATCGGATTCAGGCAATACCTCTTGGTGTATCCTTTAATGGAATTCCAAGCTACGTATACCTTGTGCGAGGGGTATATATTTCTTTTATTAAAGTACAACTACTGTAAATGAAAATGAATGAAAGGTAAACTTCTTTTTAAAACAAATATTCAATTACAATGTATCATTTTTTTACATCGTTTATACAACTAACCAAAGTATTTTTCCCAATTATTTACTCGATACACTTCATTTACATACACAGAATCCCAGTCGTTAAGACTTCTGATTTATTATACAGCTACTGTAATTATAATCATGTGTGTTATTCAACCATATTATAAAATAAATCTTCAATTATATAAATAGTATAAGATTTTTAACATCTCTTATACAACAAAACAAAGTATATCGTATTCTGATTATTTTCTTTTATTTCATTACTATCACATGAGGTCCCAATCTGAAAGACTTCAGTTTCATGTATTATATCCAAGCAATATTTCTCTTGGTGTATCCTTTATTGGAATTCAAAGCTCAGTGTCTCCCTGCGTGGGGTTTAATTTGTTATTATTAAAGTTCAACTACTGTAAATGAAAATGAATGAAATGTAAACTTCTTTTTTTTTTTAAAAATTCAATTACAATATAATATCAGTTTTTTAATATTTCTTATACAACTAACCAAAAGTAAACGATTTTAACATATCTTATACAACCAAACAAAGTATATCGTATTCTGATTGTTTTCTTTTATTTCATTACCATCACATGAGGTCCCAATCTGAAAGACTTCAGTTTCATGTATAATATAGCCAAGCAATATTTCTCTTGGTGTGTATCCTTTATTGGAATTCAAAGCTCCGTATCTCTCTGCGTCGGGTTTAATTTGTTATTATTAAAGTACAACTACTGTAAATGATAACTAATGAAATGTAAACATCTTTTTAAAACAAATATTAAATTGCAATATAATAAAAAAAATTAACATCTCTTATACAGCTAACCAAAAGTAAACGATATTTAACATCATATATACAACAAAACAAAGTATATCGTATCTAATTATTTTCTTTTAATTTCATTTAAACTAACAAAAGATCCTAATCGTTAAGACTTCATTTTCATGTATTATATCCAAGCAATTTCTCTTGTTGCATCCTAGCTTCGTGTCTCCCTGTGTCGGATTTAATGTGTCATTATTAAAGTACAACTACTGTAAATGAAAATGAATAAAATGTAAACTTCCTTTTTAAACAAATATTCAATTACAATATAATAATACAACTAACCAAAACTAAAAATTTTTTAACATCTCTTATACAACTAAACAAAGCATATCGTATTCCGATTATTTTC
This sequence comes from Hylyphantes graminicola, assembly GCA_023701765.1. NCBI lineage: Eukaryota > Metazoa > Arthropoda > Arachnida > Araneae > Linyphiidae > Hylyphantes > Hylyphantes graminicola. The sequence continues at coordinate 32,006,875 of CM043116.1, forward strand.
TTTAATTTCATCTAAATTAACCGACTATTTTCTTTAATTTCATCTAAATTAACAGAAGATACAAATCGTTAAGGCTTCATTTTCGTGTATTATATCCAAGCAATTTCTCTTGGTGTATCCTTTATTGGAATTCAAAGCTCCGTGTCTCCCTGAGTCGAGTTTAATTTGTTATTTTTAAAGTACAACTACTGAAAATGAAAATGAATGAAATGTAAACTTATTTTTTTAAAACAAATATTCTATTACAATATGATATCTTTAACATTTCTTAAACACACAACTAACCAAAAGTATATCGTATTCTGATTATTTTCTTTTAATTTTATTTACTATCACAGAATATACCAATCGTTAAGACTTCATTTCATGTATTATATCCAAGCAATTTCTCTTGGTGTATCCTTTATTGGAATTCAAAGCTCCGTGTCTCTCTGCGTCGGGTTTAATTAGCTATTATTGAAATGACAGGAGATGACAAGGATCAGCGCTGCCCGTTGAAACACACTCTCTCGAGGGTCACGCTTTGGCGCTGGTGTCAGCAGTTATGCTGACAAGTTTCAGAGGAGGGGATCCATTATCATTGGAGTTTAACTGTGTCACGCATAACTGTAGAGTGTATAGGGAGTTTCGTGTGTTAATGGATTAGCAGAATTGTATTGGGTTTTAATGTGCGGGATGTGGGAGTTTTGTAATTAAGTTCAACTTTTGGTATATTTAAGTGTATTTTTATGTATTTCTGAAAACTTTATGTTGTCTGGAACATTGTGAAAATATAAATAATTAACAACGAAAATCAAGAGGTATTTATAATGAAGTTTGTCGATGACAGTTGTTTGTTTTAATGAATACATAGTTTTTAATTACATTTTTTTTCAGTGTAATTTGCGCATTTTACAGCAGGTCATCATAATTATGTAGGATTTTGCTGTTTCAAATTATAATTAAAATTAATTATTCATTGTAAATAATAACATAAAAATGGGAAAGATACAAGAGTAGAGCGTTGCATGCAGCCTTTTAAATCCCCTTATGTACTCGATAGTTACAACTTAATTAAAGTTCATAGTAATATTCTTCTACAGCAGAAAGTATTTACTTCTTACACCAGCTGAAATGTATACAAATAACTTTTTACTTTATCTATTACATTCACGTTGAGTTATCGACATTCAGTTATATTATTTATCATTTTTCAATTACCAACTATTTTTTGTTTTTACTTTTCAAAATAACTATTTTTAAATTGTTTTTTTAAACAAATTAACCCAAACATTTTTTCAATAATGCCGCTAGACTTACAATTAGAGTTTTGTATCAATTTGAATAAATAAATAACAATGTTTGAAAAAATACAAAATTGATGTAAATCTAGATTAAATTAGTGATATTAGTGAATTCAGTGATGGCATTAATTAAGAATATATTTTTAATGTTTTTTTTTAATAAAAAAGGTATGCTGAAATTAAAGAACAGGTGTTGGTTTTCTAAAAAAAGTATTTTAATTCTTCATTTCTTGAGAATAATTGGGAACTGACAAGTTTTATCACGAAATATTTCATGTTTCATCATAAATTTCCAAAACGTTCGCTTGGTTCTACTGAGTGATGATTGAAAAGCAATAAAATACAATCAAGTATGTTTTTCTTCCCTTGTAGCAATTATATTGAGTATTATGCGCTGTCGATGTAAAATGTTACACTCTAAGAAAACAGAACTGATAACTAAGAGATGTTAATTTTTCAATTAGAATGTACTCAAGTTTTTTTTTTTGTACTTAAGTTTTTTTTTCATGCAAAGATAAATCGATTGCACTTTTTTGCTTTTCTTGCACTGATCATCCCTCTCCAAAAGATATTATTATTATTTATTAGAGAAAGGTTAATGTGGCAATTGGAAAAAAAAACATAATTTAATAAGTTGTTGTTTAATATAGTGACTTAGAAAAGGTAAATCGGATATAATAAAAAAACATAAAAAAGTAACAATACTGAACAATTTGATTTGCGTCAACATCCGACACAACGTATAAAAATTAAAATAAATGTTTATCGAAGCAAATAAATGGTCACTCAAATGTTTAATCACAATCAAAGCACAATATTAATTAAGCCAAACTAAATAATGACTTTTTTGTAATTAAGTTTCTGGAAATAAATGATTTTTTAGCAACTGCTTTCCACACATTTCACATGTTATTTCATATTCATATTTTGTTTCAAGTAAGCATTAAGTACTCTCTAAAAATGTATATATGCAACTCTGGCTTAAGATTCTAAAAAAAACACCAATTTTACCTAAGGCCAAACTGTTTTCTCTCATTTACAATCTCCGAGGTAAAAAAAAACACAATGGCTCCATATCTGAAAAACTTTTTTCTTCTCCTTCCTTGAAGCTTTAACTATTGAGCTTTACTTTCAGCTTTTTTATTGTTTAACGATGACTCTAGTAAAATTCAAGCACGTCCCGTAATTGGATGTTTTCTTTTCATTCCTTATTCGGTAAAGATAGTTTTGTTTTTGACTTCCTGATTAACTTTTTGCGCTGGGTGTTTTTTTTTTCTCTACAATGATTATCATCGCTTAAAAGTGGAGGACAATGGTTTATTTCAGAAATATTGTGTTGTTGGTATTACTAAAAAAATATGAAAGAAGTCGTATGTTTTATATAATTTACTAAATTATAAAGATCTTCACCTTTTAATGGATGGCTTATTGCCATTGTGTTCCGAAATATAAAAGTAATTAAAAAAATCTGATTTATGAAATTGAGAAGAATACGAAAAATATTTTTGCAAAATGCGAAAAAACGAAAATATTGTTTTTCTAACAATGTATAACTATGTTTTTGAGCGTTTCACTTAATTCAAAAGCTCTTCAATATCAGTGATTATTCAAAAAAATTTATACAAAAAATAAATGTCATGAATGTTTGGTTGCTTAGTTACATTTGGAGTATATTTACGGGGTTTGATTGTGCTGATTATGTTTGGTACTGTGAAAGAAATTCGCTAATAGAACATAATCTTTAAATATTCCTTGAAGACCAGAAATGAAACGCTGTAGAAGAATTCCATTGAATTTCTGAATTATATTTATTGTTGATCTTTATTTGTTGTTATTGTTCCCATTGCTTGTGATTTTGTCGGGGATGGTAATTAAAGAAAAATATAACTTACACAATCATGTGATTAATCGAAAAAAGAAATTAAAAAAATTTTCATTAAAATACAGATTTCTGTTTCAGATAACCGCGTTCTTCCGTCGAACCAAAGGCAGCATGTATTCCAAAATGGGACACTTGTAATATCTGAAGTTCAGCCTGAAGTCGATGATGGCAGATACAGTTGTGAGGTCAGATCGCAGCAAGGATCACCCGTATCTCGGACTTTTCGCATTGCGATAAGAAGTAAGAGTGAAATTAGCAATAAACCATCATATTATTATTTTATTATTTTAAAATATATGGTATACATAAAAAATAAAATAGATTTAATTGATTCTAGAAAAATGTTAAAATGCTTTTAATAATATGTATAAGTGGTTTGTAAATGCATTTATCTGCAAAATGAAGAAAAATATATTGGGAAAATCAAATGGGATTGTTTGCCTTTTAGCAGAAAAATAAGCAATAAAACACAATTGTTTTTGTTATATGTTTACTGGCAGCTAACATGTCAGAATATTCCTAAAATAAAAATACTAGTGTTTAATGCGTTTCGACTTTTGTTGAAAATATGTTTAACTTTTTAGAAAGTATCAGTTTAAGAAAGGTTTGAATTTAATTTCTTGTTTTTCAACCATTGATATTATGAAATTCAAAATACCCAACCTTTGTAAAATATCGATCTAAAGTTATTGTTGAGTAATTTTGAAATTATTATGGGGTTTTCAGATAATTAAATGAATTCCGATTCAGCCAGATTTTTAGACTTGTTTCTAGAATCACATATTAGTGATAATAAATAAATTTAAAAAGTTTAAGGTTGAAATATAGAATAGTTACATTATATTTATATTTAAATCAACGATTAAATGATACTTGAGACACTAGACATAAAATGTGTTATCTTTTTAAAATTTATTTTATTTATTTCTGAAAATCAGTTTTTCAAAGTACAAGAAACTTTATACTAAATGCATTATAAATTTCTTAACTATATTCTAATTATTGAGTTACACTCGATAGACTTAAATATTCAGCAAACCTATGATCAAATCTTATATACTTTAACAAAACATCAATCGAGCCGTCGCAACCCAATCTTGTACATCTACATCAATATCTATTTGCAGAAGCCCTAAAATTAATTATACATGCCTGAAATTCAGTCTCATGTTCAAAATTAAGGCTGAAGCACATTTATATAAGCATAAGATTCTCCGTTAATGGGCCTACATTACGATATCAAATATTTCAATGTCAATTGATCCCTGCTTAGGGCCCTAAATGGGTTTCAGACCACCGTATTATTTTGCATATGGTATTCATTGCACTTATATCGAGAATATTGAGGAGATAAATATATATGCCTCGATGGATAAACAGTGAAAGGTTATTAAAATTGTGAACCGATTTAATGTATTCGTATTTATTCTGTGATTTTCATTTCACTCCATTGAGTTTCATTTAAATGTGGTTTCTCTTCTTCAATTATCATTTGAGTGAGAATGGATAAGATGAAGACCTTAATATGAATGGGTTATATTAGATTAACATTGAAATATGACCATGCGAATATGTTTGCATTAAATAAGTTCCCATTTTTTTATATCTCCATTACTTTACTAGTTGTCTCTATATGATTATTTCTCATAATAAATATGGTGAATTAGTCATTCTTAAAAGAATATTAAGCTTAAACATGGTAAAATAGAGGAAAACAAATAAATCCAGATGGACATTTACTTTTTTAACCTAAGTCATTATCTCTTTTCATTTAATTGTTATGCATTAAGCAACCCAAACACACATTAAGCTAAGTTAAACGCTAATTACGGTGGTAAGTAAAAATATTATTATGTTAATGGATATAACTGTACGTTATATTTTATAACTGCACATGCCTTCCACATGGAATTGGCTTTTATGTTGTTGAAAATGCAATTTGTGTCTTTTCAACAACATAAAAGCCAATTCCATTTGTGTCTCATATACTAACGATACTTACGCAATCTCTTCATATTATTTTTCAATGCAAGTCTAAAATTGACGCTTTTTAAAGTACCGTCAAATGGAGTAAATTTAGTCTAAACATAAAACCATAGACTGCCTTTCTTTTTGAATATTTTTTACTCGTAGATAAGTTTTCGGAGAGTTATCACGATTCGGAAAAAGCAGCTCAATTTTAACGAGATCATTTAAAGAGAAGTTATTTACTTAAAAATTTGGTCCAAAACCACCCCATTTGACACTATTTAACAAAGCGTGCCGTGTTCACATACAATAACATATGTTCCGTATAAACAATTTACCAAATAAATTAAATATAAGCTGATACTAAATTAAACTTGCAGCTGGTCCGAAAATCGCAAGTTTCAGCTTCAGGGACAACCTCCACGAAGGCATGCGGACAGCAGTAACTTGTATTGTGACTGCTGGCGATGGCCCGTTGACAACTTCTTGGCTCAAGAACGGACATCCTTTGGAAGACGAACCAGATGCCATGATCGTGTATGCAGATGAAGGATTTGTGTCCACTTTGACTTTGAAAAACCTAGTGTATAGACACAATGGGAATTATACGTGTGTTGCAAGAAATGACGTGGCTGAGGGGTCCCATAGTGCAACGTTAACTGTCAAAGGTGAGCAATGCGTTATATTTACTAATGAATTTAAAGAAACAATAACGTATAGCACTATAATGTAAAGAGCATGCATGTGATGTGAAAAACGGTGGAATACTTTTAAACAAAAACACATTGTTTAGCTATTTTAAATTCTAATGTATTCATTTATCTTAACTCATTCGACAATAATATTCAAATATAAATGCCCAGGCTTTTTAATGTAGCGTATCACAATTAATCTAAAATACTTTGGTGTTGTAAGAAATTTTAACCTTCTAGCAAATTTTCGAAAAAATATTGAAATTGGTATTCTTTTCGATTTCAATAGCGTTAATGTTTTATTTACTATTTATATTAATTTTGTTAAATTCTACAATCTATTTGAAATGTCATACGGCTGTAATATTTATATTTATAATCACCCACATGTTTTCCCCACACATATAATTAAGAATAAATTAAGCCCAATATTTAGCTTACATTGAATGTATTTCAAAAAGTAAAAACCAATTAAACGAACCTTCAAAAAAAAAACCTTCATAACTCTCTTTACAGTTCCGCCTCGCTGGATTATTGAGCCCAGTGACATATCAGCAGTTTCGGGTCGCCCAGCAAAAATTGATTGCCAAGCCGACGGAGTTCCATTACCACATGTTCGATGGAAAGTTTCTACCGGTATTTACTCTTTTTTTAATAACAATTCATTTTTAATAGCAACTGACATGTGATAGCAAAAATTTGAAGTATGTGACGTTTCGAAAAATAATGTACTTTCTGGAAATAAATTTTGATATACCCTAGTAAATCGTCTTTTTTCTTTCTTTTTGTAGCGTGTAGAGGGACTTAAAAAATGTCTAGACTGCTAAAAAAAATTATATTTATTTAACATGCAATAATCTACGGTGTTTTAGCACAAATTAAAATACTATTTAAATACTTTAAAAATATTCAGATTTCAAATTTCCTTTTGTTAACTAAATAACACAAAAGACAAGAAAATGTGCCTAGCATAAAAAAAGTTTTTTCTAAAGTCAGCGTAAATAAACAAAATACACGAAAAATGAAAGCATGTTACTTCAATTTTATGATATTTTTTCTTAACATGATCAGAACTGAAATTCTTAAGAAATCTAATATTCTTCTACAGAATTATTTTTTTTAAATATAGAATTACTTTCCTAACTAAAAAAAGGTATTGTTGCTTCCAGATAATAAAAAAATACTTTCTTTCGCACAATACCTTCAAACAGCGTTGTTTTTTTACTTGCTTATCAGTATATAATTACATGGATAGAGTTTATATATTTTAGAAACTAGTAATGAATATTTAATTAAAATTACATAAATACATATTTGTGTCATCTCAGTATATAATTGTATATTAGTTTATATAACATAATATAGAAAACAATACTTAATATTTATTTGATTATGTATTTGTCTTCTTAAAGTGTACATTTTTTTGTAGGAGAGCCTCCTGAAAAGTTTAAAACAATTGTAAGCAGTTCACATGTGCACATTCTTGTCAATGGATCCTTAAACTTTCAGAGTGTCGAAACTTCGGATGACGGATATTATTTATGTGAAGCAAATAATGGTGTTGGAACTGGTTTGAGTACAGTTGTACGCTTATCTGTGCACAGTAAGTATTGTATAAAATAGTTATTTTCCAAATGAATCTGCAATATAGATTTGTAATATCGTGGTATATTACTAAAATTTGAAACAAAATATTCATGTCGAATGTGGTAGCTTTGGCCCTCATGGTAATTAAATTTTGCTTTCGTTGAAAATCTTGGTCCTGTTTTTCTTCGGCACTAACTAAAAAAAAGGCATTTTTACAAAGCTTATTTATTGAGAAGTTACTTGCTTGAAAAGCTTTGCAATGTTAAAGATTCGATGTAAAATGATTGGTCTCATCTATTGATAAAAAAAAAATACGATGTTACCTTTTTCAATCAAGTAAGTAAGCAGCTGAAAATCTCACTTTAAAGTCTTTATAAATTATTTAATAACGTATTTGTTAATAAATAAGATTAATTAATTGTTTTAAAATACCTTAATTACCCCCAAAAAATATAAATACCCATCAGACAGAAAACAGTTTAGTTGGCAATAACTTTATTTTGAAAACTAAAATCTTCCTTGTTTTCGACTGCTGACAATTCAAAGGCCTAAAAACGATTAAAAATAATTCATATAGATTTATATATTTTTCGATGGATTTCAGATAGTTTTTTTATGATGTCCATTCCAGGTGCATCTCAATTCCATTCGAAGTACGCCATGATAACATACATGGGGTTTATTCATTACTTTAAAAATACTTTAATAACTAACAAATAAATAATAAAAAAACCTAAAAACAAATTTTATCAATAAAGTTATTGTCCTCAGTTTATTACGCAACAATTTTCTTTATATTGAAGACTTTAATATTCCTTGTTTTCATCTCCTGACAATTTGTCAAAACTCCAGGAAAACTTATATTTAAAGTCTGAAAAATGATTAATAATTAATTCAGATAGATTGATGGATTCTTCGAAGGATTTCTGATAGATTTTTTATATTGTCCATTCCAGGTGCACCTCAATTCCATTCGAAGTACGCCATGATAACATACATGGGGTTAATTCATGGGGTTATACATGGGGTTTATTCATTACGTTACAAATACTTTAATAACTAACAAATAAAGAATAAAAATACCTATAAACAAATTTTATCAATAAAGTTATTGTCCTCAGTTTATTACGCAACAACTTTCTTGATAATGAAGACTAAAACATTCCTTGTTTTAAGCTGCTGGCTGACAATTTGTCAAAACTCCAAGAAAACATATATTTAAAGACCTAAAAAAGATTAATAATTAAATTATATAGATTGATAGATTCTTCGACGGATTTCAGATAGATTTTTTATGATGTCTATTTCAGGTGCACCTCAATTCCATTCGAAGTACGCCATGATAACAGCAAGACGTGGGGAACGGACTGTGATGGAATGCCGTGCCCTCGGGGACAAACCGATGTCTTTCTCCTGGAAAAAGAATGGGATCACTTTAGATCCTTTGATAGAAACGAGGTATGGGATAAGACTCTATGTGGATCTCTTTAGATATTTATCGATTTACATTACTTTTATCTATTAACTTTTAAGCTGCTTTTACTTTTTTATCAGCAGTTGCTTTTTTATAACTTTAAAACTTTAAGGCTTTTTATTTGTCGTCTCAAACAAAACATATTCTTTTTCTTTTCTCAATTTAAGCACATAGTTATTGCAATTTAAAACAAGGGGAAAACATAAATAAAAATAGAATAGATAAACATAGTTTAATGTTTTACACTAAACTCTGGTTTTGTTTATTAAAACGTAATAAATGTATTAAAGGTTTTAAAACCTCTTTACTCAAAAAAATAAAATAAAAAAAATTCAAATAATCAATAAAGGAGCTGTTTGATGGTAATTTAGATTAATGGTAATTTATCAATTTATTGCGATACAATTCATAATATTTCGGTTAAAAACCAATTGCCTTCTATGTTTTTTGTAAAGAAACATATTTGCTGAGCTCGTTACATACCAACTTTGGTTTAAGTGATACTTAAAGCAAATGTACCTGATTACCAAAGAGCGGTATTTAGAATTTAAAGCCAAATAAAACCTAAATACAAAATAGGTTTCTATTTAACTCCAAGTTCATTTTATACATAAAACCCACCCCAAAAGGAAAACGAACATCACTTAAACGAAAAAAAGGTAATTTGAAATTTCAAACTTCCACTGAATCATCAAAATGGCCGAAATAATCTTAATACACTTGAAGCTAATCACTACATTTCTCCGTTATTAGGTACTCCCCAGCTCTCAGAAGAAACTCCTCTTGGGGGCCAATCAAGGCTCACCATTGAGAAAGTCGAGAAGAAAGATTCAGCGTTATTCACATGTGCTGCCCTTAATGATTATGGAGACGATTCCAAGAACATGCAGCTCACGATCCAAGGTAAGACATCAGATATTTTGATATTTTTGTATTGTTTGTCAGAGGTGTAACTGACACTTAACGTTGTAGTGTAGTGTAATCGTTTCCGGCTGTCTATTTCTAGCCTCCATTAGAAGCTTTAGCACAGCCAAAAATTCCTTTTTATTTTTAACCCGGGTCAAGTGACGAGGCGACGAGGAATGCGCTCGTTCAAATCCCCCCGCACTCCTGAGAAGACAGAAAACTGAAGCGGATGCCTTAACCACTCTTGGCGGATGCCTAACCGGCCACGGACGTGCCTTGTTAACTTTACTTTCAATTACCCAATATGAAATATAGGTAACGAAGGTATTGCTGAGGGGTTGAATACCCGAAATGGAGATTTATTTTGGTTACAGACTTAAAATTAGTAAGCAAGTAAATAGTATCTTTCTGACGTTCCATCAATGGTTTTGATAGGATTGCTCATGGGCAAACGGTATCTGTCTTATAAGTTTTTTGGGTTTTATATTAATTGCTTGAAAAAAAACCCCATTAAATTTGATGTACAAATTCCCAGTACGAGGTTCCCTGGTTTTCAAGAAAATTTCCCATGGTCGAGGGAGGATGGTGTATAACTTTTTAAGTTTTAATGTTATTGAAAATACCATATGTATAAATGCTTATAATTGCCTATAAAAGTACCGAATTATTGATTGTTAATTGAAAATCGTGTAGTGTTACAGAACCCTAGTTTTAATTTAGTGGCGGATAATTTTTTATGTTTTAATTTAAAACTTGACTTGCTGACTAATTTGGAAGAGGATGGATTTTAACATTTTTTTTTCTTAAACTTTTTCGTGGAAAATACGAGTATAAAATGTATTTATCTTCTTATCGCAATATTTCATCGAAATTTTAGCAAGATGTAAGTAAAATATGTAGTTATTCTTGTCATAAAATTGTGCAGATAGCATTGAATTAAGGGAACTAAAGCAATATAAGTAGAAGAACAAAATTATTTTCAAAGAAATATAGTAATTTTTAGCTAGTTTTTACGTTGGATTTTACGGGAAAAACTATCTATCTTGTTTAAGTATAGTTTAATGTTTCACTCTGCTACTACAGCATTTTAATTCCAATGATTTAAAAAATTAAATTACCAAATGAGTGTTCACGTTCTAATCTCTCAAATTAATAATACCATTTTTTTTATCTTAATCCTAACCATGTACAGATTAAATGACATCAATTTTGTTGGTTAAGAAAAAAAATGGTTCACGGTAACAAGGGGATTCACGTAAAGTATAATCTGCCATTAAATATTAAAATATTTTTTTGTAAATATCCCAATGGATTTGATTAGTTTTAACAGTTGAAGATTAAATTAATATACTACAAATATAAATTTATCGATTATGAAGAATTGTCCAACAAAAATATCAGATACAACCTTTTCAGCCCAACAACTCAATGATTCTCAAAACGGCGATAAAATATTCAAATGAAGGTGAAGCTAATGGTGAAATACTTCCAGGCAGACAAGCCGTTATTACCACGCATTGGGGATCTAATAACAGTTCTTTGGTTTGATATAAAATATGCATTTATGGCGAAGTCTTCCAACCGAATCATCTGTAGTTTTGAAGCTTAACTTGCTGTATTTTAATTTCGATAGAATGTAGCAGGCGGCAGTTGGTTTGAATAAAATATGGGCGCATGAAGTTTTGAGATTATTACAATGTTGTGTCTTAATATAAAATCGTGGATTATTGTATTTCGTTGCTGCTAATAGGATTTTATTTCATAATGATGTGATATAAATTTATAAAGCAGAGAATACTTAAAATTATACGAAATAAATAGTTTAAGTTTTTTTTAATTATTTTTTAAGGTTTACGAAAAAGTTTAAATTATTCATACACACAGCGCATCATGTAAAAACGTATCTTTTACCGTCTAATGCATGATTTTTTTTCATCCCGAGAAAATATATATGCATCCTTAAGGTACAGGTTCAGTACCCCAAAATCAGTGAAAAAATCAAAACAAAAACTATTGGCTTAAAATACTATTACAATCTTTATTAATAATGTCACAAAGTATCAAGACGATTGGAAAAATATTTTTGACATTAAAAGCCATTTTAATGTCATGGCTTCGTAAGGAAATGGGTTAACAATAAAAACTTTAAACGCGTTTTTCTAAGAACTTGATTTTTTGAACTTCGATAAGAAAACTTTTAACCTCAGATTAATATATAAGGTTGGTATAACACACACAGAAAATTTTAAGATGATCTGATCAGTAGTTATTGTGAAAAGGTACATTGCAATTGGCCAATTTAACATTACCGATATACAACATACCGAACCCCCTTAATACTCATACATTATGGGAAAAATACTGAAAAAAAATTAGTTGCATTAGAATTTAAATAATTTAAATTTTTTAAAAAAAATTTCATATGACAAAAACCAACTTCAGGACTTCAATTTTGATAATAATGACTTATAGAAAACTACAAAACATATTTCAAAATAACCCTTTTTAACTAATTATTTCTTTTCTCTACAACTATTTATTATATAACAATTTATATAATATTATTATACTTTGAATACTGCCAAAAACGTAATTTCACGACAGTTGTTAGCCTTACTCTTTAATTTGAATACACTTTTACTTCTGTCATCTATGAGGATTATTAGTAACTAAAACTTCAAAATGGAATGTAATAGATGAAAAACAAAAATTTGTCGCGAGGGATCTCTGATTTAAAAGAATAAAGTGAATTGTGTTACTTGTTGCCAAACGGTATGCATTAGAGGGTTAAAAGGAAAAAAATATCACAGAAAGTGGATTGCTATTTTTATTTCTGGTCTGAAAAATAAAAAAAAGTTTTTTTTTACCGAAATGAGTATTTTTAGTTTTACAAAATACTCTTGATGAAGATTAACTTATTTCTGAGTTTGAAGGAATTTTCAAATATCTTTCTCTACTCTGATAGAGGCATCTATGAAAAGTGCGTTTTGAAAGCATCAGCCGCCTCTACAGGCGACGAAAATCGTCAGCTAAGTAATTTATTTTTTAACTAGCAAATAAATACCCGTACTTCGCACGGACTAAAAAAAACAGTTGTAATTGATCCAAGTACACGTACAATTTATTCTAATATAGGATAATAAACCTATGTTAGCATTCCCGCTAGTTATAATGTATAAAATGTTGTTACATATATTACGTTTCAAATTAAAAATAAAAACATACGCTATAAAATGTACGCATAATAGTTATCATAATTTTCCTCATAAACATTAAAAACCTTTTAGCTCATTTGGCGCCTTTTTTGGTAAGAATTTGGCGAGAAAAGGCATATAGATGCAAACGCACTTATTATACAGCTCTAGCACAACGACCTTGGAAACATCAACCAACATTATAAATTTTAGAAAATGGCTTATTTGGAGCGTTTAGGTAATGATTTGTATGAGTTCGGCAACGTATTTGGCGAAATAATGAAAGCGTTAAACCCTAATATGCGGCTCTAGTAAGTTAGGCTTTGAATATCCATCATAGTTAATAAAATTATATAATGTTTTAAACTTTGAAGAAATCATGGTTAAAAATATTACCGTTAAGCTTGCATTCAGCGGTTGCCTAGCAACACTTACTATTTCCCAAGCCAGAAATATAAACCAACCCTTATTATAAAGCTGTGAATTTAAAGTGTATTTTTCATTTTTCAAAACATAAAAAAAAAAATTAAATGCGCTTTCTTACATTAAAAAATAAACTAGTACAATATCACACGCGTTATATAAACAGTTATTTTTACTAATTCCTACGGCTTTTAAACTAAGTCGTAAACAAAGTTTTTTTTTTTTTGTAGTTTGTTCAGTTGAAAAAAATAATAATAACTATATCCCTAAGCAACGAAGCTTTACATTTTGCTTGTTAACTGAAATTCAAAGGTTTTTTCTTAAGTATTTTTTAAAAACTGATTTGAAAAATGTGAACGTGTTTTTTTTCCCTTTTACTACAGGATATTGGAAATTTTAACTGATAAAAGTTGAGATATCGTATTTTAATATACTTAAAGTTGAACTTAATCCCAAGCGCTTTCAAAACAATTCAATATAATATGCTATTTAATATACTGAAACACCATTGAATACAGTTTGGAATGGCGTAAATCTTAAAAAAGTATGACGAAGCTTGAGAACTAACTAAATTTTTAAAAATTTAAGACAATTTTTAAATATTTTTTTATCTTCTAAATAAATACTGGTATTTTTTTTTTTTGGTATTTGGTTTGTTTTTTTATACCTTTCAATCCAAAATTTGCATTTATTGCATTGAGTTTCTAAATCTTTTGGGCCTTATTTTTCAGTTATAATCGATATCCAGGGTTTGGCTAGATATGGCAAGCAGGGGGCGTGCTGCCTAGATTTATACTATTTTTTTGTTGAAACAGCAAAAGGCAGCAGTGTTTGCATATTTTTAGTTTTTAGTTTCTTTAGTTTTAAAACTGTAAAATAATTTCAAAAAGACGACTGTTTTGAGATTTTGACTATCACGAAAAAGGAAATTTCGGGACCATAAGTATACTAGTTGCAAGAATATTATTATTATAATAAAAAAAAGAAAAGGTTAAATCATAAAAATTGCTGAACAATCGCATTTAAATCAGTTCAGTTAATTTACAAATAATCAGACGGATTATTTCACTATTTTTTGGAATTATTTCCCTATTTTTTTCGCTTAGCGTAATAAAGTACAAACGAATTAGTTGTTTTAGTTCAGTCAACAGAACCATCGCGGGATAATGCATTTAGACTCGTCAAATATTTTGCAGATATTCCAGATGCCCCAATGAGTACTGAGGTCCACGATGTTTCCAGCCGAAGCGTACGTCTGTCTTGGAGCAAACCATTTGATGGAAACTCCCCAATCACACATTACACTGTTATGTGGAGACAAATAGGAGGTATGATGTTTTGAAATTCACTGTAAATTCACTGTAAACATTAAGTGCAGGGTGTAATGATAGTCTGGGATATATTTGGGGGAAGATACCTGCAACTTTATGTTGTAACGTATTAAAATGAAAGTTTTCCAAGCTTGCTTGAGGGCGCAACGTTACTCCTAAAAAAACCCTAATTGAAGCAACAGCCCATTAGTGGGCCAAGGACGGCCGCGTACATTTCAGCTTTCTGGATAGTGCTCTGGAGTGCTAGGCATATGTCACGGTAAGGTGATCAGAGTCACGCGGAACAACAGTGGTTCCCAAGCGAGCTTGGTACCCATTTTATCATCCCACTAAGGGGATGAAAGGATGGGCCAACCTCGCCCAATCTAGGATTGTAACTTTACTCCATTGCATTGAAAAAATATTCCAGCTTTAACGTTATCTTTAATTTTTACAGAGTCGAGAGAGTAGGGTTTTTTTTTAACGAATGTGAGGTATCATTTAGATAATTTGACATTTATAACTTCTTTTAACGAATCAAATTGAATAATTGTATTCAATATAAAAAACAACAACAATTACACAACACTTACGTTAAATACATTACTTTATCTAAAAATCGTCAAGATTAAGAAGTATTTTTCAAAAACAAAAGAATGAATCTCAAATCAAAATTATTTCTGTTTACAAACCTTCAACCGCTCGTTAAACAGCTCCCACTTCATCTACAACCATTTCCTCCAATTTTAAGAAAACCCTTATTTATTGTCAAAACAAAGCAACTAATCCTCAAAGGGTAATCAGACCTCCGGCCCATTAGCGGCAGCCACGCAAAAGTAACAACTCTTAGTTTCAAGTAACTATATCGCTGGAGTGGAATGACAAAAATGCAATCGACATTTTTAATAAAGTGTTTTTTTAGTTAAACCAATTTTTAAACATGGTAATTTGATAAAATAGATTTTTATTAATTTTGACAAAACGAGATATTTTAATCAACATCAATATAATTTCACGGAATGCGGCAGTTTGGTGATTTAAGGCAATGTGATGCATGTAGGTAGGTAGGTAGGTATACATGTATTTTCAAGCTTGTGTGCTTGCTCAGTGATGCATGTATATATGATTTCAAGTATAATATATTATGATGTATATACAATGTCAAGTCTAATATATTATTTCTCTCTAACGTGGTCCCCTTATATTTTAAATTGTGTTTGTCTTAAGTGACTGGGGAAAATGCAGAATTAAATTTTAGAAAATGCTGTTGCAAAAATCACAATCTTTAATGTAAAAACGTAGCTGCAGGGTTCGGTTCGCTCATTGGCGACTTTTGACAATCATAAATCTAACAAAAAGTCACAAGAACTAGCAAAATTGGAGTACTGACAAAAGCTTCTTTTAACCACTAGGAATGATTTAAAACCAGCAGGGCCTAATATTTAGCCACTATAGACCAACCTAGCGCTGTTGCAGACTTTTAAATATACTGATTTTTAAGAAAATTATTATGTCTATTTTTAAGAAAAAATATTTGTCTAGTATTAAGAAAAACTTCTTTTCGCCACTTGAAATAATTTAAGACCAGTAGTGCCTAATATTTAGCAACTATACACCAACATAGCGCTGTTGCAGACTTTAAAACAGGCTGATTTTTGAGCGAAAAACATTTTGTATCCAGTTACAAGGATTTCAAACCGCCGACCGGACTTTTCTTTTTTGTTCCAGGTCAAAACACGGGCGGCCCCTTGACGGTTCCCGGGGCGGAGACAACCCTGGTAATTCGCGGATTAAAGCCGAAGAACCGCTACTTTTTTCGGGTAAAGTGTGAAAACTCTCTCGGGGAGAGCCAGTTCGGAGCGGAGGTGGCTGTCACTACTCTGGAAGAACGTAGGTATAGAGGTTTTTCTGTGGCAATTTCGAGAGAGGAAGTTGTTTTCGGGATAGCAGCAAGGGAATTTTTTTATTGTTTGTATTTTTAGGTCGAATAACTTAAATAGTGTAAGATGGCTTTAAATTAAAGTATAGAATAAAAATAACTTTTTTTTTGTTTAACTAAAAACAATGGAAGTGAAGTTAATGCAGTTTTAACGCAGTCACTACTAAAAACTTATAAATAATAATTTGACTAAAAACTTATAAATAATAATTCCTGATTTGATATCAGATATTTTGTAATTCCGAACTACCAACACAGAGTAGCATTTTTTTTTCATTAAATATTTTTATTAAAAAATTTTAATACGTTAAGAGCTTAAAATATTGACGTAATCCAAACACAAATTTTAAAAAAATGAAAGATCTTTAAAAAAAATCATTCCGTTGTTTTGATGCATAAACAAAGCCCATCTATAAAAACCACTGAATGAATGAAAAAAAAAACTAACGATTAACTACAAAACAAAAAGCCAAATTTTGTTTTTTATCGAGTTAGCTATTTCGGTTTTTTTTTTTAATATTTTTATGCACCGTATATGAGATTTTATTAAATTTCAAAATGTTCTTTTAAAAAGTATTTCACTAGATTATTTGCTTTTGAGTTAAGCAACTATTTAAAACTCTTATTCATAACTCAAAACTTTTGTATTTTGAATAAAAATTATAGAAATTATTATTATAAATATTTACAATTTAAACAATATAATACGGAAATTCAATATATGGTGGGTTAATATTGTCATTACACAGTTATGGCCGCCGCTTATGTGGATGGAACACGTAATTGAGCTGATATGCAGAACTTGAATCTGTCCTATGATAATTTAGGATTTACGCAAAGTGTTTCAGCTTTCACTTGTCTGCACTGATCGTTAAAGAAAATGCAGTTTGCCGTTTTACCATTATTGATTCAGAGATGCAAACAGTTAATAAATACGCATTTATAAAGACAAAATTTGTCTTGACATACACATTGATTCGTAAATTGATGAAATAGTATGCACATTTTTGAAAAACAACAAAATAATACTCGAGCACATACAACTTATTTATTCGCTCACATCTAAAATTAGATTTTTGAGATAATATTTTGTAATTATTACATTTTAGTTCTACATCTTGAATTGAAATTAGAGATTTAATATTTTTCGATGCAAAATTTGATATACTTATGATTAGAAATGTTGGTAAACTCTCATCATTATAAGTACAAAATCAAAATATAATGCCTTTTAAACTAACTGTTATAACTATTTGTATTTTTAAGTCCTAACCAGATATTTTGGACAGATTCTACAAATAAACATGCCCTCTCCAAAATTAATGTGCTCCTATTTGGACACAATAGACATGGAACAGACAATGTTAAATACCTACAGGAAGGAAAACTACTATCCCGTTTTAAGACAGTCATTAATGATGAAGAATGTCTTAATCGTGTCTAAAGATCGCCTACAAGAACTTTTTAAGTACTAAAATGTATGGACTATCATTCTCTAATGCAAAGAATATGCTGAGATAGACTTATGAGAAAATGTGATTAACTGCAAATATACTTCATTTATTATATAAATCATTCTATAAGAATCCCATTAATCTTAAATGCTGAGTTAAATTTCTAAATTATGAAAGAACAAGTACAAAGGAATAGAAGCTATAAATATAAAATAGGATGTAAGATAAAACGTCTTAATCGACTTATAAAAAATATTACTTTTTTTATGAATTACTCTTTTGTAATTCGATGCTTACTTCTAAAAGAGAAGTTAATCTATATATGCGCATTTATTAATATTTTATCATGATACTTAAAAATTGGTAAATTAATGATGTATATGGATTCCAATATGTATATTCTTTCATTTGAAAACAAAATATAGGATACATAAAAATTAAAATTCATTTTTAAGCTCATCACAAATAGTTTAAATTTAAAATCAAATATCACTGATGTAATTATTAAATCTTATAAAAACAACTTTAAAAAATTAAAATCTATAATTAAATAATATCCGAAAAAATCATGTACAGCGTGTAAATTTATATGATAACCAATAGCTTATTTTAACTTTTTTTTATGTATTCTTATTTACAAGAAGAAAAAAAATTCGTTTTTGAAAATAAAAGAGGTATTATAAAAATTGTTTATAAAAAAGGTTGAATGAAAAAAAAATCATAATTTTATTGCATAATAAGCGATTCTCTTTTTTTTTTCTGCGCTACGTTTTTTTACATTATTAGCGTTGAAAATGCAGTTCTTATACAATGTTTAACAGTCTATTAATTTCCTAGGGACCCATATTTTAACAATTTACAGTGAATTTTAAGTTTATAAACAAAAATATTTCCAAGAAATACGATAACTGCTTTTTAGATACAATATTGCTGGGACAAACTTTGTTTAAAAAAGTGTACTTTTTAGTTTCAATATTACTGAAGATTTATAACTCACGTTTTGCCTAATTAAATTAGTTATTCATTTATTTCAAAGGGGATATTTTCAATTTGCTTTTCAGCTCCCAGGAGAGCTCCACATGGAATTAGAGCTACTTCCATTTCTTCCCGTTCAATAAATGTAACTTGGCAGGTAAGAACTTTGAATTTATATAATTTTTTGCAATTGTGAACATTTAAAGATATTCGAAATGTTTAGTAGCGTATTTTTTTTGTTTTATTTCCTTTTTTTTTTTTTTTCATTTTTAGTGCACGTTTTTTAATATGTTATTATGATTCCTTCTCCATGAGGATTTGTAACTGCAAAAAATTAATTAATGATTCTACGACTAAAAATATACAAACTAAATATTGCATTCTTTGTTTTATTTACGAAAATTTATGTAAAAAGGTAATGGTTAATGACATTCATATATATTAGAAACAAATACTGCAATCAAGATAGTTATTATTATAATTATTATAATTATTATTATTATTATTATTATATTATTATTATTATTATTATTATTATTATTATTATTATTATTATTATTATTATTATTATTATTATTATTATTATTATTATTATTATTATTATTATTATTATTATTATTATTATTATTATTATTATTATTATTATTATTATTATTATTATATTATTATTATTATTATTATTATTATTATTATTATTATTATTATATTATTATTATTATTATTATTATTATTATTATTATTATTATTATTATTATTATTATTATTATTATTATTATTATTATTATTATTATTATTATTATTATATTATTATTTATTATTATTATTATTATTATTATTATTATTATTATATTATTATTATTATTATTATTTATTATTATTATTATTATTATATTATTATTATTATTATTATTATTATTATTATTATTATTATTATTATTATTATTATTATTATTATTGTTATTGTTATTGCTATTCTTATTATTGTTATTATTATTATTATTATTGTTATTATTATTATTATTATTATTATTATTATTACCACGATTAACATCTCGATTTCATTTATCATTATAATCATTGCTATAATTATACTGTTACTATATATTATTATTCTTAATATTATCATATCTATCATTGTCATTATCACCACCATTTTATTTACCATTTCCATTATCATTACTATTGCTGCTAGTATTCTTTCTATCACTACTATTAATATTATCGTTATTTTAATTAAAACTTTTAATGCACTCTAAATTTATAAGTTCTTTATAAAGCCTAAAGCATAAGGTAATATTAATTTCAATGTATTCCGCTAAACTTCGACATTACCTCTATCCTCCATACACCATTTTAAAATCAACAATTTGTATTCAGATGACCAGTACGTGTTAGCTCTCTCCATGTCTATAATTACATTAACCTTGTAGGAGGCCTACTCTTTATGTATTTACCATATCCTTTCTCGTTTAGCCTAAGTAATTTCAAATTTCATTGCTCCTGTGGATAGAGCGTACCAAAACTCCATTGGCCCCATTTGGGAATAAGGATAATTACCGGGTTTCATGAATATGTGTTCCTCTGTAGAACAGACTGTGGATCAAGAAGTATTTATGCTTAGTTTTAATTTAGTTAAAATACTACTAATTAGTTGAACAAATAGCTTGGGATTACTTGAAAAGCGAACTTAAATTTTATGAATTTAGTTTCGCTTTAGAGCGAAAATATGAAATGACCTTAATGCTAACTGTTGATGCCAATATTTAATGTAGTTATAATCGTAGTATGTTTACGAATAAATTCGATTTGTCATACTGAAAAAAGCCTAATTCTCTCAATAATTAAAATGTTTTTTTAATAATAATTTTTAGCATTTTTCAAAACCAGCAATAGGTTTTAAGCCTTCAGTTAATTTAAAAATTAAGAAAAATATTTATTGTTTCCTTTTGAAGTTTAAATTCAAATATAAATGCAGAATACAATAAGTCTTACACTAAAACCACATTCTTATAAATACTAAAAACATTCACAATAAAAATATTAAAATTTAAATTTTAATATTATCTTTAAAGTTTCATACGACATATCAATACTATTTTCACAGTATAAATATTATTATTAATTACTTGAACACCAGCCAACTTTATGTATTTACCATATCCTTTCTCGTTTAGCCTAAGTAATTTCAAATTTCATTGCTCCTGTGGATAGAGCGTACCAAAACTCCATTGGCCCCATTTGGGAATAAGGATAATTACCGGGTTTCATGAATATGTGTTCCTCTGTAGAACAGACTGTGGATCAAGAAGTATTTATGCTTAGTTTTAATTTAGTTAAAATACTACTAATTAGTTGAACAAATAGCTTGGGATTACTTGAAAAGCGAACTTAAATTTTATGAATTTAGTTTCGCTTTAGAGCGAAAATATGAAATGACCTTAATGCTAACTGTTGATGCCAATATTTAATGTAGTTATAATCGTAGTATGTTTACGAATAAATTCGATTTGTCATACTGAAAAAAGCCTAATTCTCTCAATATTTAAAATGTTTTTTTAATAATAATTTTTAGCATTTTTCAAAACCAGCAATAGGTTTTAAGCCTTCAGTTAATCTAAAAATTAAGAAAAATATTTATTGTTTCCTTTTGAAGTTTAAATTCAAATATAAATGCAGAATACAATAAGTCTTACACTAAAACCACATTCTTATAAATACTAAAAACATTCACAATAAAAATATTAAAATTTAAATTTTAATATTATCTTTAAATTTTTATACGACATATCAATACTATTTTCACAGTATAAATATTATTATTAATTACTTGAACACCAGCCAATTTAACAGAAATAATATTTGCATGTCCTTAACTTAATAACAATAATCGATTTTCAAATGTTGACAATTAATTGAAAAGTTTCCTCCAACGTCCCTTACAATTTAATTTCAATACAAATATTGCTCTTGACAGCTAATTTCATGCTAAATGTCGTCACGCATTCCCGAAATATACAACTCATTTAGTTGTATTGTTGATAAATTATTATTTTACATCCAAGTGTAAAATTATCGGTTCTGTTTCATTAATTAATGGCGTGGTGATTCCCTACGTTATAGTTGTAACTAACATGTTAAAGAATATAAGTTAAGAGAGATTAAACTAGTTTAATAATTGAAATTTACTAAGGGCTATTGAGATTATTGAAAGAGCCATATTAATCTTTGTATTGGTAGAAGTAGGTACGTATATAATCTGGCTTGTGTGCCTGATCAGAGAACCGATAATATAAGCCCTCGTAAATTACGACAGACATAGAAGGAATTTTTACTGAGAAAGGAAAATACACCCAGTGTGAAGGAGGGAATCGAACCCGCACCCATTACATCGCGCAGACTGCTGGCGTAATGGTCCAAACCACTCGCCCATTCGGGTCTCTATAATGTTGGAAATTGCAACGCTTTACACATAGTTCCGTCGGTCTAACACTCCATGCATTGTACTTTTACTTTTTGTTCACAAAATATCATTTTCCCAAAAACTTTGTGCTATTTTTCATTTCTTCGAAAAGTAGTTAGATTCATATGTTGAGTTTTATAATACAATCATTATTATACTGAAATACCAAAATTAAATAGTCTGGACAAAATAATGGCTTAATACACGGCTTACACGGCTCCGAGTGACAAATATGAAAGAAAAAAAAACCTTTTTGAATGGAGCTTGGGCGGATGAGTGGGTAAGACAGCTGCACCCGCTAACAGTCTGCGGGTGCGGGTTTGATTCCCTCCTTCGCCCTGGGCGTTTATATGCTTTGTAAATTAAACATGTTGTTATTATGGAATTACATAGAGTAAAGCTTGAATAGTATTGAAATAGCTTTTCACAAGAAAAATGATGTTAAGAAATAATCGTGAGTTTTATGAAAAACTAAATTATTATTTTGTCAAACTCTGTAAATATTTTAAGAAAATAAATATAGCATCATCGGCTGACAATGCGATAGGGGTCGTTCCGAACAAAATGGTTAATTACAGGATGACATTAATTAATGCCCATAATTCTTTATTTATGTCACCCTAAAGGAAACTGTTATGCCGTGACCATGACAAAACATTCAGCACTTCTCTTCCGCAAAACTATGCATCGCGAAAATGAAATATTATTTTTAGATATCCGTTAATGGGGACGGGATGAATTAGTGAGTTTGTTGTATGCGTGTTGGTTCTTCTTCATTAAAAATTAAATTGAAAAAATTTCTTTTGAAGTTAACGCGCTTTTTTCTGTCTTTATACGCAAATTTTAGAAGAAGATAAACACACTGTTTTTGTTAAATTTTATAATTAGGGTGTCTCATGATTCAATAAAAATATTTAGGTTTTCATGAAATTATTTAGAATGGCGTTTTATCAATTTAGTTCTATTTTAAGGTGGACAATTGTTGGACTGTGAAAAAAAAAGTTTTGCTGAACATGAAAAGAGATAGAATTGGGCAAATTAGCGATTCAGATATATCTTTCAAAATAGTAAAAATTAAAAAAAATCCAATAATTAATATATTAATGTTTTAATATGAATAGTTAGCAAACAACATATACAAACTATTTTTATGTGACTCCAGCAATACTTTGACATCAGATTAGTGTACCACTTGAGAACTTCAAAGTAATAACACTTTTTTTTTCTTACAAAAAAACTTTCGTTCAAACAACTCCTTTTTTGTAGTTCCAACTAGTCCTGTAACTGCAAACCGTTAAACATCTTAAATGCCCAATCCCCGGACACTTCCATTTTCTTCACACAGCGACGTCACCTTACGTCATGAAAAGGGCGGACCTTAATTACATCCGGAAACTTAATGAAACTTTCCCTAATCCATTGAGGGACATTTTTTACTTCCTTCATTTTCGGTTTTACCTTTTTCCGGTATCAAGATACTTCTCCAGATAACAGGATTTCTACAGGAAATTAGAAAGCTGACATTCCATTGCGGGGGAAAATAGTACTTGTGTCGCCAATTTAGATTATTCCTTTTGATAATAAAGGGCGAGGGGTCTTTTTTGGCCACACACTTCGAAATTAAACTCCTATTTTATGTTTTATTGCTTAAAACATTTTGAGCTACATTTTAATTATGTTTTGTTATTTTTTTTAATAAATGGGTTCATCCTAAATTGATTCTCAAATTTACTCAAAACCCTCAGACCAACAAATTCTTTAAATAGTGGAAATTTTGCTTTGGAAAGTAAGATCATCTTGTAAAGTCATGTGACGTGTAAATAAATTTTTAGAGCACGGCTGTTTATATCCATTATTACAATTATTGTTTTTAGTTCGATTGTCCTTAAATGCATTTTTTTTTATTTTTTAGAGTGTAAATCGCATAAACACCATAAATATTACATATTAATTTTGTTTTTACGATGTGTTCAGCTAATATCTATTTTATATTTAGTTTCCCAAAAATTGTTATGAAATATAATTGATTTGTAGCCAAAATTATTTTTTTTCTTTACAATTTTGTTTTATGTAATAGAATGCTCTAAATATGTTACATACTGTACTGATATTACCGTTAAATACTCTAAATGATTAATTTATAATAAAACCTTATTTGGACGTCCAAAATACCTCCTTTTCTAATTAAATACAGAAATACTTTGCTCTCCTGTGTAGTAGATGTTTTTTTCTGCTACATTTATACAAAAGGCTTGAAAGTTTACGTTAAATATATAAATAACAAAAGTTGTTTTCAAGTTTATTATTTATTTAAAAAAATAAACATTTCAATTTTTTAACAACTTTGCGCAATTTTTATCACCGCTACTTAAACATTATAATGTATTTCATGACCTAAAGATACTTATCTAAACTTCTAAAATATCATTAGCATTGGTAATTTAAAATAAATATTGACAGAATTTTATGGGGAGGAAACTAACTTTTCCAAATAGGGTCTGAAATTGAATGCTTAGGGTCTGGGACGATAAAATTAGGTTTCTAATCTTTCTTAAATAAGGTTGATCCATATTCTCTTGATAACTTTATCAACTTAATGCATTCTTACTTTCCTTTTATAACCCATTTTCGAAAGGTACTTTGAGTTTGAAGAGCTTAAAACTTCGTAAAATAAGTAGGATGTAATCCCTTTATTAAAACTAATATTTGAAGACTCAAGTTGAATGAATTCTGAAAATACCTTAACTTTTAATGAGTTGCACTCATAAATATAAATTGTACTTATCGAAATTATTTCATTATTGAAAATATTAAATTCATTATCAGTTTTCTTTAGAAAGGTTGCATTTGTTTTGAAATAATTGGAGTAGTTTTTAGCTTTAAGAATATATACCATTTAAATTTGTATTTTACAGTGTTGTAAAATAGGCTTTTTGTTAGGACAGGTGCTGCTAATTAAAATCATATTAAACATGATTGTATAAATTGTGAATTGAAAACTTTTTAACATATATATGTTTCATTCATTGCAATGTTTGAAACCGACAAATATACCTTATTTCCGATTCACATCGGCGTGATATAACAGTGGATACAACAACTTAGGACGCGAGCTAAAATTCTGCTTAAATTGGATATATACGTAAATTACTGATTGCAGTTGAATAGGTTGTTAAATAGTGGTTATGGTTCAGTCAAAACTACTCAGTTTAAAAGTTCTAGTAGGCTTATATTAATCAAATTATTAAAAAAATATTCATACAACCCGCGCGTACATTACTAAATTTATATTCAAACACCCGTTTACTTAGGAAATATTCAAACAATCAAAATTAATAAAGGGTCTGTAGTTGCAAGAGTCGCATTACCTTAATTATAATTGAAGTAATCTTTTCAGTCCATCATTTTCGAAAAAAATTCTGATGGTATAGCCATTTATGATATAAAAATGCATATCATTCGATTATTCAGACTTTTTCTATTAGAAAGTATTTTTATTTATCCCAATAGATACCAGACCTATTATTATTTTGTTTTAATTATGAAACACGATGATGCTAAATGGCATCACTATGACTGAAAGGGTAAAGGGTGCTACTCATTAATTGACGGCATATGATATCTTAAATTCAATTGCAATATGTCACTGAGAATAAGTGGACTTTACCTTTATACAATAGCCACTACATTAGTTATATACTTTTTGGAATGTTAGTTTTGAAACTAGATCTTTCAAGTCAGAAAAATCTTGAAAATACGTACACAAAACAAAAGTACCTGTCCCAATCGGTGTTGTTATGAAACAATTACAATTCCAAATACGCTCAAACACAAATATGGTCCAATGTATTTTTTAGATATCAAGAGACGACGAGCCAGATAGCGTCGATGGATATTACGTGGGCTACAACTCCCACAGCAAATCCGAACCATATAACTTCAAGGCGACGAACGCGACGCTGGCCAGCAGTCAAAGCTTTGTAATAATTGGATTGTCACCACTCACGGATTACAGTGTAATAGTTCAGGCTTTCAATGGCAGAGGGGCTGGACCACCGTCTGAACCGGTCATTGTTAGAACTCTTGAATTTGGTAAGTACATTGTTTTGGTCATACGGAAGCTAATTCAAATTGACTGTCAATGGATGTGAATGTGATAAATTATGATGATAATTGAGTATAAACGCGGTAAGTCACAATGGTCATTAAACATGAATTATGTAAATTGCCATTTTAGCATTAACATCGTAAATTATTATTATTATTATAATTTAACATCATCATTAGTATGTCAATATCAACCTTCACCTTTGTTCGGTTTCTGACAAGTACTTTATCCTCGTACATAATGTCGAGACAATAATGTAGTATAAGCTAATTTACTTTAATAATTTAAATACTTTTGTCAGCATGTTCCTAAAGAAGTTTTCTGGTTTTTACCTTTTTTAAGAAGGAAGTTAACTTATCAGCAATATATATTACACGCTTTTTTTAAATAAATATATGTACAAAAATCGTATTTGTATCGTTGTATTTTCAAGTACATTTATATTCTCAAAAACGCAATGCTTTGCTAAAAAATGGACTCTTTGAAAACCACTATGCCGCTTTCTTTTTAACTTCTTATTTTTATAAATGCGTAATTTTAGAACTGTTCTCTAAAATATCATTATCGTGCAGAAAAATAATAATATTTCTAAATAAATCACTGTAGTGAATCAAGTACGCGTTGCTTTGATACCATATTAAAAATGTTCCAGTTAAGGAAAATCGAGAAACGCATTCATTCTATTTATCAACAAAATTATTCTGTAAAGTGTTTTGATACATAAAGTACATTATCTAAAAGAGCTACACAAATAAAAAAAACATTACAATTCTTAATTAGAAACCAAATAATATACTATGATAAACAAATTATATATTAGTTACAGTATTTTAAATTATAAATTCAGCCAACGTTATCAATTCTTTCTTAACAAAACCTTACTCCTTGCTTGATTTTTTTTGGATACAATGCTCTTAAGGATATATTATCTAGATGCAATAAAAAAGTTACTTCGTTTACTGTTTACACATGATATCAAATACCATTTGAAAATTAAACTAATTTAAAATTATTGTCAACCGTTATTAATGTAAATTAATGCAAACGAGCCTAAATGCTTTTGTTGCTTAAAAAACGCTGCTGCTTTTAAAATATTAAAAAATAGGCACATACTCATGAAACATGCTTCTGTAATTAACCAAATTTAAAGTAAAATAACCAGTTCTTAAAACATTAATATGGAACTCAAATTTTGCATTGAAATCAGCTACTCGTTTGGTTTTCTGAAAATGCTTCACCGCATTATTGTCTTTTTTTTCTTTCGAACTGTAATTATACCCTCCTAATTAGTTTGACTTGTTTTTTGATCATGTATTCTTAATTTAGCAGTAATGGATGTTTAACTAATTAGCCATTAATGTGGAAACTGAAGATAAAATAAAAATAAACATTTTTTTTTTAAATCATCTAAATGGAAAATGAACTTTGGTTTTATTTTAAACGGAATTTTATGTCAAGAACATTAAAATATATTATGTATAGCACCTTCGTTTGTAAATAAGAAATATGCATAATTTGTTTTGCACATAAAAATATATTATTGAAATGCCATACCTAAGGAAGTACGTAAATTTACAATTATTATAAAAGGTTATACATGAAGTGTAGTTTTATTTCTATGAATATGCTGACTACATTATAACAGATGTTTAAGTCACCAAAACACTAATCGGATTAATTTTTTTCAGATCGACCTGCCCCACCGATTATTAAAACATATTACGCAACTGCTAAAACAATTAAACTCTCCTGGGAACCTCCAAGTGCTCCAAATTCACCAGTTTCAGGTATGAATTTGTACTGTTTTTTTATTTATTTATTTTTATGAAGCATTTTATTAATTTAATTTAGAAAGGATTATCAGTTAGTAAAACCGTCAATAAATAATGTATTTATACTTAGATTAAATTGTATTTCAATAACTAAAAGTAAATTTTAAAATTCCTTAGATTAACAAACAATGTATTAGTTAAAATGATTTACAGCAATATTGTCAGTTACATTTGTAGCATATTACTAAGCAAACAAATATTTATTTTTACTAAATTGACGATTCGATTGAAAAATGTGTTTCAATCCTTATTCAAGCAAGGATTGCAACAACTTTCTCGAGAAAATTGTTGGTTAATGCAATCATCCCTTTTTGTGCGAAAAAATGATGCTTCATCGTCAGAAAAAGTATTCCACGTTGAGTGTTATATCGCCGGGTAAATGACAAAACACGCATGTTTAAAACCACAGAGTTAGAAAACTGGATACTGATGAGCTCACCGGTGCCCGGATGGCCAAGTGATTTAGTCCATTATTGTAGCAGTCTGTACGCTTTAACTGGAGCGGGTTTGATTCCCGCTCTTGCCCTGGGTGTACTTTTCATTCTCTGTGACAGTAAAAATTCTTTCTGTGTCTGTCTTACTTGACGAAGGCTTATAAGCGGGTCTGTGATCAAGCGCACAAGCCGGAATATATATGTTAACTATCGCATCACATGAGCCCGCATTTTACGAAAACCACCAATCCCTTGAATTTGAACATTCGTGGTTTTCTCATCTTTAATGATTATTACCGTGCAGATAAAAGTTGAGTTAATAAAATATCTTAAAATCTATCAAATATGTGAGTCACTTAAAATTCAAGCACTATTTTCAGATTTAAAACTAAAACTTTTCATTTGGTTTAATTTCCGTAATTTTAGGTTACATCTTGAATCATAAAATGGACGGAAGAGACTGGCACGAGGTACATTTGAATGGTGACCGGAACTCATACACCCTGCACGATTTACAATGTGGTACTTCGTACTCTTTCTACCTAGTAGCTTTCAACAGTGCCGGACATGGGAACGCGAGCGAAATAATATCGGCAAAAACAGATGGAACTGGTATGTTATTTGCTTTTATTTACATATATTAGTGTAGCAATGTTTTGGTTCAATGGTAAATGTCATAGAGTTAATAATTAATGTTTGAGTTATAAATAATAATTGTTGATAGGTATCTTAATTTTAAACAATGGTCAAATGCGAGCATACATATTGTAGGAATGTTAATTTGTTTTCAGTATTTATTATTATTTTTTTTATTTCAATTTTTCGGATATATCAATATTGTTATAATTTTATTATTAGCGATTTTGTTCAAACCTAATTAATCGATGCTGACATTTATCACAGTTTCTATGAATGCAATAATTCAAACCAAAGTAAAATAATCAGAATAATCTATACAAATTATTTCAAAAATAAAATGAAAAGGTATTTTTGATTAATTAGTGAAGATTTTTATAATTTAAAATGTTAAAAAAATAGTTAAATAAAACAAAATCAAATTTAATTAAAAATCATTTTCTATTCAATCAAATCACTATTAACACATGAGTGGCACATGAAAAAACTTTAATAATTGAAAGGCAAATTAAATACTACTAAATGTAAATGACGGTAACACTGCAATTATTCGAAGAACTAAGCTATTTGAACACAATGAATTATTTTAACACCTAAATTATTTGGAAGCGATAGTTTTAAGTTTAAAATAATGAAGTAAGATAGACTTCTAAAGATAAAGTTTGTTCATAAAGAAATTTTAATTTATGTTATAATATTTTAAGTAAGGAGATTTTACGTTTTACAGGTAACGACTAATTGCGGATTAAATTAGAACAGCCAAATATTTTCAAAATAATTATCGCAAGATTCTATCAAAAAGTAGTTGAATTTCCTCAAAATTTTAAATTTGACAGTTAGACCACATTAATGGACTTCACTTAAAAAGGTTCGGTTGGACAAAAAGTTTGTGGATGTTGTTCTAGCGAGTCTGGTTAGCGAAATTATCGAACTTCTTGATCAGTTGATCAAGCATTTGCCGGATAAAGGCGAGCGATTGAAAGTAAATCGTCCCCCTAAGATATTAATTCGTATAATACTAATTTTATTAGCACAATGTATTTTTAGAGGTTAATGTAATAAATAATGTTAAGTACAATTTAAGCGTCTGGCGGAGAAGCAACTTTATTATGACCATCTGATAGTTTTATGCAACCACAATCATCAATATTTTGTAATCTAAAACGTTTCAAGCAGAGAGAGGCCGCATTATGAGAGACATTTTTTTTTTTTTTTGTCGAAGGGTATTTAAGCCTTATCGCAGTTCAATCCCACCCTGATATTTTAAGGATGTACCTTTCCAGGGATAAACACTTTCAGTAGTACAGCTGGGGAAAAAAAACACGAATCACCCCTCGTTTCTCGGCTGGTATTGATCAAGGAATTTTGTGTAAGGTGACAATTTTCAGGAAATAGCGTGAGGAATTGAGAACTGGCAACACAAATTATAATAGGGGTCGTCTACATATTAAAATGAGTACCAACTTTGAAAATTCCAATGGCAACACCCAATTTTTTTTTTACATCAAAATGTTCAGCACCTTCAAAATACCCCATGTGTAAAAAAGAATTATTTATTTTGCATTATTTGCTGAGATATAAGTATTCAAAGTTGAGCGCCCATAACGTTAAAAAAGTTTCACAAACTTTTATTCATACCTCTACTAATAAAATGAATTAAACAAAGATTTTTTTTTCATTATATACTTCTTAATTTTCCAAAAACAAATCACACTTGTTTCTTCATCAATTTTTCATTTTTAATAATTTTTTATTTAAATTTAAATAAGAAAAAATAAAACATGAATAGCAACCCCAATTTTTTTTTACATAAATCGATAAAGTAGATCAAGTAGAACCAAAATCCCGAATTTTTTAATTCAATAAAAATTATTTGCCGAGTTATTGTAAAAAAACTGAAAAAGACGAATTTTAGGGACCGTGTAAAAAATTACTCGGCAAATTTGATCCTAAATTGCATTATCGTTTGGTGATTAAAAAGTGTTTGTTGGTAAATGTTTATTCAAATTATCGATTTCTGTCAAATGTCTAAAAATCTTTTCTTATTTCAAGTGCATACAATGTATTTTGTTTGTAGAATTAACATTAAATTATATCGGTTACTATATTTTTAAATGGTATGTTATTTCCAATACAATTTCAAAACGTGTGTTTAATATTAAAAATTAAATACCCTAGAATATTAATGGAATTCGGTTTCAAATACATTTGATTATTACCATATTAATTATTTAAAATGATTAGTGCCTACTGCGTTGGTTAAAAATCATTACCAAAATCATTCTGAGTAATTTTACTTTGCTTTCCTTAAATATCATGTTAAGGTCGCAACCCTCAATTTGCAATTAAGGGGTTTACCGATAAAAAACTAAACTCCTCGGTGCAACAGCCCATTAGTGGTCCAGGGCCTGCCGTGCCCATTTCAGCTTTCGTGATACAAGGGCTCTGGGGTGCAAGGCATATGTCCCGGTAATGTGGAAAGCCTCACGCGGAACCCCCCAGCGTTTAGTTCCCCAAGCATGCTTGGTCCCCATTTTATCGACCCACTTAAGGGATGAAATAATGGGTCAACCCCGCCCAATACGGGATTAGATCCCCGGACCTGTGGCGTGGCAATGCGAAATAAGCACTACCACTAAGCCACTGGGCCGATAATACAGATAGAGTGCGACGAATTTTAAACAAACTGTTTGCAACAATGTGAAAGAAACAACAATTTGCATAAAAAGTTTAAAGCATAAGTGTAATAATCATGTTTTTCAATCTGATTGTAACTTAATAGCATTTGAAAATCTGTTCGTTATAAATAACCGTATATGCGACTTAATTTAAAATTAAAACTTTTCATCTTCTAGCCTTTATTTTATTTCTGAGTTTTAAAATCCAAAATTTAGAAGAAAAAAAAAAAACATTAGAAAATCCCAATATTGCTGAAAAAAGTTAAATTCTAGCATCCGTTGGCGAGATTATGCTAACCCTTTTTTAGCTTGTCGTTTTGAAAAGACACAACCAAAATTTTACTTTTTTTCACTTAGGAGATTTGCCCCTAAACGAGTTCAATTGAGGCTTTAATATCGCAGCAAATAATGCAAAATAAATAATTCTTTTTTATACATGGGGTATTTTGAAGGTGCTGAACATTTTTATGTAAAAAAAATTGGGTGTTGCCATTGGAATTTTCAAAGTTGGTACTCATTTTAATATGTAGACGACTCCTATTACAATTTTTGTTGCCAGTTCCCAATTCCTCACGCTATTTCCTGAAAATTGACACCTTACATAAAATTACTTGATCAATAGCAGCCGAGAAACGAGGGGTGATTCGTTTTTTTTCCCCAGCTGTACAAAGATCATTAGCATAAAACTCGTAATGTCCTTAGATGGTTCAGAGAGCATGATGGAACTTCGCCTTGCTTAAAAAGGCTGCTCAGTGCAGAGTCACCAGATCGCGTCCCAATCGAGAATTTGTGCGATCCAGTACCATCAAATCTTAAGGAATTGAAACGTTAAGTCAACATATAATATGATATCAGATTAATCATATCACATACCAAGATGTCATAGAGTATATTCCAAGGCGAATTCATGCAGTTCTAAAAGAAAAAAAATGGTTAGATGACATATTGAAGTGTGGTCATATTCTTTTGGCCACTCTGTGTGTGTGTATATAATAAGAAAAAAATCAATGTTTTTTTTTATTACTTAAGGATTTTTTAGTTAAAAGAAGATAAGGCGTTTTACCTTATAAGGATTTAAACATCCATAAAGCGTTTGAAATGAATTTTTTTTTTAAATCTAATCTAGACTATCATTTTTAAAGGATATATGATATAATACGCATTGTATATTAATATTGTTAACATTTATTAGTATAAAATATTCATAGAGATACTTAATTTTAAATGCTGTTTTAACAAAACGTATAGTTAAAGGAATGCAAACTTACAACCAGAGGTATGTAGAACAAGTTAAACTATGAAAACTAATTAACTGCAAAGTCTAACATTTAGCTCCAAGAAGTATTTTAAGAAAACTTTTTACTAATCATTTTCTAATTAAGGCATAGTTTGAAAAGCAATTAGCACAATATTAGGATTGGTGTTAGGAATCGAAATGTGATTATGATATCCAAGTCTAATGTACAAATAATTACCCGTAAGTTTTTTTTTTAGCTCCATGTTGTTTTAAGTGTTACATAAGAATAATCTTAATGCTTGAATAAATAATTCGGCCTCATTAAATTTCAATTTCACGGATTTGCTTTATCATTTGCACGCACATACAAGCCGAAATATTTTGTTAATTTAAAATGTTTAAGGTCATACTGAGTTTAAAATAGTAAGGAGAGTTAAAGTGCGTAAATAAGTTGATTAAAACCAAATTTACTTTGTATTTATCGTTTAGTATATGATCAATACATACAGTTAACCACAATAAGGATCGATAGAATGCAAAAAAAAACTAAATAATTTTGTTTTGTTTTTATAATTAAGTGTGCAATTTTGTAACACACATTAAGGTATTATTAAATACAAAAGTCAATTTCAGTATTTTACACAATTTTGCCTTAGATATTTGTATGATTTGTAAACCCAGAAATGCTTTATTATTAAGGGCAAATATTTAAAAAAATTTAAAGAAAACTAAGTACCCCAAACTCAAGGAAAATATTGATAGTTTTTAATGACTTAAAATACTCTTTAAAGCATTCCAAAATTTTAGAACATTGGAAAATATTTTCACATAAAAGTCTCTTTTATCCCTCTTTCTTTCCTACTTTATTTCTACTTCTCATGTTCCACTAACATTTATTTCTATATTTTTATTTTACTGAGCTTGTAATAGTTATAGTTAAAAACATACTTTTACTAATCCTAATAAACATTTTTATCGCGTAACTCTTATGTTCATTCAAAAAGAAAATCGATAGCTTTTTTGGAAAGCTATCAATTTTCTTTTTGAATGAACATAAGAGTATATTTAGCAAAATTAAGCTTGGAACTGTAAAAAATATGTTAGTAAGATAGATATGATAGACTAAAGTTTGGTCAAGCAGAAAATAAAAAGTTTGAAATGTTACGAAACGTCCGCATTATAATGCTTAAAAAATCAATAAATAGTATTTATATTGTAAAAAGTTCGATATAACAATTCTCCATAAAAGTCGTGGCTGTCGCTGAAGTTGTGTAATAAAGTTACAACAAATATCGGTGTAAACTTTCATCAAATTTGAGATTAAAAATGAGATCTAAAATTATAGTGAAAATTTATAGTTTTTATTATGGTATAAAATATAGTTAACTGTGGTTAAATTGTGGAACCTTCCTCACATATATGTGAAATGAGTTTGAAAGTTTACTCCTAAACTGGATGTGACGTTACACTTAAATTTTCATGGTAACGATAAGCAAGTCTTTACTTTTTCATTAAAGTTAATGATATTGCCATATGTAAGTGTTTCATATGAGTATTGAGTCCTTTTCTCAATCTGCAAACCATAACTATATTGTGCAATAACATTATCATTAAAAAATATATATTTTAAAATAAATCTAAAAGCCATAAGCATTCCATAAAAATTTTCAATAAAGTGTATGAAGAGTATGAAAAATTAAAAACATTGTGTAATGGTATACACAAATATCCTGGGTGCGTTAAAATTTTTCTCATTAGTATTAAACAATTTGAAATGTTTTATCTCACTATTAAATCCCTTTTGGAATCACAAGTCTTACATTTTTCTATCCAAAAAATATTTATGTAATAATTATAATAGACCTACCAATTCGATAAATATCATGCTATAAAAAGTAAAAAAAAAAGTATGAATTATTAACAATGTATTAGGACTCTTAATTCGCAATATAAACATTTCAGCCTCCGTCTAAACATTTTATTGAGACATACCAACCGAAATTCGAAAAAAAAAAAATCCAATATCTCCAGACAAGATATAAATTTTACGATAACCCCCCACACAAGCACTAAATTTTATTTTTATGTACCAGCATTACACCCTCTCCTTTACAGCCGCCGGGCTATTTCGGCGATCACATATAAATACAAATATCACTAAAAATATATAAATAGCACTACATCCCATTCGTGCTAAGAAATGAGTTTAAAATGTCAGGAGATGCTATACACGCCTTGGTATATCAAGATTAAGATGGAAATGTGGCTCTTATGATCACATTACTTTTTCACACCCCAGTGCCCTAAAAGTGTGATTCCTTTCTAGATATTATATAAAAAATGCCATCGAATTTGCGTCTTCCACAAAAAATAGCCATATTTAGGATGATGTTAAATTTGCATACTTCGGTTTTGGGATGGGTTTTGCCATAAAAATGTAGTAGTATACTTAAGTTATCAAATTTTGTAATGCATCTGATGTGCATTTGTACCAGTTTAAAATATTATCAAGTATGAGTTAATGTATGTTTCCAATTTGAAAAATGTGTTTTTATCTTTTTTAGATGTCTTATTATAGGTTACAGTGTTTTGAGTCTGTTAATAGTTTGCAAGAGTTTTAATGAGATTAAGAACTAAATATTGAAAATAAAATCACTCAAATGCATAATAAGGGGATTCATAGGATACAATTTATTTATTTTTTATTGATGATGCAAATCATTTATTCTCCCTTAATGACTATGAGTATACTTTAGTAAAGTATATTTAAAGTATTACAGCATAGTTTCAAAAACGGCATACAAATATTATGTATCCAACTTATCAGTAGTAAGATACAATCAACCTCTAATAGACAAACCTCTTTAACATAAACAAGTTAAAAGAAACACAATCTCTGATTTTGCTTTTAAAATATCTTAAAAAGCATATTTTATATCCATAATTCATAATATTTTCTAACGTCCATGTACTTACCTTTATTTTACGATACACAGATCCAGAGTAAAAAAAGCCCAAAGGAGAATTTGGAACGCTTTTCGAAGAATTTCTTTTCGTTATTACGAACAAAATGCCCTTGTTCGAAGCAAAAAAATACCCTATCGATCGTAGAAAATATATTCCATCGACTTATCGAGACGGTGAAACAAAAATGTTTTGGGAGAAGATTATGCATCATGAAAAGATGAAATATACTTGTAACCTGAACTTTTGCATAAATACATCAGCCCGTTTGCCTTGTTCCTTATCTTTGGCTTTACGTTGAAAGATGGGAATTATTACCATAAAGTAAGGTGTATCAAATACGCAGACATGGTATCCCTTTTTTTAGCATTAATTATAAACTTTAATATCGAACAATATTCTACCTTTCAGCTTATAAATAAAGATTTTTTTTTTAATGAAAGGAACTTTTTTTTCTTAACGATCGTAATTTATACAAATTATAAAATAGTCACTATCTTATTTCAATTATTAAAAATTCGTCGCTTTTTTTAAAAAATTTCATTAAGTATGATTATGTTGAAGATTAAATAAGATTATAATGAAATAGCATGATATAGAATAAACACTGTAAAACTTCTTGTGTAACGTTACTGTATAGTCATGACAGCAAGCGTCGTATTTTAATATTGT
Source organism: Hylyphantes graminicola (assembly GCA_023701765.1). Taxonomy (NCBI): domain Eukaryota; kingdom Metazoa; phylum Arthropoda; class Arachnida; order Araneae; family Linyphiidae; genus Hylyphantes; species Hylyphantes graminicola. Next base: position 32,043,983 of record CM043116.1, read on the forward strand.
AACAATATTTATTGAATTTTACTACATACAGCGCACACTAGATGCAAGTGAAATTTTGGGCGTTATATATTTATTACATTTATAAAGTTATATATGCAAGTCAGAGTTAGTTTCAAAGTCAAATTCAACCTAGCAATCAATTGATTAACGTCGATTTACTGACTACTCATCCGACTTGACTAAATCTGCACTTTTTTAAATATTTTTTTTACAACATTTATGGTTTCGCATACTTAGCGGAAGAAAATACAAGATAAACGCAGTGTGTTTTCAGAACGTTCCTCACGCCATTGGAGTTTAGTGTAAGTTTACTCCAAAATTAGTTTGATGTTACACTAAAATTTCATGATAACGTTGTTTAGATGTTTTAGTGGAATATGATTATATATTATGGTCTTAAGGACGAATTTTTTAATTGTTATTGTATGTTATATTATTAAAATAATATAAGTTGTAATTAGATATAAGTTTAAATTATCCATATAAATTTTAAATTCCCAAATTTATTTGAAAAGAAACTCATATATAATTTTATTAGTTTACAATGCATCGCACAAAGCGCGCAAAGGGATGTCTTTAAATATGTTAAGTCAGTCATTCAACAATCCTTACTTTTCAAAGTATAGTATTGAATGCATTTCTAATGATGACCATTAAGTAATATATAAAAACTGGAATTATATTTTAAACTAAAAGATCTGACCTTTACTTTTTGTATAAGCTACTTTGCCATTTTTTTGCCATTTGCTTTCGTCAATAAAGCTGCTACAGCAATTTTTTCATCGTTTCGTAGACGTTCGTCGCGTCTGCAATTAGATATAGAAAGAAATATCTACCTCCCATTGTGACATTTCTTAGAGTATTTCCTGAAACATCATTTTCTCGTTACAGTAAAATCCATTACATTCAATCTCATTGACGATCAATAATGGTATAAGTCCATAAAAAAGTTATACTCTTACTTGTCATACTTGTGTAGCAATCTTTTCGGTAAATTCCAATACCAGAAATATAGTAGACTTTTTGTACCACTCGCAGGAGGTAAAAATGTCACTTTAACATAAATATTTTATTTACTGATTACCTTTAGAAAGCTTTACCTCAACATTAGTAGGAGTGTAGCAAGACTAATGTTAAAATACAAAAGAACCTAAGCATTATGAGACTCCGATATTAATATAGATCGGTATGAGATGATTCAGAATTCCATGTATACCAGCAACTATATTAACATTAATCCATTGTCCCTCATCATCACTGGTTAGGTTAGGCTGAATTATACTCGCACTAGAGTTACATGAGAACCATTGACAACAAGTGTCGTAAAATAGAACCATAGTCAAATGAGGAGCCGACACCTGAATAGGCACCCAAAGCAGCTTTAAAGTCAACACCGTATCGTGACTTTGGATCACTACACGGGTATTAGTTAACAGACTTTTTAAGACTGCACTTAGGTTGTTTGCTGTGCCACTTTGTCAATGCCCGGATCCAAACCTAGTACTTTTTCCATGAAAGGAAAGCTCCTTACCAACTGGGTTGGAGATTTACTTGCAATTAGCTAAAAAATTTAACCAGTAAGTTTACACTACTTTGAAATATAAAAAAAGCATTACGAGACTTCGAGACTAATATTCATCGGAAGGAGACTATTCAAACTTCCATTGCACCAACTACTTTAAATATACATTTTAACATTAATTATTTTTCGTTTTAACAATTTTTATGCCGTTGTACCTGGAAATAAGTAAGACTGTAGACTACTAAACAAGATCTACACCACTTTCAAAACATCGATAGAAATAAAAATTATGAGACTTTTCGAGACCAATATCCATCTCTATAAGACGAGTCCATCTACACAGAGTCAGATGGCCTTTTTTCAACAGATATCCGGCCACTTTTTGTCTCCCAGTCGAAGCCTTTTTTCGCCTCCCCTTGGGAATCCTACTTTGGCAGTGTTCCAAGCGAGATTTTCTTAGCCGGATAAAAAAAAAGGAAAATATCGCAATCACTATCCGGAGCAGAGGAGATACGTCCTCTGGGATCCCAATCCGGATTCTTCTCCCCTTTTAGCCTTTTTTTTTCCTTCTGCCGTCGTAGATTTTATCTCGCTCGTTCGGACGAGTGGTGTTTATCAGGGCAGATAATTATGTCCCTCTCTCTCTGCAACAAGTCTGCCATTAGGAATGGGATGGTCTGGAAAATGCATCGCACAACGTGTCTTGTATCAGAGATAATTGCGATTTTTGGTTTCTGGCTTTATGTTTGTGTTATTAGGTTATGTTGCATGAATCTTTGATACAAAAATATACGTTTATTCTTGCAAAGAAAAAAGGTTTTTGCTCTCTATTTTCTCCTTAGTGTAACACTACGTCCATCCATCCAGATAAATATATTACAATCAAAGAGTTTGTGTACTTTGTACAATTTTGAACAAAACATATATTGTGTTTTGATGTCTTCGTATCTGGTAAACAATGTAATACATCATATGCTGGCATGGAGCATCGAAGTATCTAACAAATATCAAACTATTTTTTCAGAAATGTTTTATTATTTTATTCTTAAACAAGGAAGCAAACTTAAGTTATTCTTTTTTTAACTAAGTTAGATTTTCAATAAAATAAATAAATATGCATATATTGTATCCAGTTTGTTTATTTTCTCATTTGCCAATTATAAAAAATTTCCCTTCAAAGAATTATTATCTGCGTTATGTCCCTATTTCACAGTGTTGTTCTAAACAAGGTAATGATCTTAATTGTACTTAATAACACAAAGACAAAAATGCAATTATTAATATATAAAATTCTTAAATAATTTCTTTAATATATAATACTTAATTAAATATTGAAAATTTCTTTTATGTATTTTTAGCTCCCATAACACCAGACAAAGACCGACTCCTCACAGTAAACTCTACAAGTGTCTGCATCAATTTAAACAGCTGGCACAACGGAGGCTGCCCAATATCATTCTTCGTAATTCAGTACCGCTCCAGTGGCATTCATGAGTGGACCCTGGTCAGCAACAATATTATTCCTGAACAGCAGAACATAACTATTACTGATCTCGCACCTGGTTCATGGTACAATCTTCTAATCACTGCAAGAAATGATGCTGGGACAACGGATTCTGAGTATATTTTTGCTACACTTACATTAACGGGAGGTAAGTTGACTTCTGAAGTTATTCAACTAAGTAAGAAAGCACATTATTAGATAGCAATTTATTTAACAATCCCTTACTAATTTTCTTATCCGTATCTATAAATATTAAACACTTTAAAAACTTCTTAGTTTTCCTTGAGTTTTTCAATAGTGTAAGTTTGATGGTAACTTATATATATATTTTTTACATAGATTATATTTTGGCGAAACATTTTTTTTTATAAAATGTACATCTGCAAAACTACCTTCAGCTTAATGAAATGACTTCACACCAAATTTATAGAACTATAATACACAAATAAAAATAAGCTCACACAAGTACTAACATTTTGAGGTACAATTTTATTTCATAATGATTGTCTATTTCAGAAAAGGAATGCATTTATTTCAAAGTTTTGGAGAAGCAACAAAAAGGAATAGTTTACCCTTAGCTATACACCTACTCAGAATTTGTGGTGTAATATTACTGCATAAAGCTAGACGGCAGCTATGCAACCACCTTAAAGTTACTTCACATTTTTCAGAGTAACGCATAAAAAGGCACAACAAAAACTAAGCTTCAGAAAATTCCGGTGACATAAAGGTACAGAATACTTCCAATAGATTTCAAAATTTACAAACGCCGTTCTCATTTCCAGAGCATCCCCCGCGTCCATCCGAAGTGAGCGATATCAATAGTGCATTCTACAGACATCTCACCATAACTGTCCCCGTTGTGAGCTCGGTTATTGTGTTGATGGTGGTCCTGTGTGCCGTCTGCTTCATAACTCGCAGGCGAACAACTGATAGAGTGCAGCGAATGCCCGAAGGTGAGTTATTTTAAAATGTTTATGTGCTAGGCCTAAAATGGGGTCGTTATGTCAAAAGAGATACATCAAAGGTTGTTTGGGATTTAACTGTTTTTGTTGTTTGATAGTATAAAATATCCATTTGTCATATATGGTTACTTGAAAAAATAGCTGTTCATACATGGTAAATTTTTTGGCTATTTTGGAATTAAATTTTATTTTTCCGTAGCATTTTTTCTCCTTAAAAAGATGGCAACACTGGCTCCATAACTTTCCAAATTTTACAATATGGCGGCCTCCATACTCGTCCCGTCTTTAGCGTTGGAGGTCACGCGATCTCTAACTCTAATACTTTAACTATGATCTCAATGTTTACAACCCAGTTCTCATTCATCAAAAACATTATTTCCAATATCACTTTAACGGAACAGATTTTTTTAAATATTTTATCAAATATAGGAAATTATGATAACACATAAGAATTTTTTTTTAATATTTTGTTTAGCGGTAATTAATTTTCGAACCATTTATAAATTGTATTATACTTAAATAACATTAAAATACATGGTTTAACCAACTAACAAGTACTCTTCTACGTTCAATTTATCTATCGAAATTAAGAACAAAAAAATCATCAGCAAAAAAATATAATTCCACCCTACTATGTATAACATACCAAAATATCCCTACCAAGAATCACTTAGATAAAAACCCTCATATTAGCACAACCAACCCTATCCAATACCCTCAACAACATTTATCATGCCTAATGAAACGACATTTGCTCATAAGTGTTGCCAACTCGGCCCCATAAATCTATCATATTTTTGCAGGTGTGGACGGCAACGATCCAATCAAGCCGGAAAACGTCCCTCTGTCCGTAACGTACGATAGCACTCAGGAGCCTACTTATTACCCGGCTCCTTATGCTAGCAGCCGAGTGCCCAGTTACACAGAACACTGCATTCAGAATACGAATGTGAGCCAGAAAAATATGGGGACCTTTGGTAGTGCTAGGAGTGGGTATACGTATGATATACCTTATCCGCCGAGACGGGTGAGTATAATTAAATATGGTAGGTGTAGCTGTAAAAGTTAGATTCTCTGAAGTATAGAAGATATTATGAGGTCCGGATCGTTCATTGGCGACTTTGGATGATCGTAAATTCAATTGGACGAAATTGCCGATGAATGGCCCCGACCCAATAATTTAGCTGTACTTTGATTGATGTGAAAATTGCAACGTGACAATTAATTAATAAAGTGTAAACTTTTTTAATACATTGGATTCACATTAAAAATTTTTACATAAAGAGTAATTTTTTAGCCAATTAATTATTTTTGCGTAGGAAATAGTTTGGCAACCTCCTACAAGCTCGGAATTAATTTTTTAAAGGCTCAAACTTACACATACACAATGTTACTTACACTTACACATACACATGTCATAACTGACAATTATATAAAAAATATTGGCAATTAAAAATACAACTATCATACAGCGTTGTGTTTCAAATTAATGGCTCTAAAAGAACTTTTAATTTGGAGATACAATCAATTCCCATTTTTTCTACTTTTATCATCTATCCAACTTTGCAATTATTGGAAATTAAAAATTTTTCATTTTATATTTTCATGTTCTAGCTTTTTTTAAGTTTTTTGCAGCAAAACTATTATCCTTAATCTATCAAATTTATTCTTTACATAGTAAAAACAAATTAAATTGCATAAATTATTTCATTAAATGACAACCTTATTAAATGACTTTTCAAACACCTTAATAGCATAAATAGAGAAAAAAAATGTTCACTTTTTATGATATCCATTAAGGTTTACCAATTCCTTTGAATATTAGAGATTTAAAAACTTTTATGCGTAGGTGAATACCACTCAACGAGGAGTTTTGTTTTTAAAGGAGTTCGGTTTTTTTTATCAAATATTTCAAGGAAAAAAGTTCTTATTGCACCAAAGAACTTTGAATAAAGGCATAGAAAAGAACTTAGTAAAAAAAAAGGATTTATTAATCAATGGCTTAACTTAAATATTTGTCTTGCGAAATCGGCGAACAGGTAGAAATAAAAGACATTAGTACAAGGTATACTACGGTTAGTGAATTAATCAAGTCATAAATCATTGTCAACTACATTTATTAATAAAATAAAATAGACTCATATTTAAACATAAAATATTGAAAAGACGATTGTGTATAAAACACTTCCATAACAAAATTGATTGAAAAGTATTTCTTATATTTGTATAGTTAAAACATATCCAGTGAGTTTTACGTAAATACTTTACCTACATAAATAGACTATAACTATATAAATATTAAAAAAAATGAATAATTAGTTTTAAAAAAGTAATGTTATCGTAAAATTAAGATTTAAATAACTTTTGGAAACTACATCAAAAAAATTATTTTAAAACACATTTTAATTTATGCCCTTGCACAATGCTCTACAAAGCTGATTTTGATTAATGTTCCTTCCCAACTACAATAATGCTTATTGCCCAACTTTTCCATTCAAATCGGCCGAATCGCATAAATAAACCATATAAGTTATGCCATAAATCACCTCATCTTACACCATTACACATATCTATTACTTCCAGATCACAATATATATCATCCCACTAAATGAATAAATAACGTTTGATGTGGAGGAAAATTGTCTGCGCAAGGGGTAATGCATTAAACCGATATACCATGTGTACCCAATGCTTTTATCCATGATATTTTATCCAGAAAGAATAACGGACGGGCCCATCCAATGCTTTGACAACAACGCACTACTATGTATGATTTATCGGAGAAGTCTCTGAAACGATATTTCATTTCTTTCAGTCGGAGAAGGGCGAAGGCAAATACGAAGCTCCAGCCATTTATTTCCCCGCATATCATCACACAGGTAGTTTATATGCATTTTGTCTTTATCTTGCTGCGCTTTTTTTCTTTTTTTCTTTTTTTTTTTGCTATGTGGAGCTGCGCACCTTGTTTGGTTCTTGTATGTTATTTTATTTAAAGTATAGGTAAATATGTTTGGAGATGGAGGTTGGATGTTGTGTTGACTTGTGTCAATATTTGGAGGGAAGGGTTATTGGAGTCTATTGTAAAAAGTGTGTGCACAGCGCGGAACACATTTTTATCTTGTTTGAAGTATGCATTATTTTTATTGCGGACATAAAAATCCATCAGGATCATAATATCATATCCAATGTTTTCGAAACTGCATTTATTTGCTCCAAGGGTTTTATGCAAAAAATAGACTGAATAAAAAATATAATTTGATTTTGTAACAATAAAAACAATGCGGGTTGCATCGAAAATCATATTATTAAATGTAATTACAAACCTATAAAAATGAAAGTTTGATTTAACTTAAGTACTCTTCATTTACCTTTTTGTATTATTAGATACTTTCTTTTTATCTGTATTAAACTTTCTAAACTAAACACGGTGGCCATAGTGCAATGTGTCTAATGTGGTCATTTCAGCACTATGACTAAGAGCTTAAAGGTGCAAAGTAAAGGTCAGGTGTGTAACCTCAAAAGAAAACCCCACTGTTTGATTTCCAAGTATGATTGGTCCTTATTTAATCGACAAACTAAAGGGTTAAAAGATTAATTGAATTTTGTTCAAACTGGAATACGAATATTGGACCTGCATGGGAATTGACTTTAACTTTTTTTCTACCTAACCACCTACATAATGCTTTCAAATCGCATTATTCAAAGATTTCTCTTAAAGTTTAGATTTAATATATATTTGATATTTTTAATTTAAATTTTTATTTAAGTAAAATCCTTCCTAAGTACATTACAATAAGACCGTTTTAGCTAAGTCATACTCAACTTTTTTTTTTTTTTTAAATTTTAGTTGGCATACATTCTTATACGAAATCCAAGAGATTTGAAATTATCTACATTATTAACTTCAACTTTTTCTTCCAGAATAAATTAATATTTTTAATTAAATGTGTGTAAAATACAATTGTTTTACACGTTACAGAATTGATTAAGAGAAAATCTTTGCTCAAAATCTATTTTCAAAAAATAGATGTATGCACATCCGTTTAATTCACTTAAAAATAACTCAATCGTTATTTTTTTAGAAAAAAATATAAAGGATTATGGACGAAAATTTGCAATAACCAAGAATACATTTCATAATTTACTTTCCATTTAACAAATCTCTACTTCTCAAACTTCCTTTCCTAAGATAAACAAACCAAACCATGTAAACAAAAACAACTTTTCCAAGCATTACCTTTACAATTACCCACATTCCAATATGTTTCTTTAAAACTTTAATACCCATCACTTTCCGGACCCTAATTCCACGAACCACCGCCTTCCAGAAGAAAGCCTAATAACAAAAAAAACTATTTTTACTCCTTTAAGTTACTTTAACGATCAACCAGTTGTGTTTATCTTCAACTGTTTTGATAAGTTTACAAGTGCCGTTGTTGAAATCGATATTTCCCTATCCCCACAGGCATTGAGATCCGGTCTCGACGGGACAGAGTTATTTACAGTGTCTCTGAGAGAAACCGGAGAAAACAGGAAAAAAAGCGATCCTGGAGAGACTCTGGTGACGGGTAAGCTGACTTTTCTTTAATGGAGTTTGCCCCATTCAGTGGCTCTAATGGGGTTTACATTGAAATTTCGGTGTGGAAGGAAGGGTGTTGGTTGTGTGGTAAGAAGTTTGAAAAGTTTGGGATTTGAGCTAAAAGTAATATTAAAAACAATTTTGCTTTTAAAGTTTGGAATGATATTTTTAGTGGAGTCTGGGTGTTCTATTATGTAATAGGACAGTTTTATTTCCAACTAAAAACATTTTTAAAGTAATTTTTTCGTCCATGGTAGATTTTAAAGTATAGTTTCATTTGTTTCTTGCTATTACTTTTACGTGGATGTTTTTTATTTTAGCTTGTGAATTACAGTTAAATTTTAATGTACGGTCAAATATAGTGAAGGTTTAAAGAACTATTATTCCACCAAAATATATATTCCTTTTTTTTGCTTTCTATTTAATTCCAATTTCATAGTTCTACAAGGAAAATCTTTACTTTACAATTTATTTTGCACTTGTGGTCGTTGCAATGTTAATATATGTTATGTTAATAAAATATGGAAAAAAATCCTTCTATTCTTACAATAAACAATGACTAATAAAAAAAACTAACTGTTTTAAAACGACTTTGAGTACCTTCAAACATCGAGGAATTTAAAGAATGGGGCATTACTTTTTTTTATTTTCTTTCTTTAAAATAAATATTTAAAATTAAGAATTACGTTTTGTACCCTAGAGTATGTAGCAAATATCATTCAACATTGAAGCAACTTTAACTGTTCAGCATGAACATTGTATAACACTTGGATAATATTTAAAAATGAAACTATAAAAAAATAATAAAAAAAGTATGTTTAAAACTGAAATCTTATAATGTTCACTGTTCAGTTTCCTTGAAATTTGTCCTTATTTCATATTGTAAGCTGCGTACACAAAGCTACATGAATGATTTAACCCTTTCAGTCCCAATGACATTTTGGCATCATCATTTTAGAATTATTTTTGTTTGATCGTCTATATTCTATAGTCATTTATGACATCAATGAGCACATCATTCAAATTTTTTTAAAAAAATTCTATTATAGAAAAATGTTTATGAATCCAAATAGATGGCAGCTCTAATTTTTATTTCTTAATTATGAGCAGAAACATGATGATGCCAAATTGTATCACTGAGACTAAAGGAGTCAATATTTTTTTTTTAAATAAAGAGTTTCTTTTATCAGGAGTTCGAGCACAGATACCGAAAACGAGGATATATTGTTTGCAGTCCAGTCAACAGAAGAAAGGGTATTCAGGGATGAGGCTCGGGAGTCTGAAACAGAATGTGATAGGCTGTGTAAGTATGATATATGAAACTAGATATTTTACTGATTGCTAAAAATACACAAATAGGTGAAAAAATCAAGGAATTGTGTCTGTTTCAGTCTTGACGCAATTTTTCAGATTTTGTATCTGTACTCAAAATTAAAATTCATAGAAAAATATGTGTAAAATAGTAGCTACAATTTAAAAAAAAAATTGGTAGAAAAGTTGGAATTCTATTTATTTATTTTTGATTTTGTGTTTTACTTTTGCGACTCTATTTCATTAAATAAAGCTATTTATAGAACGAAAAAATTTGATCGTAGTGGTTGGATATTTCTTTTATCGTATGAAAAAAGAAGAAAATAACAGTGTCTATTAAGAATTAGATATGTGGCAACTACGGCAAAATATGGTTTTCGTGGATTGTTAATATCCATATTAAAGTGTTCGTAGTGTAAATCTTATGCTATAATACTTATACTATAATACGAGGAATTGGACCCAAGTCGAAAATCGACCCAGAATTAAAAAACTCCGGTAAACTTAGGGGTCTGGGGTTTTTGGCCACGGCGAATCGATTGACACAGGTTCTGAAGCGCTACGGTCAAGCAGTTCGGAGTTACAGATAGGATATTTTCAAACTTCATTAGTTCGCCATAATGGCTACTTTCGTGATGCCATCTGCTAAAGCTATATAAGCCTCTGCTTAAGCTATACATGTTTAGTTAAGATTTTAATTTTTTAAATTTAAATAAATTCAACCTTGCTTTAAACTTTATTGAGTTTTACAGAAATGGTAACATGATTTTTTTTAGTTCTAATCAGCAGACGATTTTAGTTCTATTCTGTTCATTGGCGATTTTTGGCGATCTTGAAAATTTAACGTATGGTTGCTATGCCTATCGAGTTGAATGAAGTATGAAATGGAATGTTTACCACATTTCGACATTTTCGTTGCTTTTCAACGAAACGCCAATTATCAATTACATTTCATTTCCTATGACTTTTAAAACTTTACCTTTGTATAGAATAGTTCCCTTTCCAAACTCTAACTTTGTTTACAATGGTGCACTTTAACTAATGTGACCAGACTAATGTTTTGTAAAAGTCCCGCAATGTCCCGAAAAACGAGAAAATTGTAAATAAAATAGACTTTTTTTATGAATAATCGTTGTAAAACTCTATGACGTCTTTAGAAATTGTTAAATGAAGTTAAAGTCATCAACAAATTGGTGGAGTATGGTTTCTGTTTGCCTGGTACCACTGCTGCTGTTGAACGCGCCTTCCTTATCTTTCTTATACCAAGTGTGTAATTGTGTGAAGGGACTATTATGTGCACAAAAAAAAATACTTAAAAAATACACTGGGGGGGGGGGGGGTGATGGAGTGTCCCACTTTTTGTTTTTGAAAATCTGGTCACATTAACTTTAACTGGTTATCTTTTCACCAATGGTTTCACAAATTTTCTTATGGTATGTATTGTTTTGGTAAATCACAATTGAAAATTTAAATCTTCGAGTTAGCTTCGATACCTGTTTTCTCCGAGCAGAGCTCGGTCACCCGCTGGTATGAATAACTTAAACTACTAATTAATGGGTGTAATTAGTATAAATAAAAAATATGATTCGGTTCTCCTGATGCAAAATATTCATTCTACGTCATGCATCATAAAATGTATTAGCTACCTTGAAAAAAAAAATATTTAAATGGTTTGACCAACCTAACTTAATTTTATCTCCAAACGTTATATTTTGAAAAGTGATGTTTATTAAGCTAAATAATTATTAAATATGTAGTGAAAGCCAGTAAAATTATTTTGAAGACAGAGAAATAATATCAGAATGCTTAGTAATTAAATACAGAAAACTGTTAATTCTAACATACGTACGTTTATTTCAGAATTACGTCATAAATTGAACTGCTTACCTCAAATATTAAAAATAGAATAACATTAAAAATTTAAATTTTGAAAAATACAAATTCTATTAATAAGAAACATCTTTTTAGAAGATTTTCGATATAATGATAAAACTACTTTTTTTAACCTCTTAAATCCATTTATTAAGAATATGTCTTATAGAGGACTATTAAAACCAATCGAAAATTTATTGCAAAATTAAACGCTCACTAAAAAGACCAATGACATCTATTTAAAGAAATACAATCTACTGCGTTGATTATTTGAATTTAGAGGAATATCAATTTAATTTTTAATTAAACCGGGTTTTGCACTGAGCTATCGTAAAAATAATTAAAATTTGTCCGCAATAACAGTTCATTTTAGTGATCGGTCGTCTTTTGTTAGTATGGAACTTAATGAGAAAACATTGCTGAAGATAATACTTTTTTTAATTAAAAATGTATGGATTACCCTAAATATAATAAGTTTTTCGTTTTTGAGATAATTAAAGTTTTATTTATTTTCTTGGATGGGAATATTTTGAAATTTTCTAGGAATTTAATTTGAAAATTTTAGTGCGTTAGTTTTATTCAATAATTCTCTAACAGATTAGTATAGTTCGTGATAAAGACATACATAAAAAATAACAAATTTGAAACTGTAGGTATTTTAGAAAGAATTTCTTAGGTTTTTTTGGTTTGTGGTAAAATGTATCACTATAAAGATATGCTTTATCTTAATATGAAATCACACCATTCGCGGAAAAGAGACCTATCGTAAAAAATACTAATCTTCAGGAGAGCAATTTAAAGTTTTGGTAAACATTTAAATTATCACCAAATCGTTCCAAATGTACCTAGATCAAAAATATTTGTATAGAATATCCGTTTTAGGGGTATCAAAATGTATGCATAGTCATTTTTTTACTTTAAATTTGCCTTAGAGGATAAGTTTTCAGATAGGTCTGCGAATAGGTCGTACGAATTTGTACTTTTCCGCGTAAGGTGGGAAATATTGTATTCCTTTATATTTCATATGCATTAAGTAAACATTTTTTTTATTAATTAGGTATGCATTTGATAATAAACTATTCCAACAAAAAAAATCATAATACATTTTTGAAATACGAAGTAATACAAATAGCTTTTTTCTGACAAAATAAGGCAAATGTATTTTAAGAATATTGTTCACGACATTGTGGCTAATATGAATTATATGAGAAAAAAATTCACAACATTCATGAATCAAAACAAAGCTAAAAATGTGAAATATATCCTCGTATTACTATCACATACCTTCTTTCGGTTTATAAGAGCTACTTGATCATCAATCATTCGGAATCTTCAGAACTTTTATGTACTGCCAAATATTTTGAAAATAAAAATCTTATCTATATACAATGAAATCACTAGATTTTTTGTTACCTCGAAGAAGAACGAAGATGCAAATTGTATTATCGACAATTCATAACCTTAAAACTTTCATCTGTACCATAATGGTGTATGTAGTCCATTTTGGAAACATAAATAAAAAATAGAAAATTTAAAATTGCTTAGAGGTTTATGAAGCAAATTTAACTTAAATTGTAAGTTATAGCATACACCATTATAGTTGCAAAATAAAACTTATGTATTTAGTATGGCAATCAAATTGTGTTCAAAAATGACTATTATTGATTTTTTATTTACTTTTGACTTGAACTGTTTTGGTTATGAAGAACCCAGACCAGCAGTCACTATTTCTTCTTTTCACGATTCTTCTACGTGCCATGTTCCTTCTTCCAGCTCTTTAAAAAGTACACTTCGATGAAAAGAAAGAACTCAATAAGTAGCAAGGAAAAACCTCTCCCGGGAAGAAAATGAAAAATAAAAAAATTGAAAAAAAATTCACAAAAAAAACTATTGTTCTCTCCGAAAAAATTTCAATTTTAAATGTTTATATTTTGAGCATCCGCTTCCTTTTCCGTCCCCACATGTGCTGCAAAGCGAGTTTTCTGTTTGCATTATTCCAAGGGTTTTCGCAAAGAGCTTCGGAGACTGGAATTGGAAATGGGGTTGAAGTAAGAACACTGTGTGGTGTTTCATTTTAGTATTATTCAATGCCCCAAGAAGGTTTTGCCGGCTAAAAATGTGTTACCGTCTTTGTTATAGTAAAACATATTTTTAGAAAAGTGTAAATGATGCGTTCATCTTGCATGTGTGATCCATTGGCAACTTTTTGAATATATTTTACCTCTATAAATTCTTATTTATGCATGCATTAAAATAAATGAAAAAAAAATGCATAAGAAAAGAAGACTATACTATATCGTAGATGCAAATATAATAGTAGACACAAATATATTTTGTATTATACGATAATATTTATAGCTTAAAAGAACCTATTTTTTCTAGTCTAAAAAATAAAACATTTCTCTTTATTACTTTTGTAATGTCTAGGTTGCGTACCAAAAGAAAACCTCGGGGAAACTTTAGAAAATATTTAATTTAGTTAAACACAAAACGTACACAACACTATATTACAACAATTACAATTAAAGCAATTAAAGTTAAGTAAAATAAAATCAAAATGCAAATAATAAGCTTTAAGGACAAAAGTTTGATGCTTACAGTTCGAAAGTCAGGCCGTCTCTTGTGACGCAACCACTAATCCAAATGGTGGCGCCCTCTTCATGGTGCTAGGAGCGCTTTTCACTTTCAATTTTATAACATGCGATATAAGGCAGTAGAATAAGGCAGGTCAAAAATCCATATTGGAGATTTTGTGTTTTTTGGGAGCTGTTGATTAAAACAGAGTAGCTTAAAAACATCGGTCCGTATGTCATTATGTCTCTCTGAGCCACTCTACAGCTAAAACTTAAATAGCTATTGACTTAACATTTGGTTTTAAAAAATACCACAATACTAGTCGAGCTTCATAAGATTTTAGACAAAATTACACAGGTGCAAAAGGGTAGCTACCCTATGACATTAGCGGATCTAAAATTAATAAAATTTACTTATAGATTATATTATAACATTTAAATGTATTTATTAAGTGGAAAAAATCGTGTAGTGTTACACGTCACATCCACTTTTAACTATTCTTATTTGAAAAAAAAATGGTCAACATTGATTTTTTGTCATAACAAATTGCACAGACTTTAGCATTTCAACCACGTTACTATGGCGTATATGCTTTAAGTGCTATTAATATTATTTCAGACTTCCTTATTCATGTTCACTTCAATTATTTAACTTCATATAGCATCTATGAGTATTGTAATGAAAATATTCATTCCCATTTTTTTTGTATGTATTTTGTAAATTACCTGTTGGAAATCCATTTTTTTTATTTCGTAGGGAAAACTTATGAAAGCTGTCAATATGAAGACACAAAAAGATGGCAGGCTGAGCATGCAGTTTTGAGCTAGAACTGAAAAGTAAGAACCTTTTCACAGCACTTTTTAAGATAGAATCATGAATTGTCAACAATAAGGCAATGCACTTTCAGAAAAACCCGTAGTGTATCTAAACTAAACCTTATTTTTTGCAAGTAATATCCTTTTTGATTATGAAATTTAGCTCCTAGTTAATTCACTTGGTTTTATGGGGACCTTTTCACATTGCATGCTCAATACTCATTTTCGAGACGATTCATTATCCTCTAGCTACCTCATTTTTTCCCTCATTTGGGGACATTTTTAAAAACATTCCAATTGACACACTAACTAATTCCAAAATTAACCTGCTCCGATAGAAAAATATCCAAATATCAGTTTTCAGCCTTTGATTACAGGTCATAAATATTCAAAAATGTATTTTAGTAGTTAATTTTAAAGGCACTTTGCATTAAAAACAATGCTAAATTAATCTTTAAACGGTTTAATAAGTGATACGGCCTTTTTTGTTGCATTTATAGCACTAAATATGTGTACTTTTAGAGTTTAAGGCGTGTATCATACATAACAAAAAAATCTTTGAAAAAAATACTTTTTAGCATATATTTCTACAAAAAGTTTGATTAGATTAAGAATATACGTGTGCCATTTCGCTCGCGTCGTAAGAGGTTATATAGTTTGTTTACTTTCCTGTGTGCAACAGTTCTAACTCAGTACATATTCTCTTCGTTGTTTACTGTGTGGATGCAATCAAACTAAATGTAAATATTGCCGGTATATTTCTCTTCCGTAACAAAAAAAAAATAATAAACGAAAATTTTGTAATAAACCAAAATACTCAGACGTAAAACTGTCACTACTATATTCGCTAATTGAAGGAATGTTTTTAGGACAATTAACTTTTATTTTAAAATACTTTAATGTTTAATTGGCGAATCAATTTAAAAATGTATTTTGTTTAATAATGATATTTCCATAAAACATATACGTTTAGTTACATTATCAATACTTTTGTTTTTTTCAAATTCAGTTTTTTTAATAGTTATAGCCAGTAAAAATCTAACAATAAAAATTATAATTAAAATTTTCGAAATTTCATTAATATATGGTTAAGTAATATAACTTTTAGTATTTAGCAAGTTAAGAAAGATAAACTTATGATTTATTGATTTGTTTAATAATGATAACATTATAACAACAAATAAATGTTGTTGTTTAATAATGATAACATTATAACATATTAATTAACATAAATTGTAATTAATTACATTTTAATAAAAAAAATATGATCAATTAAAAAAATAATTTATTTGAATATTTTTTTATTGAGTGTACTTCGTAAATAAGATGTTCAATGTTTATTAAAATTTTATTCTTTTTTAGGGAAAATGTGCCAAAATGTTAAAGGAAATAACAAATGTTTTGTAATGGATTTGCGTTACTTTTATCAAATGAAAAAAAGAAAATATCTATTATAAATGTATTTCGCAAAGAAGCGGAAACCTTTCACATAAAATATGATTGCTGTTTTGAAGAGTGGTATTCAACTACGTACCATGTGATATGTAAATGAGTTTATTTGAGAATGCAACTGTCATTTATGTACAAAAATTGTTTGAAAAATAAAATCACTGTTTCAGAATTGTATATGTCTGACTCTTATTGGATTCATTTTTAATTTAAAGGAAAGCCAGCAAATTAAATACCCGTTCTTCGCACCGACAAAAAAATCAGAAGATCCAAAAATAAGTAAAATATATTTTAAAGTCTATGTTATCGCCCATTATTAAGTATTATATATCTTTATTTACACTAACTTAGATTTAAAATTCCAAAATACACAATAATGTAATTTGCCCATACATATAAGCAATACCCTCAATAAAAATACCCTCAAATTTATGTCATCGTAATTTTCCTCAAAATTCCTGGTTAAAACTAATCGATTAATTATGTTATTTCAAGTAAAAAGATCAATTACGTTATAAAAAAACTATCTCGCACATTTAGTTCGTTATGACACAAATTTATTAGGCAGATGACACATTTGGTAACAAAATGAAGATGAACTCAAAAGTACGCAATAATATCTATGTAGAGAGGGAATTTGTAAAACAATAGACCAGTGGTCGCAATGGTTAGTCATCATGGGCAAGTCATAGAGTCATGACTGCCTAAAGGGGACGCATTACCTAAAATTTACGGCTGTCCAGAAAATGATTAAACATGCTAGAACTCTGTGATATAAATATATTGCAAAAAAAAGAAGGTATCATTTATAATGATAGTGGTTGTTTAAAAATAATATGGTGGTTTTGCAAAAAAAAAATTAAATTTTCTGTTGATTTTTTAAATATTAATTTTTTTAACTTATGAATGGTTAAAAGCCTAAGGCTTTTAAGTTAATAATAATGTAGCTTTTAAGTTAATAATAAATGTAGAGCTCCAATTTTTTCCCCCCTGTATTAAGGCGTATACCATAAACAAAAGTTGGTATGGGATAAGGTCTAGTGTGATTAGAATTTTTTTAAATAGTGATGAAGTTGAAAATTTAGAAAAAAAATCTAATTTTTTTGGCTATTTTTATACATAAATCTGCATAACTATTTTTGTTTAACTGGTATCTCAATATCCATACCAACTTTTATTAACAGATGTTGTGGGAACATTTTGAAAAAAAATCAATTAAAAAATTCCTTAAATTGTAGGAGTAGGAAGGCCGAAGAAGCTTTCCCAAACAAGCTCGGGGACGGAAATTTTGACGTAATAGTTTCGAGTGACGTTGTTCCAAAGATAAAGAGAACATGTCTCGAAGCCTGTTCGGAACCACTCGTTCACGGCTGACCACAATTTCAGAATTCCGAATGCATCCGAACTAGTTTCTCGTTATTCGGCACTGGGAACAGTGACTTCAAACTTTCCGTCTACACTCATGTTTGGAAGAGCTTCTCTGGCCTTGTTATTGAAGTTGGCAGTGATATGACTTGTTGCTTTTGGATCCCTACTTATGCTGAACATCAAAGTCGTGCTTCATTATTGTCAAATAATTGCATAGTTTAGCCCAAAAACAAAAACATCTTAGGGAATTATTGGTATGCTTCAACGTTTATTAGGTTAAATGAAAATATTTTACTAGTATATTTTTGAAAAATATCAAGAACCTGAACTTAATGTACTATTTTAATTCAAACACACGTTAATTTAAATAAAAATTAGTCAACAACGAGTTTTACGTATCATATCATTCATAAAACATAATATTATATCCGTACTGTTTCTTCATTTTAAGGAAAACATAAAATTCTCACGTTAATTGCCAATTTAAAAACGATAAACTATGGATAATGTCAGATTATATGTTTCTTGTAACGGATGGGTTTAACCGACGAAAATATTTGGAATTAAATGCTTATTATTTTTCAAATCCTATTTAATACCCAATTTTAAATAAAAGATGAAGATTGAGCAAATAAATTGAGCAAGACGTTTAGAGATTCCCATTTCCGTAACGAGAACCTTAACTGGCACAAATCTCTGGAAGTAAAATCAGAGTAAAATTTTTCGAGTACAGCATTTACATATTCTTGCATTCTTAAAGCTATTTTTCATTTCGGAACGTAAAAATAAAATACCCTTTCCACATAATTCTATGTTTTGCTGCTTACAAATTGCTGATTTTCTTTTCTTCTCTTGCATTTTGCGTTCGTTTGCGATGCATTCTTACCTCATTGTTTGGTAGAAGAAGAAAAAAAAAGTAATTCCAGATGGAGGCGGGAAAACAAATCTTACACCCGCTCGGAATTTAGATATCGTCTGCATTTTGAAGAAAGCATTATTTTAAATGTATACCTTTGAAGAAAAAAGACACTAATTCCAA
Source organism: Hylyphantes graminicola (assembly GCA_023701765.1). Lineage (NCBI taxonomy): Eukaryota > Metazoa > Arthropoda > Arachnida > Araneae > Linyphiidae > Hylyphantes > Hylyphantes graminicola. The sequence continues at coordinate 32,062,981 of CM043116.1, forward strand.
TGTTTTAACACATATTATCTGCCGTTTTCCTTCTAACATTCAGGTGTAAAAATACGTGCCTACCCTCTTATGATAAAGACATAACACTCGGGTAGGAGCCTTGCATACATTGAATTTGCATTTTTGTCATTTGTTGAGGATTCGGTGTTAGAGTGTTGGATGTGTTTCGTAAAATTTAAGAGTTAACTATGATTTAATATTGTTTTCTAAAATAAAGCGTTATCCGCAAGTAAGAGAAGCTCAGTAATGTAGCCAGCAACCAGTAAGTAAAAAGTAATATGTTTACTAGAGATATGTAAATTCAAGTTTAGATTTAGACATGGTGTCACACAAAATAATGCACATATAAACAAATTTACACTTTTTGACAGAACTACATGCCAAATTCTGTAGAATCTAACTAATAAAATATATAATAACAATGTTTTGATAAAAAAAATAGAGATAAAGTGAATTTTATATACAACAAATCAAACATAAAAATACAAAATAATATTTTTTTTTGTTTTCCTTTTAAAATTAAAAAACTTTCCTTTGTCTTGTATTTAGAATTAAAATGAGTTTATTTGTTCAACACAATTTGTCGATTTAATAATCAAATTAAAAATGAAACTCATGATTTGTTTCAGAATTTAAAAAAAATCTACCAATTAAGAAAACATTTCGTTTTTTTTTGTCAACTCATTACGGATAATTAGGATATTTGTTGTCAATTGAAGATATTGTCAGTAGTAACCGAATTTCGAAAAAAATAAATTGTTTTAATTTAGTCCTACATTTAGTTAAAAATTAGTTCTATTTGGTTAAAATTTAACTCGTTTTTAGTAAGAAAAACCGTATTCAACTTAAGCTCCGTTTATAAAAATAAAGTGGTGCGAAAGCTACTTTTTCATATTTATTAACCCTTTTTAATTTAAAATACATGTGACAGTAAATTACTTGAAAATAAAACATTATTTTCAAGGTTTTTTTTCATTGGGTAGTGGTTATACGCAGTGTGATAAAAAAAAATTCTTAGTTGTCGATATTACATGGAAAATTTTAAAAAGAACCTTTTATCTTTGGAATAAACGACCTTAAAAATGGGAAATTTAACAATTTTCAAATTTATTTCCTTTTAAATAGATATAAACATTGGAAGCTTTTATAAACCTAATTTGTTTTGACTGTCTATTTGCTGAAAGAACATTGTAAAAGACTTCTTTTTCCTACACAAATATAATTTTTCTACGACATCGTTAAAAAAGTCAACAGAAGTGAGTTCACAACTTCAAGCCATGAGTGAGAAATGTCGCACGACGGCTTTACAAATTTAAAAAGAATGTAACTTTGATATTATTTTTTGACATGACTTTCAACATAAAAGCCTTTTCATATCTGTCGACGTCAGAAACTTCTTTGAGTATGTGCTTTCTTTTTAGGTTTTTGGAAGCTGTCATACTTATCAATATGTCTTTTAGAATGCACTCTTTTTGGCATGAAACAAAGAGGTGTTAGGTGTTTTGAGATGCTAATGCAATTTTATAAGCTTGTTATTAATTATCTTTGAAGAGATGATAAACTAAATCGTCATATGGTGTTGTCTTTAATTCATTGTGTGATGAAGAAGCATTAATATCTTACACCATAAGCATTTTTTTTTTACATTTCATGGGTAATATTTCTAGATGTGGTGTCGTTAATATGTAACGAAAATAAATTTAATTTATTATTTCAAGAAAACTATAGCTTCGAATCATATCGAAGAAAAGTTCCGAGTTAACTAAATGTTGGTGATTGTGACGAGTTGTTAAATCGATCCGACCAACTAAACTATGGGATTAAATAATAAAACGAACTTTAATTCAAAACAATCAATGGTAAAAAAAATTTAGTTGAATTTTATTTCAAAAATATTTTGAGCATTAAATACTTAGTTTATTTACTATATTATTTTCATCAATCTAAATTTAAACTTGCCTTTTTTTGCAACATACAAATGAAATTAACTTTTTTTCCCCAATAATAATCGAATGACTTTCAGCAGGAATTCTTAAAAAAGTAAAGTTAAATAATTCTCTATCTATTTTTTTGGTCTTACTCTTTTGTTTAGACCTCGGCCTTTTATGTACCTTTGTAATTTTTATTGGATTTCTTTTCTCCTTTTAAGCAGTAATGCAGTGTTATAGAAGGATCTGATAAAGTAATAAAAACAGCAAATAAATGTTCTTGTCGGTACAACGTTCGATAACACCAAACAGAAAAACATCGGGTTTATTTCTTTTTATAAAAGTGTTGTAAATCATGGGACAAAAAAAAAATGTCCTATCAACTTGAGATTTTTTTCTCCTCAATAAAAGTCTAGCACAAAAGGATTTTTTGTTAATTTTTTTAAACAATGACAATGATAATGAATGAGCCCTCTAGAAGTGGGGCATAGGCTACATAGCCCGTTTCCCTACTCGCCAGGAGTGACACAGTCACAGGAGACAAATAAAGAAAGGACGACATAAACACATAGACAAATAACAACATTTATTGACATACACAAACACATATACAATTAACAAAATTTATTGACAAAAACACATACAATTAACAACATTTATTGACAAACACTAACATCCAAGCCTTACCAGAGTTGAAACCGAACCCAGAAGCTCCAAAGGCTAGCTCCCTAACCGTTGTGCTGCCGCATCGGCAAAATTTTCTCAAGCTCATTTTTATGTAACCCACATTTCATTACTTGTTCAATGATGCATCCCTGCAATCAATTAATTTCCTTAAGAATTAAACACCCCCCTCCGAAAAAAACTAACCCTAATATCCTCGTACTTTGTCCATACACAACGAGCAAAAACCAATTTCGTCCCAAATTAAATTTATGAAAGACCTTCATTCCTGGATCAAATATCACTTGCAAAACTCCTTTCTTATACCCAACTCAAAGGCAATCTAAAGTGAGAAGTCAGGAAAAGGCAAGAGAACCTTTTTGATAAGCACTGCATTTCCCTTTGTGTGCACCACATAGAGAAGAAAACACAATCTCAGTTTGCCTCGGGCTTTTCGAGTGTTTTTCATCTTCGTTTTTACCCCTGTTTACTGAGAGATGTGCTCAGCGGTATTAGATTACCTTTTTTTTTTTGTACCTTCATATCCTCGCAGAAGATCGGGAACTTTTGGCTGCCTCGCTCATAGGCATATTTCTTAAAAAAAGCTCGAATTCGTAATTTAATATATTCTTAGGGGAGTTTTTTGTGCGTGTTAAGGTTTTATTCGGGATTAAAAGGAATCTATTTATTTACTTTGGCAATAAATTGTTCGTCACACTCGGTTGAACAAGTTTGTTTCGCTTTTTAACGTTTTTATGGAAACAGGTTAATTCAATCGAATGAAGAATAATTTTTGTACTGAGTATTGAAGAAGAAAGAAATAAAGATATTTTTAACTTTGAATGTCAAGGTAAAAAACGTATCCATAAACTAATAACTGTTTAACGAAAAAGAAGTTATTCGATTTATTTATTTTTTGCATACATTTTTTTTAGTTTTATATAATTTGATAAGTTCTTAATCAGAATATTGCTAAAATCTATATTTAAAAATATAAAAAGTAAATATTATGACTTATTACTTTGTGTGAATATTTATCTGAAAAATAAAACAAAAAAGGTGATTATCAAAGCGAAGAAAAGTTTTTTTTAAAATAGTTAAATGCTAAAATTATAGGAGATACATTGGAGAATAGTTTAACAATGGGGAGAGTTTTCAACCTTTAATGGAAATGAACGTTAAGGTAACTCCAATTGGTGACATATTTAATAAAGCAACACGTCATATGTCTCCCACAAGAATCTTCTTTAAGCTATGATGTAATTTTGCTATTAGAGCTGAATTTTTGATTTGTTCAACGTTGAGTAAAAGGGCATATGATTGTACAGAAGCTTAAATAAATCACACTATTATTAAACATAATGTTTTATCGTTACGTTAACTAAAAGGTGTTAATTTTTTTTCTACGTAACTATATATTTGTTTTTAATATAAATTATTACTCTACTAGGTCCTCTACTATTAACTTTTCCTCCACTATTAAAGTAAAAATATAGAAACATAGCATGTTTTCCAAAATGGAGCACTTAATAACATATTGCTTTGAAAAACATAATCGGACCTACACAAACTAAACTTAATACGTCGAATGTATAATTATTATATAAGCTATGGTTTAGCAATAAAGTCATGCATACAATTTTGAAGGTAAAATTTTCGGCATAGCAATAAAAAATAAGTTGACAGGTTCTCGTAACTTTTGAAGCAATATATGTCAATCTTGTAACCATCGGTAAAAGATGTAGAATCAGAAAAGCATCGAAGAGTTTAAATATTTCCCATATATCGTGAAAGACGAAGGACTTCACTGTAAAAGATGTGTTATGTTGCAGCAAAAATTTAAGACAGCTGTCTGACTTAAAAAAAAAGGAAAAATCTCACTAGACTTACCTAGCGTGAATGTGGTAATCCCTTCTTTTCAACCTTTTCAGAAACCTTTATAAACAAGAACCAATTTCTTCACTTGGCTAAACAAAAAGGTAGAAAATATATACAATTTGTTCGACTTCATTGTGCATAAAAACAAACAAACACTTTATTAATGTGGAACAAACATTACTAGAAAAAAAAATTCGTCACAAGGGGGTAAGCAAGAACCCCGTATATGTGACCAAAATAATCAATTATAATTAATAAGACATAACTTAATAACAAAAAAAAACACAAAAATTAGATTTAAATACATAATTATGCACAAGAGAAAAAAAACAAAATGTTACAGTGTGGTTTTTTTTTCCAAAACAACTGTCTAAAAATTCTGGACAGCGGGGGAAATATATAAACAAAAAATATTTCGCTTCTCTGAATTAAAAAATTACATCAATATCGTCTTTTGACAATATAAATTTAAATAATTTTTTTTAAAACTTGTTTAAAGAAGGGATACTTTGAAGTTCAGTAAGTAGTTTTTTAAATGCATTTGGGGCTAAATATGAAAAATGTTAAAATAACTGTAAAAATACAAAACGATTCAGGTGTTCAAAAATTTGTCAAGATTACTACTTTTTTGTGGCACAACTTTATAAATCGAACTAGTGACAGTACATGCTTTTACACTTTTATGAAGTGACGTTACACTAATATGCAGATACTCCGAAGCAACCGAATAAGATGGCTCGGTCATATCTGGAGAGGCTCTGAAGATAGCCCCGTAAAAATTGCCACCTTCAAGAACCCTCAGGGGTTCCGCTTCAGAGGTAGACCCCCTACTCGATGGCGCAACGACACCGAAAACGACCTCTAAATCCTAAAACTTAAGAACTGGATATGGGAGTTGCCATGAACAGATTTAGCTTTAGAAGGCATGCTGTTGAGGCAGCCAAGGCCTGCAAAGGGCTATTGCACAAAGGGCTGCTGAGGGGATGTTGCGCAAAGGGCTGCGCAAGGGCCTGCAAAGGGCTGCTGAAGAAGTTACACTAATATTTTGCAGTATGTGCATAAAACGTTGTAATAAAATGGAGAAATGGGGTTATTGTTTTGTTTGCTCGTTTGGGAGCCGTTAAAGCAGAGAAGAATAAATTCATCATATCACTAACAGTGATGCAACCATTTCGAGGGAACCAAAAATAAATTTTGCACCCTTTGTAAATTCACACCACAGGGTGATGGCAGCACATTTTCGGTACACACGTACTGGGATAAATTTTTACATCATAGTGTTTTAATTTTTGTTTCACAGCACTACACTCTCGAATTTACCCTCGAATTTAACATCCCTCTAATTTATTCGTCTCATTTTACCCTTTAATTTATCATTCCTCTAATTTTCCCTCTAATTCATCATCACACATCAGCAAATTAGAAGGATTTTCTGTAAATATATTGATTATTGTACTTTCACAGCTATAAAACAGCATATTTATTGTTTTAAAAATCATTAAACACAAACTTATGTTCATAACAATTTAAATATTTATCTTAGTACCACATCTTTTATTAAAACATCAAACTTCTGCTTCGAGTTTCCAAAAAACAAGAGAAACTTCCATTCTTTTATTGACAATCCTTGGTTTTATGAGACCATCAACCTTCAAACAAAACTCGGAAATAAGAAATGTAGTCCCTTATCGAATCGAATGCAAAATACCTCCTACTCTTTATTAGAAGAGGTCTGCCCTTGGGAATTCAGACTCTTCAGTCTGCACTCCGGGCATTTTAACGAATACCTTAGAAGATCAGAAAATAACTGCTGCATAAAAAATCGCTTTCAAATACCGAGCGTTGTCATTAGAAATAGAAGATAAGATATTTTTTAATGCCGAGTTCAAAAATGAGTTTCAGAAAGTTCCAGTTAATTATTCTTGTACTTTTAGAGTGTTTCATAAGAAAGTTTTTGTTCCTTTACCTTGAAGTTCCATTTTTTTTTGGATAAAAGTAGTTTAGATTTCTTCTTTTAGAGTTTTTTTTTTGTTAAATTTTATCTTCTCAATTGATGGGATGGTTCTGGAGTGATTTCTTTGAATTTAAAAATTTTCACGGAAAAGTTTTTTTAAAGAAAGAATTATTTACGATTCATTTTGAAGTGAGAATTTAATCGAAAATCGATTTGTACTCTATTTCTTTGCTTTCAATCAAAATTTCGATAATTATTTTATATATTAAATTCATTTAAACACTGAATAAAAGCGTGAGAACTAATTAATTTTCAATTTTTCACACACATAAGCCAAAAATACGGAAATTTTGTATATAAAAGACATTTTTATATTTTAATGTGGTTGGTGACTCGTGTTCATTATGGTAAAACACTCAATTCTTGAAAATATTAATGGAAGTGAAAATATGGCTTAGACGCTAAGAAGTGAAACATAGTGAAATAATTAAAAAAATTTACACACACGCAATAAAATGTTTCCTTATATATCCAATATTGGTATGTATTTCTTTGCCTAATGACTTCACACTGTAAAAAAATCTATAAAGTAGAACATATTTACTAAAAATTTTAGTTACCTGTTACAGAACAGTGTTGTATTGCTTGATTTACATCAAATTGAAGTCTTCACAACGAATCACTAAAAACTTACTGCAATAGCGTTTCAGGAGAGAAGGTGTACGTATTCACTCTCTGTCAGTGAAGCAAACGTTTTCGACAACTGCATAAGATAAATTTTACATCATATATAAATTCTCAGCACTTGGTCAATTTTAAAATTATACTGTGTGTAAATTAGAGAGGGTTTGTACAGTGCAATTAAAAATGTAGGAAATATTTTCAAGGATTTTTTTCAGGGAGTTTTTTTTTAAAGGCTTATTCCTTATTCAATTCAGTAAAGACGTTTCGGAAAAAATAGTATGAATCTCAGTTGCAAAAAAAAACTGTTTAGAAAGTCAGCCATCCTTTGTGTTTTTAAGATTATAATGCTATTTAAAACAATAGCTTCATTGATTGACTACATGTACTTCATTGACTACAAATTAAATATTTATAAATTGTGGGTATAAACTACACAAAATACGAAATATATTAAACAATTTCACACTTCTTAAAGCATTAAAACAAATTATTTTCATAATCAGTGCAGTTTTGCATACTGTATATATATCAGTTTACATAGACATAAAATTCGTCGAACTGAAATAAAACCCGTCAAATTAAATAAGACAGAATCGAAATAAAATTTTATTGTATAAATCTCATTGACATTTAATTTCATGACTTTAAAATAGAAGTAGATAAAGGTGCGCATGGATACGCATGCTACTTTGAAAAGCCCGTATTAGATTTTTGGCAGTAGAAAGAATATATTTGAAAATATTTCTGAAAGTTAGTAAAACGATTTCTACGATCGAATAGTTTGAAGCTATTTGAGAAACTCGCAGGAACAAAACAAAAATAGTTTTGATATTGCACAATGTAATTTTACGCTCTCGCATTTGTAAGAAGTGTGAGTAAAGGACAGAGAAAAAAAAAACCTTTTTTTTTTTTGGATTTGTCCTAATGCCGATTTTTTTTATTCTTGCAGTCATATTACGGTTGAAATACAAAATATATCTTCGGGTTCTATTTTTTCTGTGAATTTTAGCGAATTTGCCGTGGAGTTTTCATCGTACATTTTCCTTGAAGTTCAAAAAAAAAACTTGTCCTTTTAGACCTGAAGCTGAAATTTTGATATGTAGGAAGTCTATTCCCATGTTCAGACGCCATTACAAGGGAAATACTCAATATTAAATGTATTGCAAAATTCATTGAAATTTAATTGATAGAATACGTAGATGTGATTTTGTACACGTTTTTTTATACGTGATGTAACTACCAGCACACAATTTTTAGTGGCAGCTCATAAACAATCAAACAATTCTTTTTGTGTAATTACCAAAGTTGCACTTTGACTGATATTTTACATCATATTTGCCTTAATCATCTGAAGCAAAAATTTAAGGTTTGACCCAAGAGATTCAAACATTAAAATATATTTAATTTGCTCGTTCTGTGCACTTTATTAAACAAATTGCCCACACATGCCACACGATGAAGTTCGTATATTTTTTTTACAAAATGAAAGTTACATTCTGCGTAATGAAATTAGGAAAATTCGACAGTGCAAGGATTAGATAATCCAATCTTATAAACGGATAATTTTTTTTCTACAAACAAGGTATGCAAACTTCAAGTTTACCATAAACTTACCACACTTAATTCCATACTAAAACCCTTTAATTTGTTACGCACATTAATATTGCTATAAACAGCATCTAAATTTTACACAAAACCTTATAATTTTCCACCCTCAAACAAGCTTCTCACTTTTAAACACATTTTGAAAGGCGCATTCAAATTTAATCCTTCCCAAAATAGCGGCGCAAATTGGATCTTAAACCATATAATCCACTAAGAATGTTCAATTTAACTACATCCGTGCCCCATTTTAAAGCAATTACAGATCCCAGATACCCGGAGAAGAAGCGTATGTAAGATCTTAGTTAAGGCCAAGAGTAATTAAGGCCGTGGGGGAAATTACCATTCAGCCAGCGATTAAGCCCAGCATTTTTGAAAACTTGTGCTTTCCCTGATTTTTTTTCTATCTCGTTTTACTGCAATTAGAGAAAGGGACAACAGATTTGAATGAAACAGGAAAACTTAAGTAATCATCGTGCGTGATCGCAATAATAAAAACGCCCCAATTCGCAATAGCATTCTCAGAAATGTTTTGAATGTTGTTATCTTCAGATTTGTTTTGTATTAAATGCGTTTGTTTTATATATTTAACCCTTTCAGTCCCAGTGATGCCATTTGGCATCATCACTTTCAATATTTTTTTCAAAATGTTTATGTCCCGTTATGACATCCAAACACACATAATTCGATTCTTCATACTGTGTTCTATTAGACAATATTTTACATTAATCTCAATAGAAGTCAGAACTACTATTTTTTTTATTTAGAAAATAGTCAACAAGCGTTTCTCCAGATTTTTGATCAGTTCACTTCAGTTCCACATATTTAAAACACAATTTAAACTATTTCGGTTAAAATAATTACTAAATTGTTTTTAATAAAATGGTCAGATATCTTAAAATATATAACTCGAAGTGTTTCTAGGTAATAAATATTTTTTTATTTTGTTGTTTTCCACAATTAAAGAATTTTGGCATTGTTTTAAAAACCATATAAAAAAATTTAATGAATTTTTTTTTCTTATGGAATTCGTATATTTGACCTAAAATAAGCTTATTTTGTGAATATCAGATGTTTCTGTAGTGTAGTAAATTTTTGGGACTGAAAGGGTTAATTGAACTTGTCATAGTGTTAAGTCTCATAAAATTTTCATAAAGGGCAAAACTTTATATGATTGCGAAGTTATGCTAAACAATTTTCCAATTGTGCTCTTAATTGTAATTATATAATTATTAATCCCTTCCGCATTAAATTTCAAAAACATTTAAGATAAATCACATGCAGGCATATATTTTGTCTCAGCTTATTAATCCAATGAATGTCTGTCAATCCAATTACTTTGATGCGTCTCCTTAAAAAGATTAAAATTATATATTTAAAATAATTCCATTAATTTAATTGCTATATACATTATTCCACTATTATTGATTGAAACTACAAACATTTTATGTATGCTTAACTCAACATTGATTGTGTACGCGGCCTTAATTCATCCGATCGATTGTTGACTCAAACTACGTTTAATATAATTATAAAAATAACAACAATTAGATTTACAATAAAAAAAACATTTTTCTATCTAAAACTATTTCTTATTAGAAGTACAATACAAATGCAATTGCAAACTGTATTATTATCTTTTCTCTTAACCACAATTAACATTACCTTCTACAACCACAGAACTTTAAACTGTTTACCATCTCAGGGGAAATCTACTTCAGTGCACTCGCTCCTACAATATTTTATGGATCTGCTTGCCGGTGAGAAGATAACAATCTGGGAATAACTTTGGACAGCCCGAATCACATTTGTTAAAAAAAAAACACCAGCAAAACTTTTGGCCATCTGTCAATGTCAATGGCCACATCATTCTATCTACATCAACCGTAAATGGAATATTGACCCTATTCAAGAATAGAGTTGCGATGAGTCGATACACAATAGTTTGAACGATAAGGGCAAAACAACAATAAATATACATATATTAAAGATAAATTGGCTTTTTAAACAATGAATTATAATTAAACTAGAAAATATATATTATGTTAAATTTTCCCAAAAAACTCCTTTGTAAGGCAAAAATACTAAGGTTAATCAATTTCTGGCGACAATTATTGATAATTTGACTAACAGTAAAACTTCTCGACCGTTTCACAAGCTTCATGGTTTCAATTATCAGTCAACGACGAGCTCTACCTCTATGCATTTTTTCGGTATAAATTCCACTGTTTATAGAAATAAAACCAGTTGCTGTGCTGTTTAAAAACAACTGGAGATACTGTAGTCCTAAGAAAATTCTGTTAAATTGACAATCATTTCAAAGCATGATCCGAAATATATACGCTTACATATCTAAAAAACATTCTTCAATTTATAGTTTAAAAAAAATTTTATGGCTCTCCATCAAAGAGGATAAACACCAATACCGAAAAATTGAGTTAATTAATGGCTCGAAATACCAAGAGAGACAGAATCATGAATTTTAAAAACTTTTTTTAGCCATTTCTTTAACTGTTACGGATTTTTTTTAAATATTAATAGTGTGATAAATGAAACTAATTAGTTTTAAAATGAATCAGCAACATCTTATAAGAATCAACAATTAAGCTGACTGTAAAACTGTACGTCTTGTTAAATTCATTTAATGTCTTTTTTAAACAACTCTGGTTGTACGAGAATGCATTGATAAGATTACTAACCAATATGAATAAATTTATAATATTTTTTTAGAATTTTAAAAACTTTACTTGCATACTAAAAGAAAAGAAAACTTTATATAATTTGTCCCCCATTGATAGAAATAAATTCAGATATGCAGTAAAAATCGCCTCTTACTCCAGTTAAAATTTAAACTTACATCTTTCCTGGCAACCCCCCCCCCCCCCACAACTATTCTAAATATACTAAAAGAAAACAAAACTGTATAATTTGCCCCTCACTGATATAAATATATTCAGCCGAGCAAATTATTTTTTAGAATTTTAAAATTTGAAATTTTTTTCTTATATACTAAAAAAAAAGAAAACTATATATAATTTGTCCCCCATTGATAGAAATATATTCAGATATGCAATAACAAACGCTTCCAGTTAAAAGTTAAACTTACATCCCTGAATAAATCTTTTTCGCAACTACGGCATAATTTCACTTTAACTCATTTGACTTTGAGAAAACAATATCCTAAGAATCTTTCCTGACGAAACCCCCCCCCCCCCCCCTACAACTATTCCAAATATACTAAAAGAAAACAAATCTGTATAATTTGCCCCTCACTGATAGAAATATAATCAGCCGAGCAAAATGTTTTTTAGAATTTTAAAAACTACACTTATATACTAAAAGAAAAGAAAAATATATATAATTTGTCCCCTATTGATAGAAATATTTTCAGATATGCAATAAAAATCGCCTCTTACTACAGTTAAAATTTAAACTTACATCCTTGAATAAATATTTTTCGCAACACGGCATAATTTCACTTTGACTCAATTGACTCTGAGAAAACAACATCCTAAGAATCTTTCCTGACAAACATCCCAATCTACAACTACACTTAATAAACTAAAAGAAAACAAAACTGTATAATCTGTCCTCCACTGATAAAAATATGTTAAGATGTGCAATAAAAAACATCTCTTACTCCAGTTAAAATTTAAACTTACATCCATGAATAAATATTCGTTTGCCACACCTCACAACTTCACTTCGAATCATTTGACTCTGAGAAAACAACATCCTAAGAATCTTTCCTAACAAACACCCACTCACTACACCTCACAGAGAAACAACTTTTTGATAACTCCATAACAATCTTCCCCAACTTAGCTCATCAGTCAAAGTCAGCTACCATCATAGAGGCGGGAATCGAACCCAAACCTTTCCTAATGGGGTGGCGAATGCATTAATACGATAAACGTCATTATACTTTCTAATGCCGGATCTTCATGCTTGGCCTAATTAGGAGGTGATCTTCCGCCCGATAGGAATCTTAGGATAGTTTGGATCGAAGGAGGCTGTATGGTAATGGCCGTCTGTATCTAATTGCAGATAGGCTGTACCTGTTAATTGCGAAATAATCAGGAATACATGTAGAGTGCAGTGAAGTAGGTGTGTGTTTGGAAATTCAATTGGAATTGCTCGAGTTTAATGTTTTGGAAATTGGAAGTAACTTAATTCGAGTGTAGTGAAGGGAAATAATGATGAAGTTGGATATCCTAAAATATTTATAATACAATTGATAAATTTAATCTCCATAATGTGATTAAGTTTTCATTTAATAGATACTGAGCAAATTTCTAAACTGAAAAGACAAGAAAAATTAGTTAATATTTTAGTATCAAGGTTTGGTTAGAGATAATTTAAATTATCGTCGCACTTGATGCTACACGAGGGCTTTTGGCGACTCACTTGATGTTGGATGAAGAAAGACGCATACTCTCATTAACAGTAATAATTTTAATTAGGTTGTTTTTTAAGTAAATCTATTTTTTATATTTTTGGTGAATCACTCATATATAATCTTTTTCAATGGGCCTCAGTCTTATAAAGTATTTTTTTTTTAAATATTAATATACAATTTTCAAATAAAAAAAAATTGTAAATATGGCTCTGAATCAATAGTAATCGCGTCTGGGAGTTTCATGAAACTTGTAGCTAACGTAAAAAGTGCACCTTAAAATATGCATAAAAATGTGAAGTTTCCGAGATAAGAAATTGAAATGTTGTTTTATTTGCGTATCGTGTAATATTTATCGTGCTGCCATCTGTATGTTGTGTATAACTTAAAATCTAGTAATCTAAATACATGTAAACTATTATATCAATACATCAGTATGACCAAAAATTATAAATTGTTCTAAAAAATCTTTTTTTTATGATTTAAATCTACGTATTAAGTTGTCAGTACTAACTGTAAAGTAGCTGATTTGTTCTTCTATTATTAACACATAAATTATTATTTAAAGAAATAATTTGTTTTATTTTTAACCAGATTTTAATTAAAACTCTTATAATATAGATAATTAAAAATCGAATTTTAGTAAAGCTATTTTAAATCAATCAATGCGTGCTTTTGAAATAAGCGGTAATAGCTTCAGAAGCGTATTAATGCTTTTGTTTTCTGGTGCTGCTTTTCCAACAAATGTTTTCTTCTACCGTTTCTACTTTTATTATCGTTTAGGTTTTTTTTTTTTTTTCAATCCGAATAAACTATATGGAAGCGAAAAATAAAATAGGGTTGTAAGAAAACGTAATTTGTTTAACTATTCGAAAATTTAAAATATATTTTACAAACAATTGACAATATATATGTTTCCAATTATAATATTATTGTTGTCAAAACATTTAATTTAATCAAAAATTAGAGATTTTATTTTTTCAAAGAAACAATTATTACTTTATTTTATTTGAATTTCATATAAGTGTGTGAAAATAATTATTTGTATATGGGAGTGTAACTCTTTTTCAAAAGTATAATGGCGCCATCTATGGAAATTGAAAAATAAGTTTGAAATTTAATATTAAGTAGAAAACTACAATAAGCTTTAGAAATAGAATTCATTTAGCATTGACGCACAAAATATTAAACTTTTACAAACCCATCGTTTCACAGAATTTGTTAAAAATAGGTGTCTGACTTCATCTCAGACAGTTGGGATGTTTTATGGATTATTTTCGTAAACCCCCGAGGAACTTACAGATTTAAGTTTATATTGCAAGGGGAAAAAAACGAAAGTGCAACTTTATTCAGGTAAACGTGTCACATTATAAAAAAAAGCAACAAAAAAAGCTCAAAGCAGAAAAAAATAGAAATATGATTCTAGCTTGACATCAAATAATTAAAAAAAAAAAAAGAATCACTTCTTACTTATCAAAATACTTCCAAAAATAAATATTATATTTTTCGTTAACATTGTATTCAAACCTATTTTCGACAGAAAAATATTAAAACTATAAAAAGCAATAGCTAAAAATTGTCAGTGCGATGATCGTGTTAATTTTTAATACTTAATATAACACACAGCCTAACAGATTTTCATACAATATAAGACTGGGATAATAAGTACAGTTAATGAGCTGAATTCATTCTAAAATTGTCATTTAATCTCTAGGACATATTTACTGCTGTCCATTGTTATATGCTTTCAAATACGAGCACAGCATATTAAAATGTACAATTAATTTGTGTCGTTTTTCTGCTCCTTTATTTGTATAGTTAATCCGTTGAATTCATTCTAAATAATGATATATCCTCTCTAGACCATATTCACCGCTGTCCAGTGTTATATGCTTCCAAATACGAACAAAAATTATTAATATTTTTACACATATCATTATTCGTTTTTCTGCTCCTTTATTAGTCAATTTTTCTTGATAATAACTGTTCATCTAACCATCTACAACTCGGTGATTCCCTGTTCATAAATTCTTTTTATAAGCCATGCGTATTGAATCATATATTTTCTAAAATACAGATGTCCTATTAATTTAAGTTTTTAAAAATTAACTGCACATTCCAAATTAAGTTTGAAAGATAACATGGTGGCGCCATCGTAAGTTTCAAAATAGAAACATTTATCTACGATTTCTGATAAACAGATGCTTTAATTTGTGTTTTTATACATTTGAACTGTACCCTGTACCATAAAATATTTCATTAACCAGAGCTAGTGTGAATACTTAATAAACTGAGAAATATTATGTTATATAATTACGAAATAATTATGTAACGATATAAGATGCGTAGTAATGTTCTTCATTATATGTGAAAACATTAAAAAAAAAGTATTTTCATTTAAGTGCAGTTTTTTTTTTTTTTGTGGTTATTTACTTTTAATAGTAAGGTATTTATTTTTTTAAATATTTGTTTATTTATAAAAAAAGAACTTTATGCGTATGTAAGCGTCGTATTGTATGCAATTTTGCTGTGTTGTTGTTTATTTTCTGTTAAACAGATAATTCTGTAACAATTGGAACAAGGCAGACATTTTTAATTTCAAACTGCTTCACTTCTTTAAAGATATGCATTATAAGAAAATAATTGAGTGATAATTACAGTTAGCATTTACATTGAAATTGAATTATAGCATTAAATCTAATTTGCATAATATTAATGTAACTAAGCCAAAATTTTTACTTTATACTGCTTATTTAAAAAAAAATGTATGTAAGTGTTTGTGCACAATAAATTCAACATAAATAAATTCTCATAAGTTAAAGTTATTGTAAATGGACAATTCCCGTATTTTTTAAAAACACTTCAAAACTATTTTATTAATTCAAAAAAAACAACGCTGATTCCGAATATCTTGGTTAAAATATCGAAAAAAAAATATTTAATATTTAATTTTAAAAAACTCGCAGAAATTAGTTCTTGTTTTAACCGTTCTGCTATTGGTCGAGCGGCTGTGACGTCACCATTTATGTTCGTGGATTTGTTTACTAAAGTTTACAATGGCGTTCAGACGACCTATCTAGAGTTTTCAATTGCTTTCATATCAAATTTATTTTATTTCTTAAACGTTCGGATTTTTATTCTTTATTTTTAATTTACTATTATTATTTTTTATTCCAATTGTCTTTTTTCTTCAATTTATTTCGATGGAACCAGGCTTTTTCAAAGCGCAGAGCGACAACTTACCCAAAAGCTGCGTTATTATACACCCAGAATCTTACCCAGGTCGTTTTCATCCAACCCGGGTGTTCGGCAGTGCAGTTTATAATATAATGGAATAAAAAATAATTATTTCAACAAATTTTGCAATTTAATTCCAATTGAAAAACCCAAAAACAACTAAATATAAGCTATTAATTAACTACTTTATGTATTTAAAACATTGATACCAAAGCACTCGTGCTGCCATCTATTATTTAGATATTTAAACTGTCTCTTTATACTATGACTTTTTGAACAACAAACAGTTATGCAATTAATAACTCAAACATTAAAGAAAAGCAGCTAAAAAAAAAAACATTAAACTCTCTGTTGTTTCTTAACTTTTACAATTGAGCTATTCTCTATACTTTCTGCAAAGCAAGTTGTCTGCAGCTTACGATTTAGGAGAAAAGGATCACATCGCATAGCCTTTATCCATTGTTTTCTTCCTTTCAGGACAATTTATTGAAATATAAAAAAAAAATCTTTTCTGGGGTAGTAACTGGTAGTATTATGGCACTCAGGAACTATACAATACCGATATGACAGGTTCAAAGTTATAGCAAACAAACGAAACTAATTGTATCGCATACTTCACAGTTTCACACAAATGTCGATATCAACCAGAGCTGATCGGAATATGTCAACAAGTTTTGTAAAAACTGACGTCACAGCGTTTCCGCGCTTTTTTGAGTGATTTTCGCGCGCTTCTCGAAAGCTCGCATTTGAAATTGAATTAAAAAAAATACGCATCGGAATTTTTTTTTGGACTAATAGTTTTTTTTTTCGACATCCTTCATTGAATAAAAAAAAAATTGAACTGTCCATTTGTCTGGTCCAAAATGAATAAATAATTGTTTAAATTGAATTAAAGCAGATAGCAGCACCAAACCCATTGATTGGAGTGAAAAAAAATCTAGAATTCATTCATGTCAAGGAATTAACTTTTGTTGCTCTTTTTTTTGGTTAAAATATAAAAAAAATATACTTCAAAGATGAAAAATGATATTTCAAAGAAATGAATAATACAATTCTTAAAATAAAACTAATATTCAAATAAAATTAACTGCTTTAATTATTTAAACTTAATCACTCGTAAAACCAAAAACAACTTTCTTATCATTTGATTCACAAAATTATATTTTAAAAAATATATTAGTAAATATATAATTTTTGATAAAAACATCGTTTTCATTCATATACATTTCAACCAACAGCTATGGGCAGAGGTGTGTTGAGGCAGCACCCAGAACCGTCGCTTATCATGCAGCATACTTCCATTCTAGTAGGAAAACAGCTGCAGTCAGAATTACTTGAGCACTTTCGCTGGTTGCCACTGCAGGAACCCTTAGGACAAGTTATTCCTAAAAGATGAAATGTTTTAATAATAAATTTTATATATGAAGACTAAAATTATTATTATTAACTAAGGGGAAAAGCCCCCTGCTCGCTACCGCTCGCTAACCCATGGGAATTACTACGCAATTCCTATTTGTTTGCTCCGCAAACAAGCATGCAATACTAATATGAGGATACTGCCAATGCAGGAATGCTCATCTATACAATCTGGCTAGTTTCCGCGGGACTGCTCCAGGGCATCACGTAGCTCTAGCGTTAAGCAACGATCTCTACCAAAGCCACTGGACGCAACCTGAAGCAGCCCCGGCACAAAACAAGCACACCGCCACACTTACTTTAAGCGTTTCTGACTTTTCTGATTTGCTGAAGCCGCGTAAGTTACATGGCTTTCAATCGTCCAACAATTACAATTGTATATTACATAGAGAAATGTTTTAGTATAGATCATAAGAACACGTACGGTTTAGTATTTAAATTGTGTTAGAAAAATATGAAATCGCAAATACTTCCTCCCCCTTATGTAGAATTTAAAAATATTATTTTGAAATTCAATTTGAATAAACTACTAGTAATGAGTTAAATTTATAGATGGCGCCATCAAAACTCTCGTGATTAGAATTAAAGGGAACACAGTACTTATATTTGGATAAAATTTTGATTTTTTTTTCTGTCTTAAAATGCTATTTAAACTCTCGGTAATGCTACGTAATTGTTTCAAAATGAATAAAGAAACATTTTTTTTTTATAAAAAAAACTTTTATTTTAACTTGTCACTAAATTTTGAAGTACCATTTCATTCCTTAAACTTATAACTTACTTTATTTCTCATTTGGACGTTCGCTGAAAAGCTTTTTTTTAATATAGTAGCATAAAAAAAATCAGCTTAAGAAAAAAAATGGATTTTTTTTAATTACTTTTTTTAATACCAAACATCTGATTGTAGTATAGAATTGACTTTCTTAAATAATAATATCATTAAAGTGTTTTACATAAAATGACACTTTTGTATCACTTTTACATTATAATATGATTGACAAGAAATTATTTTAGCAAAATAATTCTAAAAATTTTTTTAGAATATAAACATGAACTTCAAGTAAACGATTTGGCACCCATGACTCGATAAAGGCGTTCGTGGCTGTTCGAAGAACGGGTTCTTGGTTCAAACTTATTTGTAACATTCTTTGGTCGATTTATTTTCGTATTGAAGGAAAACGTTAACACTAGTCAACTATAAAGATGCTTATTTTGTCGAGTAAGGGGCATGTGGTTGGCCTATCGTTATAAAAAGTATTCATATGAAAGAAATAAGTTAGTATACCCCGTACTAACAAGAATTCCAAAGAAACCCGTTACTATTTGCTGTACTATAAAGAAGTTTATTTGGTGGAGCAAGGGGTTAGTAGTGGGCTCATCGGTATGAAAAGTATCCCTGTATAATATAAAATCGTAATTGTTGGACGCTTGAAAGCCACGTGACTTACGCGGCTTCAGCCAATCAGAAATACTGAAAGTAAGTGTGGCGGTGTGCTTGTTTTGTGCCGGGCTGCTTCAGGTTGCGTCCCGTGGAATTGATAGAGATCGTAGCCTAGCGCTAAAGCTACGTGATGCCCTGGAGCAGTCCACGGAAACAAGCTTATTTTTCAACTGTTGGCATCGTTCTTGAGATACTGGCCACATATCGTAAAAACAGCCGAAGCCGATGCATCTTCCTTTTTTCGTCTTGCGCACCCTCTTCACTGGTCGGGACCTTTTAACTAAAATATCTTAGTCTTGCATACCTGTTTTCCGAGCAAACAAAAGAGGAATTGCGTAGCAATTCTCGGGGATTGGCGAGCGGAAGCGAGCAGGGGACTTTGCCCCTAGTTCATATAAAAAAAAATTAAGTACAGCAGATACTATCCAGGAACCCAAATAAAACGTTAGTACTTGCTTTACTATGAAGAAGCTTGGTTGGTGGTGAAGGGATTGTTGCGGGGTTTATCATTATTAATTGTCTTCATATAAAAAAAAATAATAATAATGTTTACTGTAACCACTGGCTTGTCCAATTGATTAATAAAATTTTCTTTATTTAGTTTAAATTAATTTCTCAGAGTTTACTTTTCGTTTTAACATAAACTTATACTTTAAAATAATAACCGAAATAGTAGGATTTAGTAGATCACCTTGTTTTAATAATTGTTTTTAGTTTGTTAACGCAGAATCGTATTTTAACATGTAATTGAATGATTAAAAATAATCAGAATTTACATAAAACCTCTATCGACTATTCATTTAGGTACATTTTATTTATTTGATTTTTTGTTAACTTAAATAACTATTTAAAATTGTTTTATTTTAATAATTCTTAATATTGTGTTCATAAAAATTATATAACTACTCACAAAATAAAAAATAATAATAATCCGTCTAGGTTTTTTATATTTCATGTATGAGAATTAGTAGCAGCTTCTTAACATAGATGGCAGCTCCAAATTCATCTTTATTAACAATTTCAGTCCCAATGACATTTTATTTTGGCATTATATAATTTTAGATTCTTTTTTTCTGATCGTCTATAGCCATTTATGACATCAAAAAGCACATCATTCGATTTTTCAAACTTTTTTCTATTAGAAAATATTTTTTAATAATCCTAATAGATGTCAGCCTTATTATTATTTTTTTTAAATTATGATCAGAAACATGATGATGCCAAAAGGCATCACCGGGACTGAAAATGTTAAAAAAAACATTCATTTTGGCTTGCATACTATGTATGTTAGTAAAAAAGTATAAACACTTATAACCACTCTGTCTTTCAATCTATTTGTCACCCACTTTGATTGCCCAACCTACAAATGTTACGGATATTAAAAAAGATGATGCATTAAAAAAAATCAAGGCATCGACGTTAGGAGACATTGGAAATGTGAAATACTTAAATTTTAATGAGTCAAGGTTTTTTAGACGATTGTATTAAGCATCGAAGCAATTCTAAGTGACAGTTTCTATTACATACTTACTAGTTTTTAGAGCAATTAAATTAATTTAAAATTACATATGAAACTGTTAAGACCTGTTAAATGATTTATATGTTTAAAGATATATGCTGTATGTAATTGAAAATGAAAATGTGATTTTCGTGGATTAGAATTACATTATAAAATAAGTATAATTTAACGAATACATTTAGTATACTCATTAAGACGGACTGTACGTCCTAGAGCTAATGCATTAGTTTTTAAACCACACATTTTGCAAAACAATTGTTGTGCCATATTATGCTATTTGCACCAAGTATGGAAGTCATCATAACATACATTTAAAACAAAATTGAAAATAATATAGCATCTGGTTATTTAGTTATTTATTGATAAAGTTTAAAATTAGTGTCGCCATGTAATGTGTATTTTCAGCATTTCAAATCTTAAAAAATATATAATTAAATAACTATATAAAATTTTGCTTCAAATTTGTTTCATTTCGATGTTATGTAGATTCCCATACCTGGGTAAAAAGGGCTAACATGGCAAAGCTATACTGCAATTGTGCTTATGCTGAAATTGTGATTCCAAACTAGTGAATTAGCGTCAATGATTATGAGAAATTACAATACATTATGTATGAATAAAATCTTTCAATAACAAACAGTGACGTACCTACCTTCCGCAATACAACTGTAACCTGAATGATTGTTTTTATATTTGAAAAAGTTTATATATTTTAAATAAATTAATATTTTAGTAATTTCAACTCAAAAAGTGAAATTTGTATGTTACTTTTTCGCATTGAAACCTTCCGTTTTCAATGCGATTATATCTATATACATAAAAGGCGACATCTGTATGTCTGTTTGTTTGTTTGAATAGGACGCGAAATCTTAAGAACCACGCAACAGATCGTCACGAAATTTGGCACAAAAATTCATCTCATCTTCGAAACAAACATATGCTAAGAATTTCTCGAATCAGACCACGTTTTAAGGGGAAAAATACACCACTTTTGCTCAAATCCGATCATTTTTTCCCCTTTCGTGATGCCATTCAGCAAAAAAAAAATTAAATACAATTTTTAACAAAAATAATTGAAATTGAAAATGTTTATTTTGTTCTGTTGGCTAAATTCATAATTTAAAAAATAATTAATACGTTTCAAGTGACGTAATACAACCAGTCTCCCCCTTTCTAGGATTTATTGTGTTTCTTTAATTTGATTTATGAATTTTTTAATGCATTTTTAAGATAATACTGAACTACGTTGGCTTTTAAAGGCCATCGCACTGGAGCTGCATATTAGGGTTTTTATTTCTTCTTTTTTTTCGCCAAATACTACGCCAAACTCGCCAAGTTATTACAAAAAACGCACCAAATGAGCAATTTTTTTATTAGTTGGTTGCGCGAAGGTCATCGCACGAGAGTTGATGGGTGTGTTGGTAGCTACACTGCTCAAAACAATTAGGGAAGCAGTTTGTGCGTACTTTTATTTACCCGTCCAGTTCCAACTTCTTAATTTTTTTTTATAAAGATCTAAAATTTGGTGAAATAGATTCCTTATGCATCGAGATTGAAATGGCAAATACCCTGGAAACAAATTTAATTTTTTAAATAAAATTTAAGGGGCAAAAAATTGGAATTATCTTCTGAATAAATTATAACTTCTGAATAAATTATAACTTCTGAATAAATTATAACAATAATTATTTCCAAATTTTATTTTAAATAAAATATAAAATCAAATTTTAGAATTCTAAGAATTTAGGGTCAATTTATTTCATAAAAGTTTTTGGGAGCAAATTTTATTTTACGATGTTTTTCATATTTTCATTCATTTAAAACAAACATTATTTAATTCTTCAAATTACTTGATTCTTCCATCTAACGATAAATAAGTACGAGTTTAACATAGTGAGAAAAAAAATCGGAAGCTGATGATACCAAAGGAATCAAATAGCCCTCGTGTAGCTCTAGTGCGACGATAATTCAAACCATAATCAAACCATAACCAAAGGAATCATTGAGGGTGAAACGGTTTAAACCATGCATTCCCCTTATTGTTTTGAAGAGTGTATATCTTTTCCTCTCCAAATCCGCAAAAAAGAGCCAAATTACCTTTAAAAAAAATTATGATTTTTATGTATTTAAAATTTTTATTAAAATACGAGGACATTATCGGTGAATTTTATAGCGTTTTTAAAATTTTGAATTTTTAAGGTAATATAAGTAGCCGGATTATATACTTCATAACGAACGGTAACAGCAACATTAGCTTATTATTCTATAACGGATTAAGGGATAGATGAATTGAACCGACCTATATAAAAATGCAAATCGTTATCTGTTTGCTAGAGTAGCTTATTTTTTTTTTAATTCTTACTGATTATTTTTTACTTAAACATGCATTCTTCTTAATTTGATCTTCTTATAAAGGGTATTTTTGAAATTAATATTAATCATTATACTATATCCAAGATGGGTAATTAAATGGAAAAAATTACTAGGTAATCTTCATATCTTATACAACTCAAATGAAAGAGAAAAAAAAAATTGACTATCAAATTATTTTTTTACCTCTACCCGTGCAACGTCGGGTATATCAGCTAGTACTTACTATTTCGGAGATTATTACAAAGATGTTGGGCGCTTGCCGCCAATCGTCCTGGTATAAAAGTGTCCACACTTTCTACTCTATCTACATTTAACATTTCAACTATGATACATACCAATACAAATTTGCGAATCATAATAAATCAAACCAAATTAAACTAAAACTAAATTACTATCCTGATATAAATTGCTGATAATGCACCAAAAGTTTCGAAGCAGTGACCGCGTAATGCTTTTTTGGTTTACACGTGCCGAACTGGGGAATTCCACGCGAACTTAAATGCATGATCAAATACCAATGAAAACAATTTCGTTTGTAGCTAACCGTGAATTTTACGAAATTCTGTTTATTTAAGTATCGAAAATATTTGTAATTCTAGTTGAACTGGTTTAATCCAATTTTAAATTTGATCATTCACCAAATAACTTAAAAGTAAATGTAAGTTTATTTAATGATAAAATAGTTCTAACATCAAAATTACTTTTTTCTTACTGTCAAAGATTTAGCATCATTTATGCTTTGAAATAAGTTTATTATTCGATTGTAGAAACTTTACATAATGATTGCAAAATGTAAAAAGACATACCATTATGAAGACTTATAAAAGGAGCAAACAAAATGAGAAAAACTTTCGTTACAAAAATAACATTAAGTTTGAAAAAATCCCTTACAATAAACTAAGTCATAAACAAAAATATTAATAAAAAAAATCCTCTGTAAGCACAATAGTTTGTTATATAAAGTTGAAATTCATAAACAAAAGATTCATAAATACTTAGGAATTTGCAAATAAAATTTATAACTTAAAAGAAAGAGCTTAAATTTCTTCTATTTATGTCATTTTAATTTTAAAAATAACAAATGTTTACATAATATTTAATATTTACAACTATGCTAAACAAATTTCTGCTTCGTGCATTAGACGAGTTTAATCTTCTAATATTTGTACTAATTTAATTTTTTTAAATCAAATTCGAGTCTGCTTTATATTTTGATGCAAAGAAAGTAATGTATTTGAAAACATTCCTTTTAAAATGTTTTAAGCTTTTTGTCAGCAAATAATATAGAAGGCTACGTAAAAAAAATATATAAATGAATATGCTGCGGTGAACGTCGACTTAAAAAAAAAAAAAAAAATCGAGAAATTATTTTTCATGATAATTGTTCATTGATAGTAAGATCCACTTTTTGTTCAATGTTTCAATGTAAAGTGGGAATCGGAAACATTGTTTTTAAATAGCGTTCTTCTTTAACCTTATAATTGTACATGAAACGTAACAACCAAAAAGTGCTTATTTCACATTTCTTCTGAAATCCCCATGAATTACTTTTTAATGAATAAGTACTTCGTTTGAATATTTGAATTAAAGCTGGATTTTAAATTTCTTTAGATTTTTTAAGACATTGTTCAAATAAATTTAAAGAAAACTGAATATCCTTCTGTTAAAATTAATGGTAAAAACGTTCTTTAAAATTGCAACAAACAAAAACTGAGAACAACATATTTTTCTCCAGGACAGTCTACACTAAATATATCAGAAACAAGTTGGTTTGTTACAGAATCTGTCACTTACACCGCTTCCACACAACATTTTACACTCAACAGGAAGCACACTAACACCTCAAAAAGAAATTCGCCAAACAGGGCTGAACAGGCTTTGATAACTAATCTTTATCGTTTGCTAATTTTTTTCAACTTAGAAGAATAGTGATGGATTTTTTTTAATAAATATGTTTTTGCAGTCACAAGTTTACATTTCGAAAAATAAATTAGCAAAATTGTTGCTGTAAAAATAAAAGCGAAAATTTGCAAATTTTTTATGCAAATTTCGAATTTTTTATGCATCTTTCTCTTCCCAAAAATATAACGAACCATCAAAATAACTTTATTGTGCTATTACAATAATCCAAATTGAATTATTACACAAAAATAAATATTTTTCTTCAAGAATTGTATTTTTATTTTAAATAAAGTTTCTCGTACGTTTGATGTCATGGCAACAGTGAAAATATTGAAAAAAAAAATGGAATTCGCATGTTATTTCAATGTATATTAAATTTTTAGCTATTTAAATTTTAAATAAACTTCTAATTACATTTTTTAATGAAATATGGAATGTAGCCTAAACTTCTTTTTTTGCTTCAAAATGACGTATTCCATTTGTTTGTGAGACTTGCGGTTCGTTTTGTGAAAGTGGGTGACGGACAGACAGACGGACAGTACGATTATAAAACCTTCCATTTTTAAGTTATAAACGTAGTGTGGAAGCTAAAACGTGTATATTCTAATGACACACCAAATGTGTTTTTAATTCCAGAGCCTCGTCGAAATCAAGAAAATCACAGAGATTAAATATAATTTTTTTTACTGCCAACAGATGGCGGCACAAAAATACTAAAAAGAATCTGGCGAAAAACATTGACTAGAATTGTGGGCCGGAAAAATTCTTTATTGTTGCAGAATTTTTTTTTGATCGATATCATTTGCACTTAAGATTATTTCAAATTACTAAATTATTATTTGGATTAATTTTGATTGAGGCGAAATCATAGTCATAAAAATTAGATTTTTTTTATTTTATTATTTATATTTTTTGTATATTGTTATATTTTTTTTACATTCTATTTAAATAAAATTTAAAAACAAAGTATCTTCTTCAAACTTTAAAAAAATCAATGTTTCATTTTACTATAAATTTTAAATTTTGAATACCCTAAGATTACCTAAGTAAAAGTTTAAATTCAAAACCCTAGCTGATAGACAATCGTGGCGCCATCTCTAATTGACGATGCCGACAAATTCAAGAGTTTATGGTTACCCGGAATCAAAAATCATTACAAATCCGATTTCGAGATTTTTAAATTTTCTAATAGCCCCGTTTTTAGCCTACTTTTCTTTTTTTTAATTCGGAGAATTAAAAAAAAATAAAAAAGTAGGTATTGACATGCGGTCGATGTCCGTCCGTCCGTCCGTCCGTCCGTCCGTACCCCCTTCCAAAATCGGTTCTATCCATCCGATCTTAAAGATTCTTTTTTTGTTAGAAAGCTATGACCTCAGAAACCCAACTTTCATACTTTTTGTACGTCTGTCTGTACGATTAGACGGACATAAATCTACTGTTTGTCAACGAATTTCCCATTGAATTAGCATTGAAATTCAATTTCGAGTCATTTAAATCGCTGAATTTAACTACAAATGCTACGGACAAGTGAGATACGTCAAAAAATTCAGCCCATCGAAATGAGAATACATTGAAAATTTCAGAAAAGAATTCGAATTCTAAGTACTTCAATTATTTAAAAAACTGCAAAGTTTAATGCTCATTTAAAAAGCATCATCAGCATTGGCACGACAGCCCATTGTGGGCCTTGGCCTTCTTCAGAAGACTCTGCCATTCCGCCCTCTTTTTAGAAATCGACCTCCAGTTCCTGACTTTAAGTACACCGAAGTCTTCCTCCAGGCAGTCTTTCCATCTCTTTTTTGGTCTTCCTCTTGGTCTACTTCCAAAGGGAGTGGTGTTGAAAACCTTAAGAGGTGTTCTCTCTGCATTCATTCTCAGAAGGTGGCCTGCCCATCTCATTCTAGACAGTTTTATCGATTTAATAATGTCGTCCTCTCTATAAATTTTGTACAGTTCAAAGTTATATCTTTTTCGCCAGGTATTATTTTCCAGTACAGCACCAAAAATAGCTCTCAGGACCTTTCTCTCAAAAATTGCTAATGTCCTCTCTTCCCTCATTGTCAAGGTCCATGTCTCTGAGGCGTATGTTAAGACTGGTTTAATTAATGTTTTGTATAACATAATCTTTGTCCTTCTCTTGATTAGGTGGGATTTCAGAAGAGGTCTTAATCCAAAGAAACAGCGATTTGCAGCAATGAT
The DNA here is from genome assembly GCA_023701765.1 of Hylyphantes graminicola. NCBI lineage: Eukaryota > Metazoa > Arthropoda > Arachnida > Araneae > Linyphiidae > Hylyphantes > Hylyphantes graminicola. Next base: position 32,090,173 of record CM043116.1, read on the forward strand.
CCTCCTTCTGATTTCAGGATTGATGTCATTTTGGTGGTCAATCTCTGAGCCCAAATAGCTGAAGTTCTTCACCGACTGAAATTGAAATGTTCCGATCTCAAAAGTTTCAGACTGGTGTTTTTTTTTACCACAAAACATATGTTTTGTTTTTTCCATGTTTACCCTGAGCTTCATCTTCCTAGCTGCTTCTTCTAATGCCAAAAAAGCTGCCCTCAGGTCAGTTTCAGATCTTGAAATTATGTCAATGTCATCGGCATATGCTAAAATTTGTACCGATTTATTGAATATTTAAAAAGCATAGGAAGCCATATTTAGCCTACTTTTCTTTTTTTCAATTCGAAGAATTAAAAAAAAATGAAAAAGTTGGTATTGACATGCGGTCGATGTCCGTCCGTCCGACCCCCCTTCCAAAATCAGTTCTAGCAATCCGATCTTAAAAATTCTTTTTTTATTAGAAAGGTATAACCCCAGACACCCAAATTTCATACTTTTTGTCCGTCCGTCTGTGCGATAGGACGGAAATAAATCTACTATTTGACGACGAATTTCCCATTGAATTAGCATTGAAATTCAATTTCGAGTCATTTAAACCGCTGAATTTAACTACAAATGCTACGGACAAGTGAGATACGTCAAAAAATTCAGCGCATCGAAATTAGAATACATTGAAAATTTCAGAAAAGAATTCGAATTGGAAGTACTTCAATTATTTAAAAAACATCAAAATTTAATGCTCATTTAAAAAGTATAGGAAGCCATTTTTCATTAGAATTAAATCACCATTGCCATCGCAACAATTGCTTGAGAAACTCTAATTCTTTTAGACAATAAATTAAAATAAATTTATTTTCGAGACATCGATCAATTTAAGATGACGTCAAATATATATTTCACTACAAGAGCTTTGTTATTGATATAAATTGTTTTCATTCTATTTAAAAGCGAGGAATATTACATATTTATTCTTTGAAATATAAATTTTTGCAAACGATTTAAGCAATAATTATTTAATTTTCGAAATAAAATAAATGAAACTAGCCGAATTTAACAAGTAAATGTTTATTGAGGAGTAGTTTTTTTTGGTTTTTGTTCTACGAAAAATTAAATGCTTATTTATAACTGTAAATAAAGCTGTGTTTAGTGAAAGATGCTGTGTTTAGTTAGATGCTGTGTTTAGTGAAATTTATTTAAAATTTAATGTGGAAAACCGGTTGTTGATGTCACTTACTGTTACGAACCTAGTTTTTTCAAGATAAGAATTTTAGTAAGTATTTAAGTAACAGGAAAGTAGGCTATTTTTGTAAGGAATGTTTAACTTTGAAGCCAATTTTCTCTAGGTTTTAGAATGTTCGAATTCACAGACTAGTACATTTTCGAGACAAGTCTTTTGAAAATTTAAAAAGAAATGATAATAGTAAAAATATGATGCAAAAAATAAAATTATAGATGGAAATGGATATTTTTTTTATCATTATTATTTAGAAATTAAAAACATCTTACAAATTTCTCTGAATGTAAAGATTATTTAAAAAAAAAAAAAAAAAAACTTCAGACTGTTCCTTAATTAAATTTCTTTCAAAAAACATAAATATTGAAAATTGACGTTTCATTAAATTATTAAACAAATACTCTATGATATACATAAAGAGATATTTCATTCACATTACGTTTGAATTACCTAATATTTAATTTATTTGAAAAGCAAATACATTTTTTCCAGATTTTTTTGAAAGAAAAATTTTGCTATAGATTTGCTTTTCTTTTTATGTTCAAAAGCATTGAGGATACGCAGTACGCATTTTTTTAATCTTTAAATTGATTATTACATAAATGTTTTTGGAAAACTACGTGTAAACTGATCTAAAAAAAATGTGCAAAAACATTAACAAAAATTATACATTATAAATTATTTAATTAGTTTTGTGGTTATTACGCATATTTTAAAATATTTCTTCAACTTGATTAAGAATAGATCAACTTCAAAAGATTGCATTTTTTCAGTGAATATTTTTAGTGAGCTGTCATTGAATCATTTTTAATAACATTAGGTAATGGATTTTTTAGGCGGAGCATAGTTTTTGAGAAATATATATTTAAGCGGGCTTGACAAAAATTCCCTGAAAAATATAAATTTCATCACTTTTTACCTTATTAAAAAACGCATTAAATATGTTCACTTCCGCTCCTTAATTCTCTTTATGATACCTACTCTTATGTACATTAAAAAAAAAAGATCGCCTACCAAAAACATGTATTAGAGTTTCAGCTATTTAAGTAGGGATATTTTTCCAAATATTAAAAACTAAGTAACAGCAATTTTAGAGAATTAAATGGTAGTGAAATATTCGATGAAAAATTAAATTGAAAAGTCTTTTTATGTGAAAAATATGTCTTTATGGAGATTTTCTTTTATGGAGATTTTGGGAAAATTTACAACAAAGTTTCGATAATATTTTAACACACAACAACAAAAAAATCAAATCTATTTTAGGGTACTAAGTATGCCTAATTAAATTGCTATGTGTATATTTATAAATATTATAATTTAAAACTTCAAAAATAAAATTGATATTTTTAGTCATTAAATCAAACAAACAATGTCTCCGTCTAATAAACGTCATACACCACAAAATTAGTTTCGTTCCTGCTGCAGTTTTTTCCCAAGACAATTCTTACAGATAAAAAAATAAAAAGTTACTTAAAGAACAACAAGAGTGTACCCCTACAGTTTTTCACTAACAAGCTATGTGACAGGACAAAGTCTTGTGTTTGTGACTGGTATTTGGCTCTTTTTTTTTCATCATATGGTACGTGACTTCGTACAAAAATATTTCCTAAAGAATTCAAAACTTCTTTGAAAAAGCATTAGTTAAAAAACAAAGATTTTTTTTGTAGCTCTAAAAAACGTAAACGTGGTTATTCACCTTTTGTTGTTTTTATTTTATTTATTCTAATGAAAGCGAAGAGTAAAAGCTAATCTTAAATAATTCTACGAAATAAAGCTGTATAAAAAAATTATGTGGAAAAAAATATTTTAGATTAACTATTTTTTGGGTAAAGCTGTAAAATAACGAGTAAGAGAAATGAGGGAAATTTAATCTTTTGTTTGGTATGTTTGGAAATGGTTAATTTTGTGACAGGAAGGTGCTGCTATAGAGAAAGTCGAAGGTGTTCAAGTCATAGTTTACTTATCGAGTATTTTTTGAATACTCCACGCTGTCTTTTCCGCGATCGCCGCTAATCCAGCTTTTCTTTCCGTACATCGAAGGCTGTGGTAGATATATATTCGTAAACCCGTAGTCTGATGCTATTGCTATCAATTGGAGAATTTAGTGGAAAAACGTGCTATGGCATTTTTTTCTAAATAATATTTTTGTGTCAAAAAGCATGCTATTCTTTACTTTAAAGAAAACAAATTTATCCTTTTTCATAAACTTACAGGGGCATTGCAATTTTTAGCGTATCTAAGGGGAAACGAACTACTTTAAAGCTGATTTTCTCATTTTTTCACTTTTTTGTCACCTATCACGTTCTTCCACTAGGCTCTTCAATTGTCTTAAACGAACCAAATCTCGAATAAAAGACAACCGAATCATCAATAATGTTTCAAATACTCTTCCCCCAATAAACTCGAACGAGACAGAAAAGCCACGAACTTAAAGCATATACCCTGCCTGACTCTGTAGTGCGAAATATTTTAAAGCTGATCAAACGCATTCTTTGATCATGCGCTTTCTGCAATCTCGCTGGTCTTTGACACCGAATGTCGGATATGTGACTGTGAACCTTTTAAGGTACTTTACGAATTATCGTAATTTTGCTTAAAAATGTATTACATTATTATTGCGATCTGGAATTTAAAATTTTGGGGTTGAAATGTGCGGAAACAATATATAAAATTTAATTAGAATTATGATTTAGCTCAAATTATTTTTTAAGCAATATAAATGGTCGTTAATGGGTTAATGTAATTTGATGTGGCAAAGTGCAACTAATATAAGCGTGAACCTTATAAGATACTTCATGAACTTTGTTTAACAATTAGTTACATTATTATGGATATCTGAAAATATAAAAAATTTTGGAGTGAAATGTATGGAAACAATACTTAAAATGAAATCAGAATTATAATTTAGCTGAAGTTAAATTTGTTTTAAGCAATAAAAGTGCAAGTTATGTGATTGCTCGTAAACAACATGCCAAGATGTTGACCTTGCCATTTGTGAGTGACAGATTGCCAGGAGGCGCATATACTATGCATCAATAATGAGACTGGTGTGATCGACACTTTCCCCGGCCAATGTCAGGTATCTTTGCATGGTATGGTATGTACATAGAATGGTATGGTATGTACATATATATTTCAGCTTGTGTGCTTGTTCAGAGAACTGCTTATAAGCCTTCGTCAAGTGGGACAGACACAGAAAGAGTTTTTACAAGCCCAAGATACATACTAAGAAAGGACAACACAAACACATAGGCAAATAACAATATTTATTGACGGTCACAAACATCTATGCCTTACCGGGATTCGAGCCCGATCCCAGCAGCTCCAAAGGCTCTATCCTAATGATTGCGCCACCGGGGCGGCCCTGCGAAAGAAGATGTGCATTTCCGACCTCTTGACCCCTAGTTGACGATTCAAAGATAATGAGGAGGGTCTGAGAATCCCGACCAGGTGATGAAGTAGCGATGGACACTTGAACTAAGGCATTCCGATTCTGAGAGTATCAGCTCCTTAAGAAATTAACCAACTATATGTCCCTAATGGCACAACATTATTAATAAAATATTGACAAGTTTTGTAATATAAAAAATATATTATTTTTATAAACCTATTTTTTTCTTACTTTATACATAACTAATATTTGTAACATTAATTAGGAACCTAGTTAGCTTTCTTCTTTAGTAAATAAATAAAATAAATCTGTGTTCCCTTTTAAAGATTCAGTAGAAGGATATATTTTTCCCAAAGTTAAAATATCGCCTAAAAATACTCCCCCTCTCTTTCTCAACTGTAATGGTGTTTCCAAAAGTTCTTTTTAAGATTTATTGCTTTCGAAAAATAAAACACGGAAAAAAACATTCTACAAGCTCCATTTATGTAATCCCATTTAAGTTACCAGTTTGTTGAGCTCTATACATCTCAGTAAATGAAAAAAAAATTGAAAGAAAACCAAAGACACAATACAATTTGAAGGAAAAAATCAAAAGTGAAAAAAGGATCTAGTGCTAGAGTCCAGAGAACATAAAGGAAATATTTGAAGAAGCGATCAAAGCAGTTATATTCCCAAGAGTACGCGCTAGAAAGTTGTTTGTGAAGTTATCAGCACAAGAAAAAAAATCGAGAGAATGTCTTATCTGTGTTTGGTTATATTCGTAGTGATGACACATAGAAGAAAATTGTGCTCCATAATATCGAACGGATATGTGTCCTGGATATACTCTCTGCCGTTATTGGTTTTCTTCTCTGATGTTTGAAAGTTAAATAAAAATATTATAAAAAGTGCAATTTTTGGCAGTCATATTTGAACTCCAAAAGACTCGATTGAAAGAAGGGTTAATCTCCTTATTTGAGAATGGTTGATAATTACGGCTTTCAAAACAGTGGCGGTATATAATTGATAAAATAAATTGAGTAACACTTTGATTCTGTCTCATAGATGGGATTAAAAAAATCAAGTAAATAAGTATCACAACTATTTTTTATATAATTAAAGAATAATAGAATAAATGAAATAAAATAAGAAAACACATGTAATTTCAATCTTAAACTGTTATGAGTGCCTTTTATACATTCAACATTGTAACCTTATAAAATATATGTTTTGTGTAAAAATCATTAAAATATATTAAGCTAAAATTAGTTTTTTTTTCAAGAACTTTTCATTGCCGATATAAACTACTCACATGTCGTTGAACTCTAGGTTTTTTATAATATAATTTAACAGAAATTATCGACTACATACAGAATAGCATTAAAAACTAAACTAAAATCATCGGCGCAACACTTATACTGGGCCCAGGCCTGACGTGCCCGATTCAGCTTTCGCGAGCAAAACCTCTGGGGTGCTAGGCATGTGTCCCGGTTAGGTGGTCAGCCTCACGCGGGACCCCCAGTGTTTAGTTCACAAGCGGGCTGGGCCATCACTTTGTCAACCCAATTAAGAAAGGGAAGGTTGAGTGAACAGTTCATTATTTCAAATAACACCTATAACAATGAAAATGAGAAATTCTTAATGAAATACAATCTTGTCTAGATAAATTGCTATTACACTAATAGTTAAGAAGACACTAACAATGCATTAAATTTCTGATATTGGATTTTCTTTTTCAGGAATCGCTGTGACCTGTACTTTTACTCCAAGAATAGTGATGATTACCAAATATTTACCACCGTCTGAGACTTGCAAATGGGTTGACAATGGCCCACTGTATTAACAGAAAAGCATTTTTAGAACAAAATTCCGACAGCTGTAGCTGTTCAGATTATATTCAAGTTGGTCGACTACGTACAACAGATCATAAATTTTAAACTAAATAGGAATTGTATTTAAAAATTGATAAGCAAGATACGTTTTTTTCATCATGACTAAGACTAAGACATCATGACATGTCTAAGACTAAGTCATGACTAAGTTGTTTATTGAATACATTGTGTTAATTTAAGAAAGCGTTTAGGAAAGCTCATGCCCTGGTCACTCGACTGTACAAAAAAGAGGCATGTTCCCAAATCCTTGTAAAAGTAGAGTAACTTTAAATTAAATAATTAGAAGTACATTTTACAGCTATAATAATATATACTCATTGTATTGTTGATGTTAGTTTGGCATAAACTTAATTTGCTTCAAATTTAAACAATCAAAATAATTTTCATTACATTATTACAATAAATATATGGTTATTGTATAAACTATATTTGTTTTTGTTTGTTTACAATATAATTTTAAAATTCCTTACTTCCAAACAAATCTTATACCACTTTGCCACAAGGTAAAGTACTTTATCATCATAACTGTCATGAAGTAATTTTTAAGCCATCAACAACCCTAACTCCCACCAAAACAAAACATCACTAACCCAAAAACTATCATCCATTTCACATCCTTCCAAAAACACAAAACAAAACTTGAGCTAACTCTTTCTGAAGCCCAGAAATAACTCATCTCGTCCCAGCTCAAGGATCCTATTGGCAGCCTAATTATTCAAAGATGGTGTAAGCAACTTTTAGTGTTCATCCTGTGCTGGATGTTGCTATCCACTCCTCTCATTAATTCTCGAAATTCTGTCTCTGAGGAATCGAAAAGCCATTTTTCACCGAAGCTACCTCTCTTCACTCTTAAAAGTTGTAAATTTTGCTTGAAACAAAAGTTTCAAGAAGAGTTTAGACACATTTTCCCTGGTTGGAAGTTTTCCTAAAAAAAAAGGTTAACATTGTATATTTGGTTGTAGACCTTTGACTGTTACTTTTTTACTTTATTTTTTATAAAATAGAAATAAAATACTAATAACACAACTCTCAAAAGAATTGACCATTGCTATGAAATGAAAAAATAAATAATTTTGACCCTAGCTAGTCCTTTTTTTCGGTCGAACAATTTTTCGGTACAAAACGTAATTATTAAGCACTGTACATAGTAATCAGGTAATCTAACTAGAATTGCGGTTTCCAATAGTAGATCGAAAGATTATGCAAAGAAATTTCAGAAAAAAATCTGAATTTTTGTCTAATATTTTGTAGTCTTTTGATCTCTGAGTAATCAAAAGCCATTTTTCACCGAAGCTTTCTTTTTTTACTTTTTCTTCCTTTTTCAATTTTGGTCAAACAATTTTTCGTTAAAGAACGTAATTATTAATCACTATAAATAGTAATCAAGTAATCTAACTATAATTGTGGTTTCCAATAGTAGATCAAAAGATTATGCAAAGAAATTTCAATTTTTTTTTAAATTTTTCTATAATATTTTGCAGTCTGTAGGTCTCTGAGGAATCAAAAAGCCATTTTTCACCGAAGCTACCGCTCTTCACTCTTAAAAGTTGTAAATTTTGCTTGAAACAAGTTTTCGTAAGAGTTTAGACACATTTACTCTGGTAGAAATTTCCCTTAAAAAAGTTAACAATGTTTAACAAAGGGTTTTTTTTTTCAAGGTTTAATAAAGATTACTAGGTTTAACCTTAAGTGTCACTTTTAAACTTTATTTTTTACTAAGTAGTAATAATGAAATAGAAACAATACAACACTCAAAATATTTAACCATTGCCATTAAATGACAAAATAATAAGTTTGATTCTAGTTGTCCAAATTCTGGTAAAATATTTTATGTTTTAAGGCAATGTTAACGAAGTTTGAATGTTCTTATTTGAAAATTAAAAATGATATCACAAGCACATACACACAAACAATTTTTCGTTTAAAAACGTAGTTACACTGTAAATAGTATTCAGGCAATCTAACTAGAATTGCGGTTTCCAATATTAGATCAATCGATTTTGCAAATAAATTTCCAAAATATTTCAATATTTTTAGAATTTTTGTCTAATACTTTGCTGTCTTTAGGTCTCTGAGGAATCAAAAAGCCATTTTTCATCGAAGCTACCTCTCGTCACTCAAATTTTGCTTGAAACAAATGTTTCTGCAAGAGTTTAGACATATTTCCCAGGTAGAAGTTTTCTTTAAAAAGTTCAACAATGTATATTTGGTGACAGTACTTTAACTGCTACTTTTTTTTATTAAGTAGTAATAAAATACCAAAGCGTCCTTGATTGAGGGGGAAATTTTTTACTGTAGTAGCTGGTAGTAGAATTTTTCTCTTAATCAAGGACGCTTTGAAAATACCAACCTCCAACACTTAAAAGAATTTTCAATTGATATTATATAAAAAAAATCTTAATAAGTTTATTGCTAGTTATCCAAATTTTTGTTATGTATATAATGTTTTAAAACAATATTTACAATGTTTAGATATTCTTAATGCATTTCTTATTTGAAGATGGAAATGATATCACACACATACACAAAAACAATTTTTCGTTAAAAAGCGTGGTTGCTAAACACTACAAATAGTAATCATACAATCAAACTGCAATTATGATTTTATGTAGTAGATGTATGGACTATACATAGAAACATAAATTTAAATATTTTCTAAATTTCTATCTAATATTTTGCTGCCTGGAGATCTCTGAGGAATCAAAAAGCCATTTTTCACCGAAGCTTTCACTTGTTTTTACTTTAAAAGTTGCAAGTTTTGCTTGAAACAGAAGTTCCCGAGAGAGTTTAGACACATTTTACCTGGTTGTTTTACCTAAGTTTTCTTAAAAGTTCAGCAATGTATCTTTGGTTATAGAATCTTAACTGTTACTTTGTAACTTTAATTTTTAATTTGGGAGTCCAAAAATACTGACAACATGAAACTAGCAAAATTGACCACTGATATGTATTCAATGGAAAATAATAAATTTGACGTTAGTTGCCTTAATTTTCGTCAAAAATTTATTATTCTAAAGCAATGTTTGCAATAATTTTAATATATTTAATATAAAAAATTGGCAGTACGAAAAAAAAAGTTGAAGACACTTCTTTATTAAATTTTTTGAACATTAATCATACTGTCTACTAAATTTCCGTCTCCGGTACTAGAGAAATTAATTATGCATAATAACTTCAAAAGTTCGCAATATTTTCTATTTTTTTTTTTGTCGAATAACTTAAAATATTTGATTAAATATATTTATGGGATATAGTATTTTGAATATGCTTTTAAATGCGAAATATAGCACACTTCATACAGATAGTCATACAATATCAAAAAGCCAACTTTTAAATGTTAAGGGTTATGTTATGTTTATTTTTATAGATATATTGCCTTAGGCATATAACATGAAGTCATTACTATTAAACACCACCACTGTATATTATTTTACCATTTATTTAATATTTTAATTAACGTTACTTCGTACCATAAATATTAAATTGTAATACAATGATTGTAATTATTATTAAAAATATATTAATTTCTAGTAAAGTAATATTACTTGCCACACTGTTAAAAAAAATTCCTTGAATTAACGGAAAAACTACTGGCAGCAAGTTGCCGGGATTTTTCCGTTAATATCAGGATCTTCCGTTTTGGAATTTTCCCGTTATTTTCAGGAACTTCAATATCGGAATTCTTCCGTTAATTTCAGGGTCTTCCATTTTGGAATTTCTCCGTTAATTTCAGGATCTTCCATTTTGGAATTTCTCCGTTAATTTCAGGATTTACCGTTTTAGAAATATTCTGTTAATTTCAGGAATTTTTATTTAGCCGTTTCTTTGTTAATTTCATGAATTTCTAATTTGCATTTCTCTCTAAATTCAGAAAACTTACATAGTATACTTTCTAGTTAATTCCAAGACATTTTTATTTTTTTCTTGTCAATTTTGTTTCTATATACTATTTAACCATCAATCATTCTAAATATATCCATTTATATATATATATTGTTATAAATATTAGCATAGGGAAATTTAACAGGAGAAACAGGGAAATTAAACATGCATTCTGTTTGTTATATAAAACGTAAGCAAATAATGTCTTCATACTTAAACCTTAAATCTATTCAAAACTAATACAATCTAATCCTTTAATATTTTTAAAACCATATTTGGTATATAATCTGAATAAAAAGGAAATTGTTCACATTTTTGAAATTAAAAAATTACCACTTTTCATATATTTAAAACAATTTTAATATGGCAGAAAAATTTTATTTTTTTAATTTTGACAATTTTTCTGACATTTTTTATAATGCATATATTTGGTGTTGTTCTGTGGCTACTAAAATGGTATTGTACTTTTCAGTAGCATATCCAGGGCAAAATCATGGGTAGGGGATAATGAGTCAGGTGTCTTAGGGGTGGAACACCCCTTTATAGAGAGACTCTTTAAGACAGTAAAATTTTCAGTCAAAAACAATAAATCATTAAGTGTCTGCATTTGTTCTATACATACATAAATTTGTATAGTCTCTGATAGTAAAACAACAACAATAACATTTTTTAGTCCATGGGGACGAGAATTATCCCTCCCCCATCTGGATACACCACTGATACAATTTAGCAAGATATGAATAACAAAAGAATTACAGAATATAATCAGGTTTTATTTTTCTTTCACAATTGAAAAAGACTGATATGGTTCTCAAATTCTCAACTAATTAAAAAATTTATGCAGGAACTACAGATTTAGTTTTCTTCTTTTTCCGAACTTTTGACCCTCTTTGGAGATTTATGATAAACAAGCACCTAAAAAAATAATATATTAATGTATATAAATCCAATTTTAAATGAATAGATCTAATGTATAGAAGCAACTGTTAATCAGGCGTAAACCAGGAAAATTCTTCTTAAGTCCTTCTAAAATTAAACAATTTGTCAATTTTAGGCTTTTTTTTCGAGCAAGTTTTTCATAGTATGACCGTAATAATTTAATATCAGAGTTTAAAACGCTTTTTCTCTTTTTGTGAAGAAGTGGAGGGGGCAGACAAAGCATGAATCTTACAGTACCTTTAATTAATTGATTTATCCATATATCTCAATAAAGTTTTGAGAATACACTGGAAATATTTTTTTAATATTAGAAACAAAACAGAAGTGTTCTTGAATAATGTATATCCTTACTAAAAATACAATTTTATAATAGTATTTAGTATAAAATAATAACTTTAATGCAATTTAATAGTATTTTAGTAATGAAATACAATTTTATAATTAGTACTCTAGTAAAAGCTAATAATTATTGCTTTTGAATATCACCGACATGAAGTTATAGACGGTGAGCCGAAAATGAGATATCACTTAGCAGCTATATCTAAATAAACACTAAAATAGCGTTTTGCGGACAATTGCAATCCCTAAATTTTAAATGTGTTGGAAAGTTTGCATTTAATCGGAAATTGTGTGTGCAGACTTTTCAAAAAAAGAGCATTGGCAATAGTGTATGTAACTTTTGAATCGAATCAAAATATGTGATTTGCATACATCCGTAATCACTCATTGATTCATTAAAATCAACAAAAGTTTATTATTTTATAAAGAAAAAGTTTGCGTTATGTATACTTGCATAGTTTTTAAAATAAACCATGCTTATAGCGATAGCGTAACCGTACTTTTCAATCGAGGTTAGGTTTTGAATTATCGTCGCACTAAAGCTACACGAGGGCTATAGCTTTTCAATCGAATTTAAATGTAATAATTTCCAGTCATTTCAATCTTTTTTTTTAATAATGTGCACTTGTTTGTTTGTGAACTTTGTTTATTTCATATATTTGCCAGCTTTTTTAAACATTTAAATCAAATTGACTTAGTTGCGCGTGTTGGTAAACAAACGGAATTATCAATTTCTGGAGTCACCTCACGGTCAATTATAGGACTATAGAGATTACAGAAACAAATAAGAAAGAGACAATAACTGGATTCTATAGATAGAAAAGGAAGATAGAAAATAAAAACATTAAAAAAATCTTATTTGATTAAACGAAATGAACATACCTGTATATTTATCTTTCTTGCTTCAGATGTGGTCAAAACAAAACAACAAACAAAAAACAAGGTGTCTGAGTCGGTCCGCGGATGTGTCGAGGCTAAAAGCTGGTGGGTGCGAGGTTATATGGAGAATTTACGTTCATACGGGTCTTAAGTGAAATTCTGCAAGCAGAAATACGGTGTTTTTCCGTTTTCACTTGTCAAGCGTTTAAGGAAAACGGAAACAAGCTGTGTATTTCAGACAAACCGTCTGTTTGTGAAAGAAACGCAATCTTTCCGTAAATTCCCGAAAATAATCACAGAAATATGTGCGTAAAATTCAGGTTTTTTTTAACAGTGCACACTACAAAATGTATTATTACTTGCAAATTTGCCAATCTTTTCGGTGTATCTACTCTATAGAAGATTTATTATTTAAGGATGTAAAACTATTTCTTCATTTATTTTTCAGCTGGATCAGATTTACTGTACGGTAACTGTTGGCGCAATATTTTCGGATTTGGCGATAAATATTTATTGCTGCAACCTGTCTGACTTCAACTGATGATTCGAATTCTTTGACTTCGCAACGATGACGTTTTCCGGCAACCACATCTGACCGTTATTTGCTCATTTCATTTTCGGTTGGGTTTTCGGCAGACTTCTGGCGCAATTTTGGAAAGTTCGCCAAGGGTTACCGTACAGTAAATTTCTACCTTCCAGCTAATTGATTACTTTAAATTATTTTAATCCTGATTAAATTCCTAAAATATTGCCCTACGTGTGTTACTCAAGGTAAAAAAATCAACGGTAAAAAAAATGCGATATACTTCTACATCAGGATTTTTTTTTATAGTAAAGGGAGTTCAAAAGAATAGCTTTCGCCATATTGATTGTGGCAAAGGAGTTTCTGATTTTCAACTGATCGCTTCTCATTTTTCAAGCACCAAAAACGTTACAATTTATCATCTCTTCTACGGGTTTTAAATGTTTTTCCTCCTTTTTGAAGACGTTGGGGGCTAATATAAGCAAAAAAAAAAAAGGAAATTTCAAAGACTTTTTTCCATATTGGTTCGGCATTCGCTTATTTCTGCTAGAGTTTGTGTTTCTTCTTATTATTTGCCAATTTGAATATCTTTTATTGCATTTAATAGCTTTATTATGTTATTTAAAAGTATACAGTTTCCGAAATAGTCAACTTTTAACGAGATCTTTAAATGTTAAAAATCTGTTTTATTTAAGTTAGCTTTTACAAAAGAATATTTGATTTTGCACGCTAGCTTCAGACATTATACATACGATTGGGACTTATCTAAGAATGTATAAATTTAAAATCATACACAAACATTACAAATAAACTTATAAAAATTAAACTAATTTATTAACTTAAAATTTTCATTTTGCACGCCAAAGATAATATGCAAAACAGTTAGTCATTTAAAAGCCTAAATGAAATATTATGATAAATAACCTTCCGCATAAAAGAACACAAATAGATTTCAAAATAGTACGTCTTTCAAAAATCGTCCAATTCTGAATGAACGATGCTGCCAATTATAGATACCATATCCGATTTATTTTCATTTATGTATGTAATAATAACATTTTCGAATTACAATGAATCCTTTTACAAAACTTTCCAATTAGAAGCAATTTCTGAAAGCATTTATATTTTCTAAATTAATTTGCGAATGTGTCGGCTGCGAATGAGCCAATCAGCCTACTAGCAAATGGGAATAGATTAATTAGTTATTTGATACTTTCGACCAAAGCGATAGGCGTAAATCAATTTACTATTAAACATTTATCACAGTAGCTAATCTTGTTTCTTGCTAAATTTGAATTACTGCATTTATTTATTTGTTCATGTGTGAATCAAATATGAAAAATTATAGTAATATAATTTATTTATTTGCGTAACTGTAATTAGATATTTTGAAAAAATAATTATGAAACTCATGTAAGATTCCATTCATATCGTAGAGTATGCAAATTCTATTCATAGCATAGAGTATGCATGTTACTTGTTTAAAAATTAACCCACTTTAATGTTAAAAGAAGTCTTTTGTAAAAAAAAATACAATCTTATATTTAATTGTTTTTCATCAAACAAATTTTTTTCATACAAAAAGCTTAGATATGTTAGTAATACGAAATTTATATGCGTAAAATGGGGGGGGGGGTGATTTCACGAATGTTTAATACCGAATTAAATTTTTAAGAACATAAGAGTAAAAAATTATAGTTTCAAGGCTAAAGTCTCTTTATAGTTAACATAGTTGAAGAGCATGCTTTTTGAAGCATTCATTTTCATTAACAGAATACCGCCATGAATATATAAATAAATTCAAAGTCACTAAGAATTACTTAAGCTGCCTTAAAAATTCAAAGTAATTTTTTTTCGTTTGTTTTATTTTTGCTTTCTCTTTGGCATAAACATGTAAGCCTTTTAGATTATTCTTATGTACAATAAACTTCTCACACTTTTATAATCCATAAACTTCTGTCTAATAATTCATTCGAAAACCCTTTGCTCGCGGTTTTCACATATTTCTAAGTCATAGCCATCATTTATTTTCATCTAAGAATTTGCGTGACGTTATTCTACAAGTTAACAAAGCTTATAACCATTAATTTTAATATGTTGTTATTTTTTTGTGATCAACAGTAGTCTCCGTAATGTGATGTAGAAGAACGGTCTGATGCAAAAAGACGTTTGAATGCAGTTTCTATTTACTTAACTTACTATTTTAACTTAATTTTCTTTGTAGAATTTTGGTCTTACATTAACCTGGCGTATTTAAACAATATTTTAATTTTTTTACATACTGCAAATAACTTTATAAAAATATACTTGGGCAACATTTCCTAATATCCCGTAACATGTAAGTAATATCTATTTATACTGAATTTCATCACTTAAAAATATTTAAGTTATTAAATAATACTTAATTTAAGACTTTATAGCAATTTTGTTCAATAAAAAGTATATTTATAATGAAATGCTTACATAAATGTAAAGCTTAAGCATAAAAAAAAAACCCACTTATTCTGTATAGTGTGTATGAAAACTTTTTCCACTTTATATTCAGGCACAATATATTGATTAACTGTCTTCAATATCCCCTTTTTTATGCAAAAAAATATCTTCATCTTTGGGAAACTCAATATCTTTTAGTTTTGTACTGGGAGTTGGATAAGTTTAAATTAACAATTTGACAGTGCCGAACTAAAACAAGAGAAAACTTACTTTTAAAAAGAGTAGTGGAGTTACCGTGACGTTTTCGTGTATCGTTTTTATGTGAATAAAATTTTTTTCATACATTGTTTTTTTCGAAAATGAGTAGTGTAACTGTCAATCGGAGGAAGAATAAAAAAAGTAATGTTCTTTAAAAAAAAAATACCCTCTTTTTGAAACTGATATGTCATTATATTTGATAAGAAATTATTATAATTTTCACAAACAGATAGCTGCATTTTGGACTTTCAGGCATTTAAAAAGAAATTAAGTTTAAAATTTATATAATTCAATAAATCTTTATCTTATGACTTTGAAATGGCTGTTTTATTGTTTTTGAAACTATTGTTACTGTGATTTTTTTATTTTAATAATTGGTTTATTTGCAAAAAAAGAAGCGAATTCCTCCACTAAAAATTTGATAAGTCGCTTTTTAAAAATCAAATACTTTGGCAAAAAACTATAACATCATTATTAAATTTCTTTCTAAAAATATTTAAAATAATTGTACATAAACCTACAAAAGCATTGACGATAAAAATCTTTTATTTTTAAAGGTTTCACATTCATTGGTATAATTTCCATAGTAGATTGTTTTTAAAAGTTGTAAGTACTCTAGGATTGTGCAATTCCAAAAAAATCTAGAGTTTTAGTGTGCATTTAGTTTTTTTTAATCAGAATTTTATGATTAAGCACGACCTAGATATTAAAAATGGTCAAGTTATTCAATTGTACATACGCATTTAAATGTATTTTAAACACTCAATAAACATAAAAATGATAAAACTAACTTAATCATCTATTTCAGCTCGGTAAGTTACGGTAATAGAAATTTTCGACAAAATATATCGTGCTTTAAAACATTTTAAACTCAGATCATATTTAAAACATGTTTACGAGAGTTATTAATCAAAAAAATAAATCATATATATATATATATTTAAAAATAAGTGTTTGTTTTGAAGGCAGTTATATTTATTTTAGTAACATGCACAAATATTATAAATTGCTTTAAAAATATGAAAAAAATATATTAAATGTTTTATTTTGAATTTTTCCATTTTTGGTAATTCAATAGGGATAAATTAAAGTAGGTATTAAAAAAGTCGAAACTTTATAATTTACTGTATCGCCTATGTTGTCCTAAACCAACAATGTTAATTTCCTTTTCAATAATAAGGAGTGTAATCGAAATAAACCAATTGAATCAAAACACTATTTTTAACAAATGTTAAACAATGCGTGTAGAGTATTGTTTCATTTCAATCTTTTAATTCCGTGCCTTGAACTTTATTGTTATTAGATGATTTACTTTTTTATAGTGGTCGCTTTTTCCGTAACATACTATAAATATTGTAATTTTAAAAATGCAATGCTGTTTTGTGTTTCTTGGACTTTTTTATTTTATGGCGAATTATTGTGAAATTCATTGATTAACAAATGTTTAAGTGATTAATTACTCTGACAGTATCGGCTAATTTATCTAAACATACTGCTTATTTTCAGAAATCTTTGCTTTGTCCCCATTTACAAATGAGTAAATACATTTAAAAATGAAAATAAAGTTTTAGTTATTGGTATTTAAAATTTCGTTCATTGATTTTTTGCTTTTTAAAAAGAAAATGCTTTTACTTGCTGCTCAGCTTTATAATGGATCTAACAAAGTTAGAGCCATTAGTTAAAATGCATGCATGCTAAAAACCAAGTTGTCAATACCCGGTAAAAGGGAAAGGGATTCTGGTTAGTGTTGTCTCTTTGTAATAAGAACTTAATATTATAAAATATTTTATTCTTTACGTTATACATGGTTGGTAGAAATAATTACAATACTGTATGAATAAAAATATTTGCATATCGTGGTAACTGCAAAGTTTTGACAGTCATATATTAAAAGTTATATTAAAAATAGTATATGAAATAATGTATTTAAAATAGCCGCAGCACTGTATTTCTAATATAAGTCTAACCAAACAATTTAGAGATCAAATCTAAAAATAACATCACACCTAGACTCATTTAATATCAAGCGATTTAAGACAAGGGTAATAAAACAAAAAATACCTATATGGAACAATTTTTTTTTCTTAGGAAACTTTTTGGATAGATTTCAATAAATAATTTTCTGTTCAGTGAGCTATCGATATATTCTAATAAAATTAGATACTGTAACAATAGTTAAAAATATAATATAAGAACAACAAAACTAAAAAGAAAAAAATTACTTTCCAGATTTGCAAAATTCAAAAGAAAATGCAACGAGATTCAAAATTACGAGGAGTTAACGATTTTAATCTTTAATAGAAATGTGAAAGCCGAAGAATAGATTAAAATTACTTAGTGAGGTTGGGCTGCACAATAATCCATTCTTCAACAGTCAAGTGAAGGCCAAAGAATTTAATTAGATTTCACATTGCGATGGGGCCTCACAATGAGATATCTCACTTTTAAAATGCAAGATGAGTACGAGATTTTTTTCTGTAACAGTCAAGTGAAGGCCAAGGGATGGTGTGAGATTTCACATTGTGATGGGGCCTCACAATGAAAAATCTCACTTTTAAAATACAAGAGGATCACAAGCTTCCATTCTTCAACAGTCAAGTGAAGGCCAGGGAATGGAGTGAGATTTCGCATTGTGATGGGGCCTCACAATGAGAATTCTCACTTTTAAAATGCTAGAGGAGCAAAAGTTGCCATTCTTCAACAGTCAAGTGAAGGCCAGCGAATGGAGTGAGATTTCGCATTGTAATGGGGCCTCACAATGAGAAATCTCACTTTTAAAATACGGAAGGAGCACAAGTTTCCTTTCTTCAAAAGTCAAGTGATGACCAAGGAATGGGGTGAGATTTCACATTGCGATGGGGCGCCTCATTGTGAGAAATCTCACTTTTAAAATACAGAGGACCACAAGTTTCCATTATTCAACAGTCAAGTGAAGGACAAGGAATGGAGTGAGATTTCGCATTGTGTTGGAGCCTCAAAATGAGAAATCTCACTTTTGAAATGCAAGAGGAGCACAAGTTTCCATTCTTCAACAGTCAAGTGAAGGCCAAGGAATGGAGTGAGATTTCACATTGTGATGGGGCCTCACAATGAGAAATCTCACTTTTGAAATGCAAGAGGAGCACAAGTTTCCATTCTTCAACAGTCAAGTGAAGACCAAGGAATGGAGTGAGATTTCGCATTGTGATGGAGCCTCACAATGAGAAATCTCACTATTAAAATGCAAGATGTGCACAAGTTTCCATTCTTCAACAGTCAAGTGAAGGCCAAGGAATGGAGTGAGATTTCGCATTGTGATGGAGCCTCACAATGAGAAATCTCACTTTTGAAATGCAAGAGGAGCACAAGTTTCCATTCTTCAACAGTCAAGTGAAGACCAAGGAATGGAGTGAGATTTCGCATTGTGATGGAGCCTCACAATGAGAATTCTCACTTTTAAAATGCAAGATGTGCAGTTGAGCCACAAGTTTCCATTCTTCAACAGTCAAGTGAAGGCCAAGGAATGGAGTGAGATTTCACATTGTGATGGGGCCTCACAATGAGAAATCTCACTTTTGAAATGCAAGAGGAGCGCAAGTTTCCATTCTTCAACAGTCAAGTGAATACCAAGGAACGGAGTGAGATTTCGCATTGTGATGGAGCCTCACAATGAGAAATCTCACTTTTGAAATGCAAGAGGAGCACAAGTTTCCATTCTTCAACAGTCAAGTGAAGGCCAAGGAATGGTGTGAGATTTCACATTGTGATGGGGCCTCACAATGAGAAATCTCACTTTTGAAATGCAAGAGGAGCACAAGTTTCCATTCTTCAACAGTCAAGACAAATAATGCAAAGTTAGGGACGATAGCCAACTTTACCTAAGATTTTCTAAATTAATAACAGATTAACTAAATAAAAAAAACTTAAACTTAAAAAAAAAAAAAAAAACTATAGTAGATGGATTTAAATTTTTGTAATGTTATTGGTGATGCAATAATAGATAGAAAATTTTGAAACTTATAAAAGCACAATATTCTAGACACATTATTTCTAACGAGGCTATATATTTTAAGCTAAAATGACAAACCACATTGTAGATTACCTCAGCTAAAATAATAACAAGAAGTTGACATTAAAAAATAGTATTATTTGGTTTTCACTGTTAAGAATTTTCCTCTACATTCCAAAAAGAACTTCGTAACTAATACTATTATAAGCTAAAATGGTAAGGCACGATTCTGCCATTTTCAGTTAAGGAAGGAAATTTCTTTCTTTTTTAGAAGGTGTAATGGGAAACCCCGGTATGAATACATTGTAACATAGAATCTAACATAGAATAGTTATGTGTTACCTGTTAAATATATTACATATGTCATAACATACTTAAATTTCGATATAAATTAAAATATATATTTATTCCTCGAACAATTTCTGCTTTAACAACATATCCTATTTGAATTTTCAATTAATAACTCATTGAGCTTTCGAATCTCTTGTTGATTTCAATCTGAATAATTTGCATTTCAAAACGTCTTGGCGTCCCTTATTCCACGCCAAGGCTAACAATACTTAAGGGTACAGTGGACCTTCAAATCAGTCAAAATGGCTAAAAATAAGCTTTTTTTATTTTTAAACTAAATAATAGTCTAGAAACTCTTCTACAATAATCTGAAAACAGAATTAAATTCGGTTGATTTTGAGGTGAGTTATGGTTATTTTTAGTATCAAGGGTCGTACATTCACGCCCATTTCACATAAAAAGCGTCTGCTCCCGACGTAATTACCTTCGGAATTTGTCTGCTAGCTTTCAGCCACACATTCATTTATTTGATAAAATAGATTAGGTTAAATGTACTTCTACTTCAACTTAACATTCGTGTTATGTTTTGTTTGTTTTCGCAATTCGAACGTGTGTTTTTTTCAACAATATTTTTGAAGCTTTTTGTTAGTGTTTTGATTTTCGTTGTCTGGTTTTTGTTTTCAAAATGTGCACTTTTGTCTTCTTATGGATGCAATTGTTCGGAAGCCGACTGGTCGTCCGAATAATAATTAATAGCATGTGCTGCAAATGCTAGAACAAGGTGTTATTCTTCTAAGAAGCCAATAGTAGTGTTATTACGAATGAAAACTCTGGTTACATAACTTCAGAAAGTGGTGCAAGTTTTACTCTGATTAAAAACAGTCTGTCAAGAGTTTACTGTAGTTATAATTGTTTTAATTTGCATAAAATGGATAAATAATTTGGTGTCAATACTAAAAACAATTCTAAAACTTTTATCTGCTCATCTATGATTTTTTTGTTGTTTTGAAATTGAAACCTTTTTTGGTAAAAACCTTTTTAGTTTGTTTATAACTTATTCTTTTATATAATTATTTATATAATAGTTACTGAACACCAAATACTGACAGTATTTTATATTTCACACCATATTTGCTATGTGTCAATAAACTAATTTCCATTGGAATCATAAAAATGCCATTTTCTCCAGTACTAAAAAATATTCTACACTTTTGTCGGCAACTGATACTTTTTCCATATTTTTATATGGTTTATATATGTCAACCTATACATACATTTGCATTCATAAGCTAACAATTTATTATCCAATTTTAGCCTGTTAAATTCATTTTATTCACACCAAAAGCTATAATAAACACCTCTCTAACAAAAGTGCGTTTTTCTCAGTTTGTTATTTTTAGTTGTGGACTATAATTCAAAATGTTCCATGCGCATTAGTTTTTCTGTTAGATTCTTGAAACTTTCTGTAACTGGTCGTTATACTTATTGAAACTCATTTTTGCATGTTTTATATATGCAAGTTGAATAGTATTTTTGGTAATATAACTATTGCTTGGGAATATGAGTATTTTTGAATTTTTTTAAACGAAAATGTAAATATATCCAATTTTTTTGAAAAAATTAATTTGTTAGTAATTTTAAATATGCAAAATGTTATAAAGATTTATATTACGCTCCTAAAAATGCAAAAATTATTAATTTTTAAAACAAATTAGTGCGCATGGAACGTTTTAAGTTTTTTATTTAAAAAATTAAATTTTTTGAATAAAATAAAAAGTTTTTATTATTTTCAAATGAAACTTTTTTTACTGTTTTATTGAAGCATCATAAATAACCAGTAAAAATTTTATAGCATTTGCATTAAAACTAAAAAAAAAGTTTTTCAAGGTCCACTGTACCCTTAATCCTTCAACCATAATCTTGAGACAAATTAGATTTCAGTTACATCTGGGTCTATGGCAGTTTGGGTATGGATTGGACGCGTGAACCTAATCTCGCCAAATGGCTCGGTTGGATGATTCATCCCAGGTTTGTGTATATACCACGTAGGACTTTGGTGATATTCATTTCCTTGAAGCGATATCCAATATTAAATTTTATGTGTAATGATTGCACATTGCTAAGACTAGAAATTTCGGTGAAAATTAGGGTTTTGTTTAGCTGGTTATCAATTCTCATTTGTATGGTAATTGAAGTATCGACATATAGTGATATAGCAATTTAGTGAACATAATGTCTTGTGGAGTGGAATGAATGAAATTAAGTGGTGAGTACCACAAAATAGATCAAAATAACGATTTTCTTGTATTAAAATACTCTTAAAAACTCTGAGTTTGCTTACAATAATCACAAAACAATCTGAAAAAAATTCGCGTAAAAATATTTTCATTTCAACTGTTCATTGAACTAAAATTTTATTCTTTACTTTTATGCTAATCAGTTTGCAATACTTGTAAACACACCCGTACAACTGTTTTTGGTAAGCGATCAATTATTTAATATACTTAAGAGTGCATTAAATTGAATTTGGGATTTGAAAAAATAGTAAAAATATTTAACAGGATTTTTAATAAAATAAACAGTTTAAAAATTTATACTTGAAATAAAATTAGGGTGTTTCTCAGTTCATAATATCAATACTGTTTTTTTTAATCGGTATCAAATTATAACTATTGTTTATATTATTTAAAACATTAAAATATATTTTAAGATGTTAGCACTTTTGAAGAACACATTTCAAGCTAATAATAGCTTAACTTAAACAATGCACTTAATTTATTCATAAACTTTTCATATATGAGTACAGCGTGACATCTTGACAGAATGTCAAGCAACTACACAACTCTCTCTTAATTTATCGCACTTTACATCTCGATTTGACGACAGGTGAATTCGACTGTCAAATATTTGTCTTTGCACACATTAGCCGCAGAACAAAATCATTGAATTGTAAACAATAATAAATAAATTATTCATGCATACATATTGACATTTCCCGCTGCTAAAATGATAACAACTGAAATCGATTTTGCGGTAAACGCACGATAAAAGTTCCCATCAAATGAGAGTCAGCGTTTTCTATAAAAGATTTGAATTGAGGATTAGTATTTGGCTGCATTTAAAATCTGATAGATTTTTTCTTGTTATTTGTTTTAGGTTTATTAATATTTTTTATATTTTTCTTGTTTATTTTTTCTTGTTTTGTATTTATTTCAATTTCGAATTTTTGATATCCTGTTGATGTTTTATTTATTTATTTTATAATAAAATGTACTTTTTCATTTTTCAACACAAAGATGTAAGAAATTTTTTTGTTGCAATATATCATTTAATTTTTTGCAGATTACGGTGCTGGTAAGTTTAAAAATCAGCAAAATCTGCAAACTTTCGAATGACAGAATTTAATTATAAATCTATGATACTGATTTTTCATCCTATTTTTTAATTGGGTTAAAGTCTTGCAATATTTGCTTAAAAGATTAAATTAAAAGTACTAAATAAATTACAATGAACTATTATATGTATATTTTTAAACAATCCGAAATTCCTCAATACTATTTAGATTTTGCATTACTATATCTTCTAGCATTAACTTAAAACAATTTCCAGACAGTTTTACTTGTTATGAGAAACTATTATAGAATTGCTGCCTTAAAATAAATGTTTTCAATTTTTTGGACAAAAATATAGTTTTTAAAAAACAACTGAAATTGTCATTATAATATGCTTAAAATCTTTTAGTATTGTTTGTTTAAGAAAAGTTTAAATGACTGCATTTTTTCTTCAAAATACTTTATATAAGTGCAGTGAAATATCCATTAAGTGTGGTGCCACGATAAAACTAATATCCATCTTTCAATTTAAATATCTGATTTAATGGCACGGCTCACACAAATAACAAAATCAATGTAGCTTTTAAATACATTAGAACTTGTTTGAAAAGCCTCAAACGTGTACTTCCAAAGTTGTATTTGTAAAACTACTTCCTTTTAATCACTATTCACAACATGCAAACATCGCCAAAGTTAGTTAGCTAACGAGCCATACATCTAATTTAAAAATCAATATCTCCCCGCTATTGCTTTTCCTAGAAAACAAAACCCCAAATTATACGAACACAATTTTCTTTGCAATTTTTATCGTAGCGCAATCTTTTAGATTCTTCAGGAAATTAAGCAACATTAATCATCTTTTCCCTACAAACGAGGATTGAATGGCCTGTGTGTGTGTATGCTCAAACTCCGAGTTTTAAGGGCTTTTTGAAGTTTAATTTCCTATTCTGTGAAGATTGATCTGTTTGAGATGCAGCGCTTCTGATTCCTATACGTTTGCCATTAGTTTAAGTAATGGAAGGCAGATACTTATTAGCGTTTGCAGCAGAGATAGAAACTTTGGTTTCTTTGTTTTAGAAGATGGGTTTAATTATATGTTGGACTTGTTGTCTGATATTTTAAAGGAAAAAAAGTTAAAACTTGTTTGTTGATTTGTGCACGTGCTTCTATTGTCAATTAAAATGCAAAATGTGTACGATAACTACTAGCTTTAGATACACGGCGTTGCAGGGGTGTGCCCTTAATAGCGATGGATTATTGTAAATTATATTAAACTTTTATTTTACAAAACTAACTTTATTTTACATGCTAATTTTTATTGATTCTCCCTCCCATTTGCCAATGGTCAAAATATTTTCGCCCTGATAAAAGAAACTTTTTTTCTCCAAAATTTCAGTTTTACTTTCTATCTCTTATCTTTGAAATATACTATTTGTACATTGCTTGTTTATTTTCTTTTTTAATTCCAATTTCGCCAAAGAATTAATTTAATTCCAATTTCCATAAAGAAAACATCAAAACACAGTTGAACACTTTATCAACGGCTGGTAATTCTCAAAAAAAACCGACATGTATAAGTATATATAGAATTGATTTTTAGGAGAAATATTCTGCAAAACATAAATAGCTATCACCATTTTTGCCATTTGACGTTGTAGAAAATCTCTTCACCTATCTAAGTTCATCAAAAATTACTATTAAATATCAAGTTTTCACCGCACATGTTAACAAGCAGAGACAGAAATATTCATACACCCTCGTTTTTCTTTGTAAAGTACAAAATCATTTTTAAACGTAAAAATTCATACATAGTATCCATTTCTTTGCGTTTCTATACAAAAATGCTCATGTAAGTTTGGAAATTACGATCGAGTTGAGTAAAACTGACGAAGTTAAACAAATAAGCATAAATATTTTCAATAAATAATTTTTTAAAAAATCATACTTTAAGTTTACGAAAAACGCATTCTTATTTCTTACGTCCTTTCCAAAATTTCTCCCAAATTAAAAACACAAAAATGTCGTACATTCTAAGCTTACAACACTGCTCAATGTTCTTTCTACAGATAAAAAGACTCGCGTTTTGCCTCCGTCCTTCTTCTTCTAGAGAGGGAATTTCTTTTCTTAAATGATGCCTTTAGTACAAAGAAACAAGCTCCTAAAATTTGGTACTTGTACCTCCAACAGCTTTGGCTCGCAAGTTACATTTTTTTTTTTTTTGCGGTGGAATTATCTGAAGTTTTGTGATAAAGAAGGAATGGGAGTGCTGAACTGCGGGTATCCAAACCAAAGTGCATCAGTTTTAATCCAATAGAGGAAAATATATTTTCTCTGCCACATTTCTCCGGCTGTATTGAATATTTTTGTAAACGGTATTTTATGTGATAAATGCAGCTGTGTTGCAGGTTCCTACTCTCCCACTTATTGAAATTATTTCGAATATTTTTGTTTCTGATTTTCAATGAATAGTGTTACCCAAAGTAAAACCCGAAAATTTTTTAAAAGTGGGATTATAGAAACCTGTAAGTTATCTACATTTATCATTTAAAAAATATTTAAAAAAAAAATATTCGCTGCAGCTTGAGAAATGTTTCAGGAAAAACAGTTTTTCCCCTTGGAAAAACATTGAGACACTTAAGAACGGAGACCCGCGGTCCAGCGCGCCCATCCCCCCTTAAGTTGTATTATTGTGGCAAGAGATTTATCTGAAGACGCAACCTAAAAAGTGCAAAAAAAATTAAACAGAATTAATAATTTCTTAAGCAAAATATCCCATCCCATTTAATAACCCCATCAATTTCAATATCTACATTTCCTATGACATTAAACTTCATGATCTGAAGCATACATATTTCAGTAATCAAAAAATAATTTTACATAAAAGATGATTTGTAATGCATAAATCAATATTATAACATGCGAATTACATAAAAAAAAAGACAATATTGCATAGAATGAATAAAAATAAGTCCAGTAATCTTAAATTTAAAAATAAAAATACCATATAAATATATATCCTATATATAATAACGCTATAATCTATAATATCTAACGCTAATTAAAGTAAAATAAAGTATGAAAAATATAATAAAAGTTCGAGCATATATGTAAAAATATTAACTTAAATTTCTTTTCATGAAGTTGTTTATCAAATAATATACTTTATTTCGGTAATTTCTGCAAAAAAAAAAGCTCTTCTGATAAAATTCTATTTGATACTTAACTAGTTACTTTTTATAATTAATTTGAGAAAAGGAAGACTCAAGTTCCTATCCAATTAAAATTAGTGGATTAATTGTATCTAACCAACCGTTCAGCTAATAAGAATAAATCAAAATGCAGAAAATAATCAATAATAATTTTACAGCTAAAGAATTTTCCCAAGTAAACACTTTTTGCGTTTCAAGTAGGATTAAGTGTATTTTAAATAAGAATTAATTGAACTAAATAAAACTTAAGCTTTGAAATATTATACTTGTTATTTTATTAAAAAGAACAAAAACACAGCAAGTAACAAACATTTAAGAAGCATAATTAAAATTTTTTTACATAACTTTATTTAAAAAATAATTTGGCTTGTCAGACCAAAAGTGGAAACAAATAAAAAAAAAACTACATACATGTTAAATAATTGTAGAGATGATTATTTTAATCAAAATGTCTGTCAAAGTAATAAAGGCTTCGTTTAGTTCCCATAATTAAATTGAAGTGTTTTCTCAGAAAATATGTCACTACTAATTAGAAGTATAAGTACGAGGGACGGACAGCGGACCAGTCATTTTCAGATATCGGAGTTAAATTAAAATGCTAATGCATGTTTTAAGATAACAAAACGCATTGAAAACTGCTTTGCCATGTCGCTCAAACACTGTTTTGAGAATATTGAGAAGCAATAATGTTAAAATGCGTAAACATCTTCACCACACGTCTTCAAACAGAATTTTTTTAATTATTTTTTTTTGGCGGAATACTGCTTTAGCTAATATTTAAAACTAAATATTTGTTTTTAATGATTTCTTTTTGTTTTGGACACATGAATGATATTATAAAAGTGTTTGGTTTGGTTTTGGTTGTATTAACGTCGCACTAAAGTTATTGCTGTATATTATAACATACTTCAGAACCACAGTCAGTGACGAAGACGACTTTTGAGTTGACAAGTCTACTCAAACTTTTAGTCATCAGGACTTCATTCAGATTAGGTTAGATTTAATTATCGTGAAACTATCAGGACTTTGGCCCACCGAACAGTAAATGAAGAGTCCCGTATACACGGATTTATTTATTGGCGGATTTTTGTTTTTGTTTTTGGTACATGGGAAGACATAACCCCGAATGTACAGGGTGTCAAAAAATGGACTGCTTTTAAAAATAAATATAATAAAAAATAAATGGATATAGATATAAACACAATTCTCGCGGAAAATGAATGAGTCATGTTTGGAATTCGATATGGAACACTTTATTATGTTAGATATGTTTATTACATTATTATATTATTACACTTTATTATGTTAAATTCAACCGACAGATGGCGCTTAAACACCGTGTGTTGGCTGTATGAAGGAACTAGGCATGCGTTTACACCGAAAAGCCGTGAACTGAAAGCTACTGAACATTTCTGACCACTTGTCCTTCTTTTCGGTGTATACGCAGGTCTAGTTCTTTCATCAGCCAACAGAAGCTATTGCAGAGCCATCCGTCTGTAAAATTGAACATAGTAAAGTGCAATACATAATAAACAAAACTAACACAATAAAGTGTTTCATATCAAATTCCAGACATGATTCATTCGTTTTCTACAAGAATTGTGTTAATATCTCTATCCATTTCTTTTTTATTAATTTTTATAAACAGTACTCCATTTTGGGACACCCTGTATCTTCAGTGACAAGATACTCTTTCCGAAAGTGACAAGCAGACAGCATAAAAGTGTATAGATTTATTTATTTTAGATTATTATATCTGAAATAATTTTCTTTTTAAATATAGTTAAATTTTTTATGCTTAAGGAAAACCTTTAAATTTATTATATATAACTATTTTATAAAACACATTTTTAGGCTATGAATATTTGCATGCACAGTGTAAAAAATACTTTTTTTTACGGTTTAAACTGGCACCTGAGTTTCCAGAAAAGTTATAAACATGACGGAATTTGTTGTTGTATCGTAGAAGGAAATTTCCGTCTAAAACATTGTTTTGTGCCATTGAATGTCCTTAATTTGTAAAATTAAAAAAATTGTTTTGAGTAAGTCGCAACTGGAACCTTTTTTAGTTAAAAGTGAAGCGTCATGTCAACTTATTATTAAATATAAATTCTTCTATTTAAGACCGAAAAATTTCTCCAAAAGGAAATCTGATACTCCTCCATCTCCCAGAAAACGAATAACCTTTTACAATTCGATTAAATCTAAACGACCCCAGAGATCTGCTTACGGCAGCACGTCCCAGATATGTCTTTTATTCTAAATTCGCTGATCAACCGTCACCGCTCGCATTATTCTCCAAAGTAAAGGGAAAAGTAAAAGGCAACGGTCTGAACAAGATTCCCAAGAGGTCTCTGGTTCCTAAGTGATAGTGACACCACGCCACTTTCAGATGAAAAAGAAGTAGAAGACTAAACCATTCGGTCATGTGGGATTGATCTTTAAAAGAAGGCAGTTGGTGAAGATTCATGAAAAAAATTGCGACTGAGAAGTTCAGTTTCTTGGAATAAAAAGAAATTTAAAACTCGTATTATTGGGGATGTGGTATCACGAAAGTAGATACCGTCGTGGTAGGGATTATTTTCAGCAGAAATTCCGCTTGCTTAAGAAATGTTTTTTATATTGTTTTTTAAATGAATTTTGGTTGTTTTGATCCTGGATTAAAAGCCTTGCTGTTTTTTTAAAAGATGGTTTGGTTTCGTTCTCATGCGATTTTACAAAAATAAAAATACAACTGCACTGCCCAAACTTAATTAATTTTGAGGTTGTTTTCTTTAAGTAAATAATTTATATTTACAATATATTTATTAAAACTTTTAAAATATTTGTTTATAATTCTACTAGTAAAAAATATGAGACAAACAGTTGTTTTCGTTTAATTAATATTTCTTAATTTATATTTAAATGATTAATTTCAAACGTACTAGCATTTTTATCAGACCACAATATATGTAATTACTTTTTTACAAAGTTCGAAAGAATTGAGCTGTTATTGTTCTGCATTGAAGGAAAACTCATTGAAGGTTTAATAAGAATGATGTCTGATTTCATTATAAATATGTTGCCAGCTTTAAATGCATTATTCAAAGACACCAACTTTCCGCGTTTAAGGCACACTTTTCTATCTTTCTACTAGGTTTAAAGGGTTAAAATTTTCTGTAATGTTCTATTGATGTATATTCAATACATTTAACCTCAATATATTTAACTTGACAGCATAACAAAATAACTTCACACAAACATACGGACCAACTGTCAATAACCACTTCTTATAGAAGATCAGCAACCTCCAAATCGTGTAGAAGTTAAAAAATCTCTCTTTTGGATTTACGATTAAACCGTCATAGCTTTCATTGCATTATATTTCATATTAGATAATTCAAAGGAAAAAATATAAGATATGAGTTCAGTAATATATTCAAATCTTTTAATTAAATTATTTCTTGGAAAAACGAGCGATTTTATATTACCACATCTTTACGAAATATTTGCCGTAATATAATACGAATGCAACATTTTTCAGAAACATAAGCTTCTACATTAGTGTACTAAAAGCACTCCAGTGTACTAAAGAACATTAGAGTTCTAAAAGCATTCAAAAATATATTTCAAAAACATCTAATGAGTAAAATAGCTATTTACCTACATAACAACGATTCCAAATGATACAAAGTTCAAATACTTAAAACACCTTTGTACGCCCATTCCTTCGCAATCACCCATCCTCTATTCATCCTTCAATACCCTAAAAGCCCCCGCTTACAAGTAAACACTAAACATCGGCCCGACCATCGAAACCCTCTGCAGCAAATCTTTTGTAATTTTGGCGAAGGAATAAAAATCCCTTCTAAAAGTTCTAAAATCGAAGGGTTTCAATTTCGGGGACTCGCTTCTCAAATGAAAAGCTGTGTGGAGGGATGGGGCTCTTTTAATGACGATCGTTTCGTTTCCTGTTTGGCAAAGGTAGAGAAAAAAAAAGGAGATTTAGGGGACTTTTCCAGAGAGCGAAGTTGGCTTACTGTGGAGTTTCTACGGGGCACAGAAAATGAAATAAGACCAATGTTAAAATTAAGGAACGGGTAGTAGTATTAATGTTGTCAATGTATTAAAATTGTAAATAAAAAAATTTAAATTTGTTCGAGAAATATGAATTTCTATAAAGTTAGACATGCTAATATATAAGTTTTTTTCATTAAAATATTTAACCTTTTTTTCTTCAAAATTATCGATTTTTTAAAAAAAGTGTTATCATAAATTGTTCTTAGCTTTATGCTTTCACAAATATTTTTTTTTAAGTAATTTCAATACGTTGTAAGCATTGACAGAGGATAAACCAGCATTTATATATTAAAAAACATTTAAATGCAATTCTTGGTTTCTTCCAATTTGAATAATTTCAAATTTGCAAAATATATGAACGTGATATATAAAAGTAATCAAAATCAGAGACAAAAAAAAATAAAACACGGGAAAATGTTTTGCACTTGAGTTCACTTTCAAAAAGTTAAAATTCTCAGGCAAGTGTAAGTTATAAACTTTTAAATCTCCCATTATCCAGAAGTCATTAAAACCATTAGCTAAAATACAGGGTGAGGCAAACAAAACCGGCCCCGAGATGGAGATTAGAATACGACAGAAATGTTGCCAAGTCTAAAACCAATACAAAAACAGGCTTACTCACTGAAGCTATTGATCGCTTCAATATTAAGCCCAAGCAAACGCTTGGCGACTTATTTGCCGGCAACTACGCTACGCTTTTAAGGGGTCATATGAGTCTTAAAAATGTGCAAAGAAGGTACTACAAAGCATAGTTTGATCTTTCATGTAATTTTTAAACTACTCAATACATAAATATATTTTTTATGTAATTCTATAAGCTTTATTTAATATAAAGCACATTTTAAAATTTATGAAACTTTAGCGAAAACTAAAATAAATGATATTAAACATAAAGCTATTTGAACACATTGTGATTAGGCTTGCGCGGCAAATTTTGAGGTCAAAATTGAAAAAAATGACCTAGAAAATGACTTTATATTGCACAAATATGTACAAACAAAGACTTATACCTAAATTCTCAGCTCAATTTTAATTGGAAATTATTTTAAGAACTTTTTCTAAAAAAAAAATAAATAAAAATTTTAAAATTTTGATTAAAATTTTTTTTAAATAATTTCTTATTAAAATTGAGCTGAGAATTTAGGTATAAGTCTTTGTTTATACATATTTGTACAATATAAAGTCATTTTCTTGGTCATTTTTTCAATTTCAACCTCAAAATTTGCCGCGCAAGCCTAATCACAATGTGTTCAAATAGCTTTATGATTAATATCATTTATTTTAGTTTTGGCTAAAGTTTCATTAATTTTAAAATTTGTCTTATATTAAATAAATCTTATAGAATTACATAAAAAATATATTTATGAATTGAGTAGTTTAAAAATTACATGAAAGATCAAACTATACTTTGTAGTACCTTCTTTGCACATTTTTAAGACTCCTATGACCCCTTAAAAGCTAGTTGAAATGGAATATAAACAAGGTTAGTAGAGCTGATCAAGATTTAGTGATTATTTGATTGTTTCGATCGTTATTTATCCTGGAGAATCGGACCTTTTTGTATTTGGTAATACAAAACATTCTAAATTGATTGCAAGACCCTAAATTTGCATTATGGGACGTCTTCATACAATACGAACTAAGATCTGAATTCGCCACTAGTCTCTGAGTAGCTCTAATGTGAAGCTAATCCGATCCAACCAATGCAAAACAGGTTTCAGGCGGCTTCAAGAGTTTTTCTCGCCAAGCATTTTAACGTATTCCCATCTCTAGCTCGGGGCCGGTTTTGTTTGCCTCACCCTGTATAAAATACTTAAATACAAAGTCCTTGAACAAGGAAAAATTTTACTTTATCATTTAGTGTGACAAATAAGTTTACAGCCAAAACTGCAGATTCTTGAGAAGGGTTATGATGTTTAAACGATTTACTGATTAACAATGGGGATTAGCTTTTTTAAGATTAGAACAATAAATCATAAAATACTGAATAGAGTATGTGCTATTATTTTATTTATATTTTAATAAATATAATAAAAAATCAATTTTAGTAACTACAATGAATCTTTTTAATGTTTACTACAACTTTTGGGAAGATAAATTAAGCATATTTTTTAAAAAAAAATATCATTGTTGAATTTTACGCTTATGACATTGGAGCATTAATATTTTTTAGATAACAATCATGTGACAAAACTGGGGGTTGAGAAACTGAGATAAGAATTCAGCATTGGAAAAAAATGAATTTGCAATCTATATTTACGCATAGAAATTATGTTGAATGGTAGTTTTTGTTAACTTATGTAATTGTTCCGTAAACTTTTTCGTATTTTAAATGAAAACTAATCTGGTGTTTGGTTGCATTATAATAAGACTGGAGCAGTTAATACAAATAAAACAATATATTCACATTCGGAAAAAATGAGTTTACATAGATTGCTTGAAATATTCTTATTTATATTTCAATTAAAAGTTTTTAAAAAAACAAACATATAAGATAAAGTAAAGTTAAAAATAGATTTTAATCCTTGCTGCTGATATTTCTCAAAATTTGAAAAGAAGTCTTCTGGGGACACAAAAATTAATGGACAGATTCTGACATTTGAAGCGCATGTTAAGGGTTTAGCAAACGTTAGTTTTGAAACATTAGTTAAAAAGAAGTAAAAAAAAAGGGAATTCAAATACAAAAAATATTTTTCCATAATTTTTAAAACTCAACAATTTTATTTATCAAAATCACAATGAAAAATAACGATGTTCCCTTTTATTTCGTAGCACATATATCTTTGCTATTGCCCTCAAGCAGGGGAAGTTTCTTTGCCATGTCTGCTCAATCCAATTTTAGTTGGACGTATTTGTCTGTGAATGAGCTTAAAATGAGCGCTGTGTAGGGTTAAATTGGAAAAGTTATAAAAGATTTTGAAAAATATATTATGTAGATGTTTAGTAAAACTTTGTTCCTCCGGAAATAGGTTATAATGGTTTGTTGAATCTTTATCTACTTAATTAATTCAATTTGTAAGCATTTGCAAAAAAAAGGTAAGATTTTTTAAAACATTTTTTGAGAATCAAATAATCTTTGACACAAATGTAAAAACCTAAACAAATGCAATAGAAATTTTAAGTGTTTAACTTAAGATATTGTAAAAATCAAAATGCAAAAAATAAGTATTGGTCATTTAGCTTTTATAAAATTAATTATTTTTAATTTTAAAATTAAAGATTAAAAATGTCTTCCAAGCGCTATATATTATGTATACGATACAGATAACATAAATTGCCAATGACATTTTTTGTTTTGGTTTTTAAGTAAATTTCTAAAATATACTTCTTAAGTCTCAGTAGAATAAAAGTAGAACATAAAAGCCTTCTAAAAGCAAAAATAGGATAAAAAATTATCTGAAAAAACCATCCATTTATTTTAATATTAAAAAAAAATGTAAGTAAGTACCATTTTGAATTGATATGACAAAATTCTCATTCGACAATCATATTTTAAGCACACGGAATGATACTAATAAGGTTTTAGATACTAAAAAAAATAGTAGAGAAATAAGTACTGTAACTGTAGAGAAATAAGTGCATCTTGTGCCCCGTATTAAACTCAACCATCAAATTTTAGTCTTACAAATGGGTACAGCTGTGGAAATAAAAAAGTACCCACTTGAGGTTGTTTCATCCGTTAGTCAATCTATAGAATCGGACCTTTTTGAGATTGTGAACAATTAACATTCTGAGTTAATTGCACGATACAAAATTTGCAGAAGGGGCCGACTTCATATTAAAAATATTACGATCTTTGAAATTTCTAATAGCAACACCCCCTTTTAATAACTTAAAAATGTTAAGCACTCTTGAAAACCCTTAAATCTAAGTTTTTGTTACATTTGGATGAATATTTGACGAGTTATTCAATCGAATCACTTGTGGACCTTTTGGGGACCATCTTTAAAATGACAAGCAAGCATGCATGCAAAGCCGTCTTTATTTGTCAATTACACACGTAACCTTATACACAGTCCCCTAAAGGGTAATTAAAAAAGTATTTTGTGATTTACTATTATTACTATGTGATTATTATTTTACAATTACTAAGGCTACTTGATAAGGATATTTCCACCAATGTTTTAGAAAACGAAGTAGATCTAGTGCCTCATCGTGCATCGACCATTCTTATTTAATTTAAAAAATCTCGGGCTATTTTCGCTGTTGTTCTACTTAATGAAGTATATCTCGTGCATCGTAGGATTCTCGACCATCCAATTTTACTATTACTAAGGGCTAGTTGGTATGGATCGGGATATTTTCATTGATGTTCTACTTAATGAGGTAGATTTAGTGATTCGTAGTATCTTCGACCATAAAAATTTACTCTCACTAAGTGCTAGATGGTAATCATCGTGATATTTTCTTTGCTGTTCTAGTTCATGAAGTAGACATCGTAAGTATTCTCAACCAGCAAATTTTACTATTACTATGGGCTAGTTGATAAGGATCTGGATACATCCATTTCTGTTCTAGTTAATGAGGTAGATCTCGTGAGTCGTAGAATTCTCGACCATCCAATTTTACTTTTACTAAGGGCTAGGTGATAAGGGTCGGGATATTTTCATTGATGTTCTAGTTAATGAAGTAGACCTTGTGAGTCTTAAGTATTCTCGACCATCCAATTTTAGTATTACTAACTGCTAGTTGATAAGGATCGGAATATTTTCATTGGTGTTCTTGTCAATGAGTGAGATTTCGTGCGTCTATAGTATTCTCGACCATACAATTTTACTATTACTAAGGGCTAGTTGATAAGTATCGGGATATTTCCATTTCTGTTCTAGTTAATGAGGGAGATCTCGTGAGTCGTAGTATTCTCGACCATCCAATTTTACTTTTACTAAGGGCTAGGTGATAAGGGTCGGGATATTTACATTGATGTTCTAGTTAATGAAGTAGACCTCGTGAGTCTTAAGTATTCTCGACCATACAATTTTACTATTACTAAGGGCTAGTTGATAAGTATCGGGATATTTCCATTTCTGCTTCAGTTAATGAGTGAGATCTCGTGAGTCGTAGTATTCCCGACCATCCAATTTTACTATTACTAAGGGCTAGTTGATAAAGATCGGAATATTTTCATTGGCGTTCTTGTTAATGAAGGAGATCTCGTGCGTGCTATAGTATTCTCGACCATACAATTTTACTATTACTAAGGGCTTCTTGGTAACGATCGGGATATTTTCATTGCTGTTCTAGTTAATGAGTGAGATCTCTTGAGACGTAAAATTCTCGACCATACAATTTTACTATTACTAAGGGCAAGTTGGTAAGGATCGGGATATTTTCATTGATGTTCTAGTATTGAAGTAGACCTCGTGAGTCGTAGTATTCTCGACCATCCAATTTTACAATTACTAAGGGCTATTTGGTAAGGATCGGGATATTTTTTTTTAAATGCTGTTCTAGTTAATGGGGTAGATCTCGTGAAACGTAGTATTCTCGACCATCCAATTTTACTTTTACTATCGGCTAAGTGAGAAGGGTCGGGATATTTTCATTGATGTTCTAGTTAAAGAAGTAGACCTTGTGAGTGTTAAGTAATCTCGACAATCAAATTTTACTATTACTAGGGGCTAGTTGATAAGTATCGGAATATTTCCATTTTTGCTCTAGTTAATGAGGAAGATCTCGTGAGTCGTAGTACCCTCGACCATCCAATTTTACTATTACTAAGGGCTAGTTGGTAAGGATCGGGATATTTTCATTGCTGTTCTAGTTAATGAAGTAGACCTCGTAATCATAAGTGTTCTCGAACATCCAATTTTTTATTACTAAGGGCTAGTTCATAAGATTCTGGATATTTTCATTGCTGTTCTAGTTAATGCGGTAGATTTCGTGAGACATAAAATCTCGACCATAAAATTTTACTGTTATTAAGCGCTATTTGGTAAGGATCGGGATATTTTCATTGATGTTCTAGTTAATGAAGTAGACCTCGTAAGTCGTGAGTATTCTCGACCATCGAATTTTTTTATTACTAAGAGCTAGTTGATAAGGTTCTGGATATTTCCATTTCTTTTCTAGTTAAAGAAGTAGACCTCGTGAGTCGTTGAATTCTCGACCATCCAATTTTTCTTTTACTAAGGGCTAGGTGATAAGGATCGGAATATTTTCATTGATGTTCTAGTTAATGAAGTAGACCTTGTGAGTATTAAGTATTCTCGACCATCCAATTTTACTATTACTAACTGCTAGTTGATAAGGATCGGAATATTTTCATTGGTGTTCTTGTCAATGAGTGAGATTTCGTGCGTGCTATAGTATTCTCGACCATACAATTTTACTATTACAAAGGGATAGTTGATAAGGTTCTGGATATTTAAATTTCTATTCTAGTTAATGAGTGAGATCTCTTGAGACGTAAAATTCTCGACCATACAATTTTACTATTACTAAGGGCAAGTTGGTAAGGATCGGGATATTTTCATTGATGTTCTAGTATTGAAGTAGACCTCGTGAGTCGTAGTATTCTCGACCATCCAATTTTACAATTACTAAGGGCTGGTTGGTAAGGATCGGGATATTTTTTTTAAAATGTTGTTCTAGTTAATGGGGTAGATCTCGTGAAACGTAGTATTCTCGACCATCCAATTTTACTTTTACTATCGGCTAAGTGAGAAGGGTCGGGATATTTTCATTGATATTCTAGTTAAAGAAGTAGACCTTGTGAGTCGTAGTACCCTCGACCATCCAATTTTACTATTACTAAGGGCTAGTTGGTAAGGATCGGGATATTTTCATTGCTGTTCTAGTTAATGAAGTAGACCTCGTAATCATAAGTATTCTCGAACATCCAATTTTTTATTACTAAGGGCTAGTTGATATGATTCTGGATATTTTCATTGCTGTTCTAGTTAATGCGGTAGATTTCGTGAGACGTAAAATCTCAAACATAAAATTTTACTATTATTAAGCGCTATTTGGTAAGGATCGGGATATTTTCATTGATGTTCTAGTTAATGAAGTAGACCTCGTAAGTCGTGAGTATTCTCGACCATCGAATTTTTTTATTACTAAGAGCTAGTTGATAAGGTTCTGGATATTTCCATTTCTTTTCTAGTTAATGAAGTAGATCTCGTGAGTCGTTGAATTCTCGACCATCCAATTTTTCTTTTACTAAGGGCTAGGTGATAAGGATCGGAATAGTTTCATTGATGTTCTAGTTAATGAAGTAGACCTCGTAAGTCGTGAGTATTCTCGACGATCAAATTTTACTATTACTAAGGGATAGTTGGTAAGGATCGTGATATTTTCATTGCTGTTCTAGTTAATGAAGTAGACCTCGTAAGTCATAAGTATCCTTGACCATCGAATTTTTTAATACTAAGAGCAAGTTGATAAGGTTCTGGATATTTAAATTTCTATTCAAGTTAATGAAGTAGATAACGTGAGTCGTTGAATTCTCGACCATCCAATTTTTCTTTTACTAAGGGCTAGGTGATAAGGATCGGAATATTTTCATTGGCGTTCTTGTTAATGAAGGAGATCTCGTGCGTGCTATAGTATTCTCGACCATACATTTCTACTATTACTAAGGGCTTCTTAGTAACTTAGTAATATAGTTAGCGCAATTATAATAAGAAATTATTAAAAAAAAAATTAAAAACAAAATTTTAAAATTTTTATTATGTTTTTTTAGAAAAAGTTCTTGAAATAATTTCCAATTAAAATTGAGCTGAGAATTTAGGTATAAGTCTTTGTTTGTACATATTTGTACGATATAAAGTCATTTTCTAGGTCATTTTTTCAATTTTGACCTCAAAATTTGCCGCGCAAGCCTAATCACAATGTGTTCAAATAGCTTTATGTTTAATATCATTTATTTTAGTTTTGGCTAAAGTTTCATAAATTTTAAAATTTGCTTTATATTAAATAAAGCTTATAGAATTACATATAAAAAATATACTTATAAATTGAGTAGTTAAAAAATTACATGAAAGATCAAACTATGCTTTGTAGTATCTCCTTTGCACATTTTTAAGACTCCTATGACGCCTTAAAAGCGTAGCGTAGTTGCCGGCAAATAAGTCGCCAAGCGTTTGCTTGGGCTTAATATTGAAGCGATCAATAGCTTCAGTGAGTAAGCCTGCTTTTGTATTGGTTTTAGACTTGGCAACATTTCTGTCGTATTCTAATCTCCATCTCGGGGCCGGTTTTGTTTGCCTCACCGTTATCTTAGCTTGTTTAATTTTTATTTTTATCACGTTTAATTGGGTTAATAAATTTGCTTTCCAATTTTACTATTACTAAGGGCTAGTTGGTAAGGATCGGGATATTTTCATTGCTGTTCTAGTTAATGAAGTAGACCTCGTAATCATAAGTATTCTCGAACATCCAATTTTTTATTAATAAGGGCTAGTTGATAAGATTCTGTATATTTTCATTGCTGTTCTAGTTAATGCGGTAGATTTCGTGAGACGTAAAATCTCGACCATAAAATTTTACTATTATTAAGCGCTATTTGGTAAGGATCGGGATATTTTCATTGATGTTCTAGTTAATGAAGTAGACCTCGTAAGTCGTGAGTATTCTCGACCATCGAATTTTTTTATTACTAAGAGCTAGTTGATAAGGTTCTGGATATTTCCATTTCTTTTCTAGTTAATGAAGTAGATCTCGTGAGTCGTTGAATTCTCGACCATCCAATTTTTCTTTTACTAAGGGCTAGGTGATAAGGATCGGAATAGTTTCATTGATGTTCTAGTTAATGAAGTAGACCTCGTAAGTCGTGAGTATTCTCGACGATCAAATTTTACTATTACTAAGGGCTAGTTGGTAAGGATCGTGATATTTTCATTGCTGTTCTAGTTAATGCGGTAGATTTCGTGAGACGTAAAATCTCGACCATCGAATTTTTTATTACTAAGGGCTAGTTGATAAGGTTCTGGATATTTCCATTTCTATTCTAGTTAATGAAGTAGACCTCGTAAGTCAGAAGTATCCTCGACCATCGAATTGTTTATTACTAAGAGCAAGTTGATAAGGTTCTGGATATTTAAATTTCTATTCTAGTTAATGAAGTAGATAACGTGAGTCGTTGAATTCTCGACCATCCAATTTTTCTTTTACTAAGGGCTAGGTGATAAAGATCGGAATATTTTCATTGATGTTCTAGTTAATGAGGTAGATTTCGTGAGACGTAAAATTCTCGACCATAAAATTTTACTATTATTAAGGGCTATTTGGTAAGGATCGGGGTATTTTCATTGATGTTCTAATAAAATGAAGTAGAACTCGAAAGTCGTGAGTATTCTCGACCATCCAATTTTACTATTACTAAGGGCTAGTTGATAAGGATCGGGATATTTTCATTTGTGTTCTTGTTAATGAGGGAGATCTCGTGCGTGCTATAGTATTCTCGACCATACAATTTTACTATTACTAAGGGCTTCTTGGTAACGATCGGGATATTTTCATTGCTGTTTTAGTTAATGAGTGAGATCTCTTGAGACGTAAAATTCTCGACCATACAATTTTACTATTACTAAGGGCAAGTTGGTAAGGATTGGGATATTTCCATTTCTGCTCTAGTTAATGAGGGAGATCTCGTGAGTTGTAGTATTCTCGACCATCCCATTTTACTATTACTAAGGGCTGGTTGGTAAGGATCGGGATATTTTTAATGCTGTTCTAGTTTATGAGGTTGATCTCGTGAGTCGTAGTATGATCAACCATCCAATTTTACTTTTACTATGGTCTAGGTTATAATGGTCGGGATATTTTCATCGATGTTGTTGTTAATGAAGTAGAACTTGTGAGTTTTAAGTAATCTCGACAATCAAATATTTCTATTACTAGGGGCTGGTTGGTTGGTTGATATACATATATTTTCAGGCTTGTGTGCTTGCTCAGAGAGCCGCTTATAAACCTTCGTCAAGAAAGACAGTCACAACACACTCACACGCACACATATACGTAACAGATGCTGCCATCTATCACGCGCAACCTCCTAAATTTAGACATGTCCCTGAAGGAGAGGGAAATAGTCTCCAGGAACCTGAACCCGTGGGAAACTGCGCAATGACCGCCCACACGGCTTTCGGACCCAACAGATTGAACGAGCACTTACTCCGCATTTACTCGGTGAGTTTTCAGCGACCAGGTTTCGATCGCGGGACTTTCCGATCCGTAGATCGCTACTCTGACCACTGGGTGCCTCACAGCTACTAGGAGCTAGTTGATAAGTATCGGGATATTTCCATTTTTGCTCTAGTTAATGAGGAAGATCTCGTAAGTCGTAGAATTCATGACGATCCAATTTTACTATTACTAAGGGCCAGTTGGTAAGGATCGGGATATTTTCATTGCTGTTCTAGTTAATGAAGTAGACCTCGTAATCATAAGTATTCTCGAAAATCGAATTTTTTATTACTAAGGGCTTGGTGATAAGGATCGGAATATTTTCATTGATGTTCTAGTTAATGAAGTAGACCTCGTAATCATAAGTATTCTCGAACATCCAATTTTTTATTACTAAGGGCTAGTTGATAAGATTCTGGATATTTTCATTGCTGTTCTAGTTAATGCGGTAGATTTCGTGAGACGTAAAATCTCGACCATAAATTTTTACTATTATTAAGCGCTATTTGGTAAGGATTGGG
Organism: Hylyphantes graminicola; assembly: GCA_023701765.1. Taxonomy (NCBI): domain Eukaryota; kingdom Metazoa; phylum Arthropoda; class Arachnida; order Araneae; family Linyphiidae; genus Hylyphantes; species Hylyphantes graminicola. Next base: position 32,131,444 of record CM043116.1, read on the forward strand.
ATATTTTCATTGATGTTCTAGTTAATGAAGTAGACCTCGTAAGTCGTAAGTATTCTCGACCATCGAATTTTTTTATTACTAAAAGGGCTAGTTGATAAGGATCTGGGATATCTCCATTTATGTTCTAGTTAATGAGGTATATCTCGTGAGTCGTAGAATTCTCGACCATCCAATTTTACTTTTACTAAGGGGTAGGTGATAAGGATCGGGATAGTTTCATTGATGTTCTAGTTATTGAAGTAGACCTCGTGAGTCGTAAGTATTCTTGACCATCAAATTTTACTATCACTAAGGTCTGGTTGATAAGTATCGGGATATTTTCATTGCTGTTCTACTTAATGAGGTAGTTCTCGTGAGACGTAAAATTCTCTACCATACAGTTTTACTATTACTATGGGCTAGTTGATAAGGATTGGGATATTTGCAATACTGTTCTAGTAAATGAGGTAGATCTCGTGTGTCGTAAAATTCTCGACCATACAATTTAACTTTTACTAAATGCTTCTTGGTAACGATCGGGATATTTTCATTGCTGTTCTTCTTAGCACATTTTTTTTCTTTTTAAATCACTAGCATTTTATTAAATTTTAAAATTTTGTTAAGTCTAAATTAAAGAAATTGGAAAAATTATATCGTCGGTCAAATGACAAAACCACGAATGTGCATTCTATGGATTTGCGTTTTTTTTTTAAATTAAAACTGCTTCTCGGTTCAATCGGTTCTTTTTTTTCCTCTGGTTTTTAACCGGGACCAGTTAAAAGTAACTAAATACCGGTCCTCTGAAAAACCGGTTCCAGTTGCTTAGTTGGTTATTTTTAGAAAGCCTAAGTTTTCATCGCACTAGAGCTACAAGAGGGTTATTAATGGGCGAATCACAAACGCTTGTCGACACCTGAGTAGTGGGTATAAGCACTCAACACAACTTTTAATTGAGACATCGTGTGTACCGTTAGGACATTGGAGCATTTATATTTTACGTGTATTAATTGCTCTGTATGGGAGTCGTAATTTAGAACCCCGATCTTATAACGAACCGATACCCATGCGCCTACTAAAGAAATATCTGGAAGGTGTGATTTTCGAATAATTCCATAAGAACATAAAAATCGCAAAAACGTCTTATCACAAAAAAATAATATATATTAAGACGTCATTTCACATTCACAAACAATAAAATTTAAATTAAAAGTTATTGCTGTTTTTTAATTAAAAAATATAACACTTCTCGTGCCAATTTCTTGAGATTTTTGTTGCCGCGTAATGTGACATTAGATATAGTTCCTGGTAAGCGGTTCTCCGAACAAGCATACAAGCTGGATTATATATGTATCTTACCATACCATAGTTCCTGGTGCCTTCCAGTGGCATAGTTCTTGGTGCCTAAAGGCATGTGTTAATAAATAATGAACCCATATCATACAAGTTCATTATGATATATTTTATGACCCTATAATCCATTAATGTATCTAACAGCTATTATTTTATACAAAGTTTTCCTTTAATTTAAGGGCTCGTCACTTGACTGTGTTTTTTAAATATGACGCCTGCCACCTTTCATCTCGGTGTGCTCTAGTGCGATGATAAATCAAGCTAATAATAACCTTCAGTTAACATATTTATTCAAACGGTTCTTCGGTTTTAACCGGTTCAACTTCAAAACTGTTTTTGCTCATTTTACAGAAGCCAAAAACCGGTTTAAATGTTCCCGGTTTTCCATCCCTGTGTTTTTGCACATTCATGGTTTTGACATTTAACCGACGATATCAACACCTATCAAAAAATATCTTTTTATTTAAATATTTTCCCAATAACATAAAAAAAACCTTATTAGTTTTAAAAAGATTGAAATATGTTTAGATAACCGAAACAGGTTACGTTAAAAAAAATAGACTCCAAGCCAACAGTAGAAAAACATGACCTTTAAAACATTCTCTTCAGATTTGCACTAAACCCCTCCAAGTTATAGTTTCAGCAGATCTATGACCCAGTTATATTGGCCTGCCACTTATTATAACGTATTATACGAATGAATTAATGTTTTAAAAAGAATGATTTTTTATGTTTAGAGAACTGAAACCAGGTTACATTGAAAAAAAATAGACCCCAAGCCAACAATAGAAAAAAATGACCTGTATAAAACTGTCCTCAGATTTGCACTAAACCCCTCCAAGTCATAGTTTAAGCAGATCTATGACCCAGTTATATTGGCCTGCCGCTCGCGTGGAACCCAGGAACGGCAGTTAAGAATCCTAACGATTGCCGATTGAACGCGGCGGCTGTAAATCTCTGTTTTCTGCCGCCGTTCCCATTGCTTTTCTGCCGGCCCCGTGACTTTTCACTATCTCAGAATAGCACCCTGAAAATAACTAGCTAGTTTGCTTTGAGAAAGATGTAACTAATATGTAGCTGAGTTTTTTTTGGTAGATAAGCTGTTGGACATGAATGGTATGGTATGATACATATATATTAAAGCTTGTGTGCTTGTTCAGAGAACCGCTTATAAGCTTTCGTCAAGTGGGACAGACACAGAAAGAGTTTTTACAAGCACAAGAGACACACAAAAAGGGACTACGCAAACACATAGAAAAATAACAACATTTATTGACGGTCACAAACATCCATGCCTGACCGGGATTCGAACCCGACCCCAACAGCTCCAAAGGCTAGTACACTAACCATTCAGTCACCGGGGCGTATTTAATACAATTAGTTTTAAAAAAAACGTCATCCACGTGGATTGCGGGACCATAACAGGGCTTGAAAATACATGAACCGGGCCGAAACGGTTGCTTGATGTCATCCTCTATTAGTTTGATTGATTGAGTTTGGTTGAGATATACGCTCGCCCTAAGGCTGCTTCATCCTCTATTAGTGCTTACTTTTTTAAGTGCACATGAGCCAACATGAATTTAATTTGGTTTTGATTTTGAGTGTATTTTCACAAGTAAGCATGCCTCTAAAATTAAGCAATGCGAAGTTAACGGGTTCCCAGTAAGGCGGGACCATACTGCTAGTATTATCTAAAAATAACTTTTCCAGCAACATTGTCGTTATAATATTTATTTGGATACTTGAAGTAAATAGTACTAAAATGTTATTATTAAAGATTAATAAATAACAGGAATGAAAACGAAGTACTATTAAAGAACTCTAAATTAGAAACCATCAGACAAAAAAAAAAAAAACCTGCAAATTGAGTGTGAAACCGAAAAAAAAAATCGCTTAAATGCAAAAATGAAAACTGGTAAGGGTCATCTGAAACAACATATTTAGATTGTCTCTGGTTTTAATTTTTTTGCATCAATTTTCAATCCTATACTCCTGCTTCAAAAGTAAATTTTGTTTGAAAATAAGAATTATAATGAACATCGACGAAGACGATACATATGAGTATTCCTAATTCCCGTTTCCCTAATAATCTCGATATGAAATGAGAAGAATATTATGTTTTAGCAAACTTTCGATCATTTTTAAGCAAATAAAACTGTATTTATTTTTCTATAATTACCATGAAATGGATTAAAGAAAATCTTATCTTTTTTTGCTGTACTATTTTAGCGATTGAATCTTAGAATTTAAACATGGTACAGACAACACCAAGTTTTTTTTTTAATGTTTAATTTATAATGCCGTGTTTAAAATCATCAATTTAGACACAAAAATAACAAAGCACAAATTGTTGCAGTCCTGTCAAACAAACGGAGAAAATTGTCTGGAACACATTTTCAACTTGTAGGTCGATTTCTGGCGCGTCGTTATTTGCTTGTACAAGTTGTTGCGAGTTTATCTTCGTTCGTTTTTCTCTCGAGTCCCCGCAACTCACTTAAACGGTTTATGGCCGCGAGAGAAGATTTGGAACTTAAATGGCGGTTATTTAATATCGGGTAAATGTTCCATCGATTGTGGTCGTTGGCAAACATTGAGGACTGTAATTGCGCTGGTGTGTTGCCGTTTTGGTTCGTGAGTTGTTCTTTTCATTTCTAGAAAATTGAAAATTAGAAAGCTTGGAAATTGTACAAATGATGAAAGTACTTTTGAAACATTAATTCCAGTAGAAATTGTTTATTTCTTGTTTGTGTTGGCAATATTTCAATGTTTAGGTCAATTTGAATTATAGTCGCACTACTGTTACACGACTGGTTCTGCCTAAGAAGGAAATAACTGAAGCTAAAAACCGGTTATTCGGTTTAACTGTTTTTTTATTTCCGTCTATTGGTTGATATACATTTATTTTCAGGCTTGTGTGCGCTTGCTCAGAGAGCCGCTTATAAACCTTCGTCAAGTAAGACAGTCACAACACACACACACACACTCACATGCACACATATACGTGACAGATGCTGCCATCCATCACGCGCCATCTCCACAATTTAGACATGTCCCTGAAGGGGAAGAAAATAGTCTCAAGGACCTGTACTCGTGGGAAACTGCGCAATGACCGCCCACATGACTTTCGGACCCAACAGATTTAACGAGCACGTACTCCGCATATACTCGGTGAGTTTTCAGCGACCAGGTTTCGATCGCGGGACCTTCCGATCCGTAGATCGCTACTCTGACCACAGGGCGTCTGACATCCCTTTCCATCTATAAACCTGTCTCGTTCTGAGGTACCTTTTTCACTGAGGGAAAAATAATGGTTGGCAAATTATCCCTTTTTGACACTATAATCGTAGCCGATAACTACAGCCAATCCGTCAGCCCCATCTATACTCGACATCGGTTGATATTTGTTTCATGAAGTAGAACGTCTGATGTTAATACGAGCATTGGTTACAGGCTATTTACAAGGAGATTACACGTGATTCGAAAAGTTTTAGAACAATCGAAAAGGGACTCCTTTAACAAACAAAATTTTCAGGTTGTTCCAGCGCCATTATAAATACTACACGCTAGCACTACATTAGTTTAAAGAAAATAAAAATAAAGCATAGACATAAAGCGTATGCATGCATTGCAGTGCGATGTATTTTACAGCCGATCAACCACACTCTTTAATCCGATACGAGAGTTAATCCGACAGAAGTTTGGCACAGTATACACCGGGTAAGAGATTATAGACTGTTTTCAAAATTTAAATATTTATTCTGAACTCGCATAGCGACTGTATGTCCCTATCAAAACAACTATTTTATTTTTATTAAAACAAACACCTTTAATTTTTTTAGCGATATAACACGATTGATATTAAACTATTTTTTAAAAAAAATTATTGTACAGAACCCTTTAATTGTACGGCGATGACTTTTATTGAAAGTCACTTTTGAATTTTTAAATGAAAGTTTAACGAAGATATAACATTTTTCTTTAATTTTCATTTTCAAGGCCTTCATTATAAAACACTTGTGAGAGAAAAAAAAGATAAAATTTTCCCGTTAACACAAAAATAAAGTTAAATGCAATAATAAAAATATTATTAACGACCAGATTAATTAAAAAAAATAATGTCAAAATTAATATCGAGCATAAAACAAAAGTTAAACCAGACCCTTTTCAACAAAAAAACGGGACCTTTTTATTTTGAGATATATTCTAATTTCATAACTAATTCTTCTAATATGTGATTGATCATCGTCGCTTTTTCATACGTGTAAATGAACACCCTTACAAATATCCGTTAACAAGAGATTAATTAGCGAATTTCGGACTGCTTCCAGAAAAAGGATTATTGGGTCAAAATAAAGCGAAAATTTATGTCCCAAAAATTCAATGATTTATTTTTTGCTGCTTTTTTGTTTTTTATTCACTGACTTTTCATAAAAAGGTCACAATGCAAAAATTCTTAAACCCTAATTAATCAAAGATTGGGATCACTTTTTTTTTATGTGGAAGGAGTGGTTAAGAGATCAGGAAAATGTACTCTCAAAAGAATTTATTTTATTATTTTTTGCTTTGGAGCCAATTTATCAGTCTTTTTAAGAAATATAAAGTTAGTATTTTTTATCCAGAAGCATTCGGCTTTATTTAGTAGAGTTAGTAATTAAGAGTTATTCATATATTTTTTTTCAAATTTGTCATGTTTAGCGATATTTTTTTATAAGTTTGCAATAGAAACAATTGCAGATGCATTTAAATTAAAACTGAGTAAATCTTGATTTGTTGATAAGATGAAAGAGTAATGAACCACATTATCAAAGAATTTAGTGAGGAAAATAATTAATGTTAAAACAACTTTTGTACTTAAAATTTTTGATGTATTGGTTGAATAGGGCTAATCGTTAAAAACATTTAAAAAAACTTTTAATCAAAACAAATATTCCTACTACATATAATCTTTTTTTATTATTTATATAAATACAAATATTTGCCAGATATCAACAAAATAACTTGTGTTTTTTTAAGCGTTACAATTTGGATATCAACTATTTTATAAAGTCCAAACATGGTTTTAAATAAACTTTGATAAACAATAATTAATTCTAAGTACATATAATCGATAATAAATACATACCTTCCAATTACTTTTATTATAGTGCAAATACATACACTTAAAATTCTATAGTCAGGAAATCGTGGTAGCCTAAATTTTTAAAACAACTGATAGGATATTGGTAATTTTTAATTATACATTGGACGAAATACAATTCTAATTTCTCTCTCGCATAAAATAATTTGGAATGCATTGATTGTATTTTTATTATTTAAGATTATGGGGTTTCATATTTTTATAGCTTAAATAAGATACTTCTTAATGTATTTGCATTTCATTACATTATACTGTATTTGGCTACTTAACTGCATTAGACTACTTTTAACTTAGATGATTTCTTTGAATATTTGAGATTGATAAAAAAAAAACCTAAAACTAAAAAGCTTTTCAAATGTTCACTTAAATAAACTCTATATACATTTACACATTTATGCAATATTTTCTACATTTTTTTCTTATAATATTTAAATATATTCTTATAATATATATAATTAAATTTCAATACAACTTTTAAAAGTAATTTATATTTTAAATAATTTATTTTAAGAAAAAAATATTGATTCAACTAAATGTTACTTATATTAAAACAGCATTATATCAGGTACATACGTGATAATTGTTTTTTACACGTACAATTTGATACAGTATTGTCGGGAATTCAATTTTTTGTCAAAGTTTTTGGACATAAGTCACACGTGCAATGGAGGAGCAACCTATAACGTCCCCCATTATTATATTACTACTGTGTTTCAAAAACCCTTATTTTCAGAGTAATGCTGTTTACACGACACTTGAAAAGAAATCTTAAAAAACACATTTATACAACTTATAAAACAAGTCAATTCACTTTATCCAATAGCAGGTACATACAATAGGCTAGATACAGAGCTGTGTCATAGTACTGCATTAGACTACTTTTAACTTAGATGATTTCTTTGAATATTTGAGATTGATAAAAAAAAAACCTAAAACTAAAAAGCTTTTCAAATGTTTACTTAAATAAACTCTATATACATTTACACATTTATGCAATATTTTCTACATTTTTTTCTTATAATATTTAAATATATTCTTATAATATATATAATTAAATTTCAATACAACTTTTAAAAGTAATTTATATTTTAAATAATTTATTTTAAGAAAAAAATATTGATTCAACTAAATGTTACTTATATTAAAACAGCATTATATCAGGTACATACGTGATAATTGTTTTTTACACGTACAATTTGATACAGTATTGTCGGGAATTCAATTTTTTGTCAAAGTTTTTGGACATAAGTCACACGTGCAATGGAGGAGCAACCTATAACGTCCCCCATTATTATATTACTACTGTGTTTCAAAAACCCTTATTTTCAGAGTAATGCTGTTTACACGACACTTGAAAAGAAATCTTAAAAAACACATTTATATACTTATAAAACAAGTCAATTCACTTTATCCAATAGCAGGTACATACAATAGGCTATATACAGAGCTGTGTCATAGTTTTTTTTATTACTTTTGTAAGAAAACGATTTAAATCTATCATTCGTACATTATCATTTCTAAAAGTTATCCCTTTCACTGTAGGATATCTTAAAAATATATAAATACGACAATTTATAAAAAAAAATTCCAGCAACAGTTTACTTACATTTTATTATCTGTATCGTTTTGCTTGCATGAGTTCGGTTTATTTTGTATTTATACATGCTCTGATGCATGCAATGATGGCCCTTACAGAAAATTTTAATTCAATGCATACATAATCCTCTTCAATGTATCACTTTAACAATAAAATATACCAATGTAGCACAAACTATACAATATGAAATCTCTATTTAAATATGCAGTTCAAAAATCTATTCAATCCTCCACGACCATTCCGAATTCCCAAGGAGCCATTTTTCATAAGGAAACCTCTTCCTGAGAGCGGAATCGTATAAAACGTATTTTATTGTCCTTTCAAGCAATAACCTTCTCTATTCAAATAGAATAAAAAGAATAAAGGGGGAATAGAATAAAGAAGTTTATGAATTTCACCTTTCGGAGCTGCAATATCACTTTTCCGGGGATACAAAAACGCGACCCTTCAACAATAACTAAGACAAATGGATCTCCGAGTCTCTGGCTGTCTGTGAAATCACTGATCTATACTCTTACGAAGAAGAAGGATTTTCGGAATAAGAAAAAAATGGCCGATGAAATATACCCTTTTCCCGGACGTAGTCGTCTTAAAGTTTCAAATAAGGCGTATCGCTCCCATTTCCTGCCTAACGTTCACGCATTATTTTACTGACGGCAGGGAGATTGATCGAAAGGTGTGGTTTGATTCAGCCCCCGCCAAATACCGCGTGAAAAGGGCCATAAATCACCGATTCAGTTATTAGTGGAAAATACTGAGGTTTGCGAATAGGCTGGACGAGGCATTGAATACGGGAAAATATTGTATTGTGTTTGTATTCCAATTGTATTAGTTTAATAAATGAGTAACGGACTTTTTAAAAACTTTTTTTAAGTAATTTATAATAACTTATTTTTTCACAATTTATATAATAATTTTATTAGTCAAGTTTAAATCCGCCATTTGCTATCCCAAGCCCGAATACAAAAATGAGTAGGGTTGGGCTGAGAGTTAAAAACCTTATTCCATAAAAAAGACCACCGTCACGAGCTCTGAAGGAAATAGATACCCGGGCTTTGATTTCTGTAGACGACCTGGAAGAAGCCACTGAAGGACATGATTATCGGAAGATGGCACATTCGCATTTTTATAAAAATACAGAGCTTGTATTCGGCTAAAGACTGTCGTGTTGCTAGTATTAACTGGGGCATGTTTAATATATCTTGGTCAAACCACACAAAATTAATACCTCTGTGAGTGTCAGATCAGAGGGTTATCGGCCTTTGATCTGGATCAAAACTCCGATATGTGAGTGAGAATGTATGTGCGAAAGGGACCTTTTTTGAAAATGGATGTGTCATTTCATTAAAAAGGGAAGTGCGTTCATTAAAAAGGGAAGCCGCCGAACTTCGCCTTAAAATCGGGTAGTTCTATACTCCGGGCTCGGTTGCCGAGTGGCATTAGAAACAACAACAAAAATAAATCGTTATTAGAATGAACAATGTCAAAACAATTGAAGGGATCTTTTGGACTGGAGTAAGGGAAATAGGCAGACCACCTCCAAATGGACGTTGTCACATCCATGGTCATAGATTAGAAGTCGTGGCATGCAGAAGGAATCACTCTTGCAGTCTTTTTGAAAAGGCCAGGGTCCACCAAGGACTGTCGAGCTACTGATAATGATGGGTCAAATTCTGGGTTCGATTTTCAGTAGTAATAACGTGGACTATATGTATTGTGCTAACTTAGTATACACTACTAGCCCATCTATTTTGCCAACAAAAAAGTTTCACTGGCTTTAACATTAATAAAAACATGATTTTTAATCTGTTGAATTATATGAATCAATCCCTTTTCAGATCATATCTGTCTTAAAATTTCAAATAATGGGTATCGCTCCTCTGCCTAACATCCAAATTTGCAAGCAAACTCTAATGTTACACTGTTTACGCTAAATTGGACAACAACATTAGTGGAGCTAGTACTAATTTAGTACTAAAACAGCCTGCAAAAACGGCCTCAAGCTGAATTTAAACAAAACACTATTTTGAAGAGAAGGGTTACTACACGTGCTGCCTTATCACAATCGTTTTGCTTGAACTACGGCAATTGCTGATTTTAGCTTTCAATCTTTTGAGAAGATTTAATGCAGTTTAAATGGTAGCTTGTTCAGTAGTGTTTGAAGTTTAAAAAAAAAAAAAACTTTTACACACGTTAACACACAACGTTTCAAATTTTTTGCCCAATTTTAAAAAGTATTAATATTTAATGAGGCAAAACTGTATTTTAACTAAAGTTTTACCGAATCTCTATTACAGTTTCAGTATTTTACTTTTATTTTCAATACTTAATTGTTATTTTTAAACGCTAAGTAACTAACAGTAAACTAACTATTTTATCATTATCTTAATTTTTTTCAATTGACTATTTTTTTGTACGATATTCAATGAAAACAATTTTATTGGGAGAATACTTTCATTCTACATAACGATCCTTTTTAAAGCATTTGTTGACTTTCAAATAATATATAACCAGCCACGAAAATGTAATTTTAATCTCTAACATATGTGGTAACATCTATGTTAGCCTTTCGAAAATATTACTAACTTATTATACTTATTTTTTCAAACCCCAAAAAGCATGTGGTAACTCAAAGGTTATAGACCAAATTTTATAAAATTATTATGACATTTTCATTGTTTTAATTAATCATTAGGTGGAATTTAACTCATAAGAATAATTATAAATTAACATTCAAAGTCTTAAAAACAGGAATAAAGTGTTTCTTTATCAGAATTTATATTTAAATATATCTGAAAAATAAAAAGAGGTAATAAAACAACAAAGATTCACTATTACATAATTTAGAGTTTTACATTAATTATTGGGGCATCATAACTTTCATAAAAATATATTTTTTAAAATACCTTTTATGCCCATGAATTATTCCTTTCTAAGTTTATTGTGTGAAAAATTTTAATAAAAAGTAAATAATTTAAATCCTAATAATTATCCTTCGCATAATATGTTACAGGAGAATAAGATAGATTGGAATATGAGACTTAAGCTGGCACCACCATAAGGCATGGGACGTAAATCATGATGCATTTTAATTAACATCAGCGTGATATTAATTAAAATATGAAGAGTCATTGATCCTTTTAATGGGTACTTCACTGAACTATGTATATAAAATCTTCACTGAGACTAACAATCTAATAACATTTTTTTTAAAAAATGAAGTAGAACTCCAATTTTTCGAAATAATTGGAAAAGAAACCCTTCGGAAATTCTGAGAATTCAGATAATTGGTTAATTACGATCTCCAAAAATAATACTGCAATTTAAGATGGTTTTTCACCAACCCAAGGACTTTTTATCTACAAATGGAAGGTGATTTTAAGAAAACCGATGAGTCGGATAGTAGAAATTAGGGTAATTTGAGTTCAGCAAGTCGTAGTTTGGTAAATTTGAGTTTCTATTTTCTGTAACATTTAACAAGAGTCAAACATAATAATCCTGTTTATAATTTAAACTCTTAGAATACACAAGTTCACCATTTGTATATTTGAAGATTTCTTTTGGCGAGAGTACTGTATTTTTATTACTACTTGCGTCTATGCGCGTACATACATTTTTGACAGGTTTGATGCGGTTTACTAACAGAAGAGATGGATCCACAACATGTCATGAGAGATGATTCTGTGATTTATGGATGTGTGCTTCATTTATAAGTGTGACAGTTAATATATAAGAAGTATTATATTAAGATCTATGGATTTACTTACAATACTTACTTTTGGTTGGAGATGGGCAGCCCAGTCGGTTAGACACTCGCCTAGCATGCGGGAGGTCCCGGACATCGCCAATTTAACTGCCGACCTATAAACGGGCAAGTGCAGCCCAAAAATTTCCCCGTATGGGAGAGTACATGTTAACTTTGCTCCTAAGTCCCAACGCTGCGTACGATGTCGCAGTTAACGGTTGCTTATTCAGGCGTCGGCTCGTCAAATGAGTGTGGGTCTAAAATATGACGCCCGTAGCCAATAGCCTTCGCGTAGCTCTAGTGCGACGATAATTCAAACCTACCTACCAACCTAATACCTACTTTTGGTTGTTGATACTTTTACCTGCCTGGAATAGGATCACCAGTCCAGCGTTTACTTCTTTGCTGCGATTGTTGAAAATTTTCAATTCCAATCACGATATAAATAAATTTTTGTTTTTATGGATATTGTATTGCTTTTATATAAAAATACCTTAAATTGATATTTTAGAATACTATAAGAAGAAAGAATTGGATATGCATTCGAATTGTAATGCTAAATTGTCTGTAAAATAACGAAGGCTTTTTTTAATATATAAAGTTTGTTCAAGGAATATTAATACCGATTTTTTAGTCTAAACATGTAGCAACTTTCCAATAAAATATGAATTGAATTAGGTTAAAAATATTCCATAATAAAGTACGGAAAATTTTCCCAACTGATATTAACCAAAATAATATTGATTCACTTTACCAAAAAAAATATCGATATTTTTGGTAAATTGCTGTGTGCCAACTATTATTGCTTATACTTGCTAACTATTGCAATGTGTCATTTCAGTACATATAATTATAATTCACTTAAAATGTACTATTACACTTCTTATAATCGTTCAATTTTTTATGATATTTGTGAAATTTCTATTTAGAAAAGAAACCATTAACTAAAAATAATTGACCTTTTTAATTTTAACTAATAAATTTCTAAATAAATATCTTTTAGTAAATTCGATTTTAACCAATATGCAAAATGAATCAACAGATAAATATTTGTTTGATTATTATTTTTTTCTCATATATTTTTAATGTAATCATTACATTCAATTAATTTCACTTAATTCCATTTCTCAAAGCTGAATATTGATGGCTTGGTTCGATTTAGTGGCCCCCAAATGCAGTCAGGAAGGGGCATTAATCACAAATTCTGTTATTAATTGGCACTTCTGAAAGCTTTTAAATAGCGGGAACGATCCCTAATGGAAAGGTTGGTTTCCCATTAGTGGAGATTGAAGTAATTGTTTAGATAGATAATGGAACTTATATACGAATTCCTCTAAGGGTTAGGTTACATTAATAGTTTTATTTTTGAAAGTTAACATCGAACATATATTAATTAAGAATTAAAAGGACATATTTTATTTCTATAAAAGCCATTTAGATATTAAAATAGATTATTTTCAATTTTTGAAAGATTTGGAAGACATTATATGGTAGTTTAATTTTAGAAATGTGAGATTTCCAACTTTTTTCAATGAATTCTAGAAAGTTTTAAAATGTCGTACAGCAACATTTGAATTTTATTATTATCACAAATCACAAATGTTTTTAATTTAATTGTTCTTTTTATGTTAATTAGCAATATATTTTTGCTTACAGTACAATTTAAATATATTATTGTCTATTATTCAACTTCCTGTTTCTCGAAAATTTTTAAAAACTTTCAAACTTCTTACATATTTAACAAACTGTTTTTAAATGCAAAAAAAATATATATATAGTCTTCAAAATTGTAATTGCAGCAATTATTTGCAGAATGTAATTGCAATTAATTTTTCATCAATGTTTTTAAACGCACTATATGATCAATTTATTTTTGGTCTGATATTTCAATCCAAACATAAACGAAAATACTTCATAGAAAATAATACCAACGGCTACAATATTTCAAATCAGCAAATACATTGAAACTATCTATAAATATTAAAGTCTTCCAAAGATGATTCTAGAGTTTCACAAAATAGTGTTTATCTAGCAAATAAAGTTCCATGAATGACAAACATTACACAGTTAGAACATCGATTGTGCTTCTAATCCCTTTTGTGTTTACGAGGGAGCTTTTCCAACCAAATTGCCTTTGTAGATTGCTATCGTTAGTCGTACAAATGTTTATGAATGGGCTCTACTAGTCAGAGCGTAAAGTCTAATGATTTGTCATTGTGTACATGCGTGCCACCATTTTCTATGTTGTACGTTGGGTTTTATGTGGAAGCTGTAAATGTCCGTGGAGAATATTTTATGATAAGGGTTATAGAAAAGTATGAATATGGTATGTTATAAAATATAAACTTATCTTCTGAATAGTACTTTTAAACTTACTAGTAAAATATCGTAATTTATAAGGAACATATGAGGCTTGAATTAATTTAGGTAATTCTAGAAACGTCATTATTGATGCTAGTGTGCATGGGAAACGAATATTATGCATATATTATGTTAGATAATCATTACGTTGTTTTATGACAGTATACTTATATGGTAATATGCGTTGCTTTTAACAAATATTTCGAATAAGTAAGTGAATATCTATTAGTTGGAACATTTTCAATTTTAAATGCATTTTATCTGTTAAAAAAATGGCCATGTAAACTATTTTGGTCACTTTCAGAATTTTTTCTAATAAAAACATAAATTGGTTTATTTATCAATTACTATAAGCTCTTAAATCTGCACCTAGAATAACCTAATAGCAATCTCTTTCAGATAAAATGTTTTGCAGGAATAAATGATTGAATATAAATTTACTTTATTAAGAAATTTATGGGATAGACTTACGTTTCTGACCGATTGTCCCATACGGTAAATTACCATGCGCTTCTGTGTAATTTTTATTATATATTAATGATGTGATATAACTTATATGTTTTTATGAATTAAATGAGACATTTTTAAAATTTCAAACATCAAATATTTTATTTAAAATCTTTGTACATATTCCATAAATAACACACATAATTATTCACTGGTATTGACATCAACGTTCGTGAAACTGAAGCACCGCATAGAGTTTCAAACACAACTGGGAAACTGAATATTTCTTAGAATTTTTTCTCATTGTATAAGCTCCGAAAACATCTGGTTCTATTTTATCTGCAAGGAAAATCGTTATCTTAAAAAAATCATTTAGGATTTTGTTCAAGATAAATTTAATGTTGAACCTATAAAAAAATAATCTAATTTTCGATTCCAAACTAATTTCCAAATGCATTTTTAGAAGCTTTTTTAAGAATAAATTTACAGTATCAAATATTTAAAAGTAGAATTAAGTTACCCAAAAAATATATTATATAACTTATCTCACAATAATAGGATACGCTATAAATAAATAAATTATTTTTCAAATATAAAAGTAGCTGTATCTCTGTCATTTATTTAATTTTAAGTACCTAATTCAAGTATTCAACATTTTTAAGTATCTTATTCCATGTATATTACGTATACATCGTTTATATTCGAATGTAGGGCTATATTTATAATCATAGTTTGTTTTAGAGAACTGAAAAATATATAATAAAAGTTCTATTTGTTCGGTGTTTTAATTATATTCACTTGAACTTTACAACAGTTCACAATTTAGTATATTTTAATTCAGAAAGTTTTTTTACATTAAAAGAGGAAAATTTCGAGTATGCATTTTAATTTATAATGTCATGAGAAATAGAAAACTTAGGATACATTTTAGGCTTTATTTAGTATTTATTTTCGAAATATTTCGTTCGGCGAAATTTTGCACTATTTTAATTTACATTTTAACAAAAAGTGTGCAACAGTGAATGTTCGAATTACATCACAAAACATTTCCAAAATTTGCTTGGGACACATAACAATTTTGCCTTCGAAGAAGTATAAAATAACAACATATTTAAATTGCCATGCCCAGACTACGACAATAAAAACAAAAACTGACAACAAATGCGAGCGCATACATACAATTTGTACAGGCATGCGAACTCACCTAACTTTATGCGCGCATATCTGTACAAATTGTATGTGGATGCGCGCGCATTTGTAGTCAGTTTTTGTTTTTATTGTCATAGTGTGGGCATAGCAAATGGAACACGTTTCATGGATTTTTTAATCCTTAACAACGACTTTATTAATATAATTTTCGGCTTCATATCCGAATAAAATGCTAACTAACTTAAAGTAAATTCACTCACCTTTTTAATGTAACTTAATATTCCTATACACAAATTATTTAGGAAAGTTGTGTTTGCCTTCTTTGGATAAACCTAAGCAAAAAGCTGATTTTCGAGTGGAAAATATTTTTGAAAATCGCCGTTAAGTATTTTATTTTTTATTTATTATTTAATATTTAATGATTAATATTCAATAATGCTTTTTCATAATGTAGTTACCTTTTTCTCATTGACAATTGTTTGTCTCTACTTCATGCAAGAACAGGATGATCCCCAGTCCATCTTTTAGTCCCTTCGTATTGGTTTGCTTCAAAAGTTTTCCCTAAAAAAATATCCCAAATTTATTTACAAAAAACCTTGCAAAATCATTTTTGTATGTAGTTTGAAGCATTTTTAAAATCTTCATTATAAAAAATATTTTTATTGGTTTTTTATTAAAATAATACTTTGACTAATATTTTTCCCTTCATATAACAAACAAGTTTTAATACTGTTATCTCACAAATTGCTAATTTACTTTTGCTTGCGTTTCATTAGGTTAATACAAAAAAGTATCCTACATATTGCGGTTTCTTAACTTAATTGTCTCATTAGGAATTCAATGAAGGGTTTAATGAGTTAGATTAGTAAGAGGATAATGAACATAACTTTATTACTAGTCCAATACTTTTGTTGTACCCATTTTAAAATGACCCGGCAATAAAAGTATTAATTGAGTAAAAAAAAATCTTTAGTAAATGTGTGGATGATTATTAAACAAAAAAAAAAAAAAGATTTGGCTATACCTTTTTATTTCTTAGTAAAATCTGTTATTAGATTTAAAGAATAAAGCTATTAGGTTTTTAGGAAAACGAATCTTCGTAATAAAATGGCAATTTAAAAATGGAAACGTCTAAAAGCTGAATTTATATAAACTAACGAATTATAACTCAGATAACTTTTTAATGTTTTCCTTCATTTGTACTGTGTCATTCTACATCCATATATAAACACTCTAATGCATACTGTTGTGATATGGCAACAAGTAACGTAATCCACTTTATTCTATTAAAATAGACCTTCTCTAAAAATCTGTGTTTTTTCAACCATCACAATCCATTTTTAAGTTTTAGTTACTAATAACGCTCATAGATGACAGTAGTAAAAGTGTATTCAACGTTAATGAGTGAAGTTATTAACTGTTGTGAAATTACGTCTTTGGCAGTCTTCAGAGTACAAATATATTAGTACTAAATACAAATAAATTGTTTTGAAAACATAATTATAGTTAGAGAGTATATTTATAGTAATTAGAGTTATTTTAAAATATATCTCATAGTTTTCTAGTCATTCTTATCAAAATTAGAATTTTGTAGTTGGGTTTTGCCATATAGCAACAATTTTAAAATTGAAATTATTTCAATTTCAATGCAGATAATTAATTTTCAGTATTTTTCCCTTAATGTATAAGTAATAAAGATATAAATATATTTTTGAGGGATGAAAAAATCTCACGCTTTACAGGGATAACAAAAACTGTTAAGTAAACCTTTAAGTAGAAGATATTGCAAAGAAACTTATTATTTGCATGAAAAAAAACTAAAATACAAAATGGAGAATTTATCATATTTTACTATACTTTATCGCATGCATGACACTATTTAAATTGCTGATAAATGCAAATTTGAACCATTATCTCTTTTACTTCTTTCTGCTGTCCTCTCTTAATTTCCCAACATCCACAAAACAGGAACATTTATCTTTCGTAACACCACCAATACAACTCAAACTCTACAACCACTCTGCTCATTTGTTTCTGTTCATTTCTCATTAACTCTGCATAAAGTGTACATTGCGGCATCTCTACCCAATACTAGTTGCGTCCCATTTTAGGACTATTCAAAGTAAGGATCCTTCGAGTCTCACCCACGAAAGTGGAATAATTCGCACTTAAAGCGGAACAATGACGCATGTCCTACTTTCTTGAGGATACTGGGAACAAAACAGAATTTTGATTTTTTTTAAGTTTTAACACTTATTTTCGTATTAACTAAAAATGTACCATAATAAATGTCTGAATATGGGAATTAAGTTGACTAGTATGACAGTTAATTTTAAAATATATCCTAGCCATCTATAAAGTTGCCATGTTAAAATTTTTTTTAGCAGTTAGGTGCATTAGGCATTTCCGACCCAAGTGTTTCATTTACCTGAAATAATAATGTTAAACATAAATAAAAAAAATCATTTCATATAAATGCGATATATAAGTTTGGGGATAAATTATTCAAAACTTTAAACTATTAATTTTCATATTTTTGTGTACGTATTAAAAAAAAATCTTACTATTTTTTCACTAATTATTGTTTTAGATAATTTTCCCTTTATAAACATTCCACAAATATTCAACCCTCCAAGTAAAAAAAGAAAAAAAAAAACTATATTCTGAAAATAGTGTTTTGTAAAAATGACATTTATAAGCCGATTACAAAATAATATTGAAATAAGCTGCCAGGCTTACAAATTCCAGTCCCATATTCAGCAATGCATTATATCAGTTGTTTCATACAATCACAATATAGTGTTAAATGCTGAGAATTCAATAGATTGACCATTGCATTGTTCTGTTCCTTGC
Organism: Hylyphantes graminicola; assembly: GCA_023701765.1. NCBI lineage: Eukaryota > Metazoa > Arthropoda > Arachnida > Araneae > Linyphiidae > Hylyphantes > Hylyphantes graminicola. The sequence goes on from CM043116.1 coordinate 32,150,062, forward strand.
TACCACAACATGACAACACGTCACTTTTCCGAGTACAGTACGCGTTTTCACGGGGAGGGAATCACAAATGAGGGTAATATAAATGCATGTTGGATACTCACACAGTCTATCGCACTCGGTTTCAGATTCCCGGGCTTCGTCCCGTATAATTCTATCGTCCGGTGAATGCAGGGTGTACAAAAGGTCTTCGTTATCGGACTCCTCCGAACTGGAGTCCCTACAATGGGGAAATTACTGGGTTGGAGTTGCTTGGTAATTTCAAAGTTTAGAAATAGTTGATGGATGTTTTGGTATTGTTGTTTCGTATTTTTTAAAGTGTTTTCATTCTCTAACTTTAAATTGTAATTTCTTATCCTGTTTATATAAAAAAAATGACTTATAAATATAGATATAATATTAAAACGTAACAAGACAAAAAGTAATTTGTTTGACACGTTTATTGTATTTTCCGGTAAATACATGATGTGTATAGGGTCTATGTTATCTGACTCTAGCTGGAGTTCCAATAATGGTGGAATTACGAGATCGGGTTCTTTGTCATATGTAATTTGAATTGATAATTTTAAAGCTCATGTATAGTTGATCGAATGCTTTGGTAGTGTTGTTTCTTAGAAGTGTATTTTTTTAAGTGTTTTCATTCTCTAACTTTGAATCGTAATTCATTATCCTGTTTATTTTATTTAATGGCTTATAAATATAGATATCATATTAAAACGTAACAATTTAAACAATTAATTTGTTTGACATGTTTATTGTATCGTCCGGTGAATGAATGATGTATAGAAGGTCTTTGTTATCTGACTCTAGCTTTAGTTGCGATAATAGTGGAATTACGAAATAAGGTTCTTTGTCATGTGTAATTTGAATTGATAATTTTAAAGCTCATATATAGTAGATTGAATGCATTGGCAGTGCTGCCTTTTGGAGGTGCATTTTTTAAGTGTTTTCATTATAACTTTAAATTGCAACTATGTATTACTATTTTTAAATGTCATAAATAAAAAGTTATTAAAACATAATAATTCTTACAAACAAATCGTTTGTAATATTTATTATATCGTGCAAATAATTCATGTTGTATATAAGTCTTTGTTACCTGACTCTACGAAGCTAGGGTTTCTATAATGGTGGAATTACGATATTGGGTCATTTGTCATATGTAATTTGAATTGATAATTTCAAAGCTCTGAAATAATTGATGAATGGTGCGGTATATTTGTGTGGCATGGAAAAAAAACCTTTGTTATTTATTACTGAATCTGGTTTTGTAATAAATGTAACACTGGTTTATACATGCCACTGTATTAATTCATCATCTCATCATCTTGGAGATTAGAAGTCTGGGAATAATCTCAAAACAATTATGATCAGGGTGATTACTTTGAAATTCCTAGAGTTTTCGGATTTATACATTATACTGAATCGCATTTTTGAAACCCTTCAAAAACATATTTAAGCACGGCCAACTTCGATAACAAAAGCCAGAGAAGCTCACCCAAACATGAGCGTAGACGGAAATTTTGACGTCACTCTTCCCAGTGCCGAAGATCGAGAAACTAGTTCGGACGTATTCGGAACCCTTAAAATGTGGTCAGCCGTGAACGAGTGGTTCCGAACAGGTTTCGAGACAGGTTGTCTTCGAAACAACGTCAATCGGAACTATGATATGTCAAAATTTCCGTCCCTGAGCTTGTTTGGGGAAAGCTTCTTCGGCCTTAGTAGTTGAGTAGGCCGTGATTTAAGATAATATTATTCGATTAGGATAGTTGGGATGTAATAAGAAATATAACTTACCCATCTCCCGAATCTCTCCAAGATCTAGAATTTTCTAATTTCATTCTATCTCTATCAGGGACTTCATAAATAGGGTGTTCTCTGTGAGATCTTATTTCAATTCCTTTTATAAAATAAAATATGCGTGTTAGTACGCTGACATCAATCAAAATGTATTTTAAGTTACAAAATTAATACTATATTATGTACCTGTGTGGCGATATCCAGAAATGTATATCGTTGGAGATGCATAAATAACTTCACTCTTGTCAACCTAAACATAACAATTATCATAGAGTTGTGTGAAACGGAAATACATCAATATCACACACATTAAGGGGACGCATTACCCAAAATTTAGAGCTGCCCAGAAAATGATTAAACATGCTAGAACTCTGTGATATAAATATATTGCAAAAAAGAAGGCATCATTTATAATGATAGAGGTTTATGGTGGTTTTGCAAAATATTTTTGTGAAATTTTCTGATGATATTTAAATATTATTTTTTTAGCTTATGAATGGTTAAAAGCCTAAGGCTTTTAAGTTAATAAATGTAGACCTCCAATTTTTTTTCCTGTATTAAATCGTATATCATAAACAAAAGTTGGTATAGGATAAGGTCTAGTGTGATTAGAATTTTTTTAAATAGTGATGAAGATGAACATTTATAAAAAAAAATCTTATTTTTTGGCTATTTTTATACATAAATCTGCCTAACTATTTTTGTTTAACTGGTAGCTCAATATCCATACCAACTTTTATTAACAGATGTTGTGGGAACATTTTGAAAAAAAAATCAATAAAAAAATTCCTTAAATTGTAGGAGGAGTAGTATTTTGGAAAATCGTAATTATTTTCACTATTTTTTATATTTTGAAAAAACTAAAGTTTCAATATTAATATTTTCTTGTATATATAGTTCTTTATAAAAAAATAGTTTAATTTGAACGCTAGCGATAAAAATACTGGATTTAATTTTTTAAGTAATGTGTCCCCTTAAAAAATTAAGACATAAATAAAAAAGAAAACATTTTTCAAAGACGTTTGCAATTTAATTGTCAAGAGAGATTAGTTTTATAGATTCGTTATATATTAATTATAATCATACCTTACTAAGAAATATTATAATAATAATGCTTACTACGAATAACATAGATTCTATAGTTTCCAAGTAAAATCTTACATAAATACAACGATAACTTCGTGAGAATACATAGATGTCATATTATAAATAGTGCGTAATGAATGTTTCACGTTCTCTGATTTTATCATTAGTGAGTCTTCTTAGAATAATATATTGGAGATTTAATGCATTAAAAATAAATCCCTTTCTTCTACACTTCTTGGAAATCTTAATGTTGAAAACAATTATCACCTGATTGTAATAGAAACAAGAGTTAGATTTTAGATTTGTCGACGAATTTCCATGTTTTTATTGATATTTTTAATCGATGGCAATTTCTGTTTGTTCAATAACTGTGAAACATGAGGTCAGGATTTAAACATGGATGTATATTAATGGATGTACTACTGAATGTTAAGAAAACGCAGCCGTTGTCAACGGCTAGAGGACAACTATTTGGCTTCTTTTCTAATTTGGCGCTTTTATTTGGCTCCAATTCTTCCAGCGATTTCAGCGATCTATAAATGTTGCTGGAGAGACCGAAATACGTATGCCCATTTTTCAACTTTCAGTTGCCATGATAAAACACAAATTAGAATAACAAGAGAAATTAAAAATATTCCAATTAATTAAAATAATAACTTTCGAAGTGTAAAATTAAAACTTTTGATTTTATTTTTTTTAGCAAACGATAATAAATGTAGAAACAAAAATTCATATATTCGACGATTGATTTCTGCGCATGCTCACCAACCCGCATCATCAGTGTCGATTGCAGAAGTAGATGTGTGTTGACACTAGATCACGACATCCAGGAATATTTAGTTCGAAAATTACATTTAAATTAAAAAAAAATTGACTTTGGCGGTCAAGTTTGTAAACATCGCCAAATGACGTCATTTTTCTTTACTGCGCATGCTCATAATTGACCTCTAGCTGGTGGCAACGGCAGCATTTTTTTGATCCATTGCGATTTGAGCGAGACACGGTTGGATTTAAAGCATTTTTGGAGACATTTAATAAAAAGTACGTGAGAACGTGAATAGATTGCAATATTCGAAAATCGCGAGATTCTATAAAAATACAGACACATTTATTACAGGTGTACTTTTTTTTATGGGAAAATTCAATATTATTCATCATAATACCTAAATTTTACTTGTTATATTGATTTACAGAAATTAGAAAAGTTTATTCCAATGATAATCCATGATTTAATAAATGTTTAATAAATGATACTCCTGTTATTTCAAAATATTTCTAATCACTAATTATCATTTTGAAAATTTTGAAGATAATTTTGACCATAATGAATTTGGTTAAAAAAAATTCCATTTATTAACAGAGTCAAAAAATGTATTTCAAAGAAAAGCAAAAAATAGTGAGATAAAAACAGAGGGAAAGAAAACATAGTTTCTCAAAAAAAGTTTTCTTAACTTCTTTCGAAAAAGTAACATTGGTTTGTGAAATAATTTTTTATTAGTGGAGTTAATTCAATTTATACAAAAGTCACGTTTTTAAATTAATTTTTTTGTGAAATTAGTTTCAAGTAAAAAAAAAAACAATATGAAAGAAAAAAAAACCTAGAAACTAAAATTATATATATCATTCATTGCAGAAATTTTATATGGACTAATTAGGACAGTATACTAAACATTAAAAAGAAGTTACCAAAAAAAAAATATAAGCATTTATGCAGCTACATATTTTTCGTGTTTTAAAGTAACGACATTTGACATAGAAAAAAATATATTAATATAAAATTAGAAAGTGGAATTTCCAGCAGAGTTACTTTTAATGACTGGAAAAAAGAACAAAGTTCAAAAGCTAAGATACATTATTTTTTTTTTAAAGTTATACATACTTTTGAGTTAATTTCGTGTCTTGTGGTCTGCTTTTAAACATAATATGCCCTTGATAAAATTACATAATTTTCCCTAAATATTACAATTTGTAACACTTTGGTGGAACGTAAAAACGGTGGCAGCACGTGTTGTTGTTACGTGAGCATTTGTGAACCTACAAGTGTATTCAAACCACAGGTCAGGGGATCGAATCCCGGATTGGGCGAGGTTGAACCATCCCTTCATCCCTTGTGTGTGTCGATAAAATGGTTACCAAGCATAATTGGATGCTAAACACTGGGGGGTTCCGCTTGAGGCTGACCACCTTTCCGGGACATATGCCAAGCTCCCTAGAGCCCTAGGTCACGAATGCTGAAATGTACACGGTAGGCCTTGGAACTGTAATGGGCTGTTATGCCGAGGAAGAGGAGTATTACTGAATTAATTTATTATTTTCCAATAAAAAATATAGTATAATACTATTTATATAACAATAGTTTGCAACATATTTAGACTGGAGTAACGTTACACCTAAATAAACTAAAGTGTTGCAGTGTAGGATATTTTCAAAATCTAACACCACGTCATCAATCATCATTTTAAAGAGCAGATAAATTTCAACCATCAAAATATTTCGTTGTCATACTCAGGTGGTGAACGATGTCATAAACATGTTATCAAACTATCTAATACATTGGTTGACCGCAAAAGAAAAAAAACAATTTTATCCCAGTTGTTGAAAATATCTTTTGGAACTCTATGTACGGTCCATCCCATTCTCCGTCGGTCTTTAGTTCGACAACCTACATATTTTTAACAATCCCCAGTTAGGGCTCAGTAATTGGTTTTATATATGTTTACAAGGGCGTAAATATTACAGTTTTTCAATTTAACTTTTTATCCACCGTAGTTCAGCTTAAGTTACCAATAGAGTTGCATTATACATTCAAATTTATATAAATGCTTAGGTTTAATCTTCTATGAATGTTAGCGTGTTTTCAAATAAATTTAAATCAATCCAATAAATTGCATTAAATAATTTACGAAGATACTTAAATCGAGACATAATTTATTTTTGATCAAAATAAAAAAAGCTATAACTTCAGAATAAATATCATGTATGAAAAACTGTTTGAATGTTTCAATAAGATATCGATTTTCGTAGCACCACAATCTTTCATATGTGTCATACCACCGAAATTAATTACTATTTCACTGAAAATTTTAATAAATATGGATAACTAACCTATACATCATCAAACCCAAGCACAAATTGGAACCAAAGCTCGCGGGACCCCATCCATTTTAATAAACATCACTCCCATTCATATTCCGAGAATATACTCTCCTGCCAATCACACAACTCTGCAAGCTCACCAGGAATGAGAAAGGTCTTTGGTACAGGAACCGACAATATTTATACGAGTAAAAGAGGCATATCTCCCATTCAGTTACTATAGAAGAAGTGCCACTTTACCCCGAGTAGCTTGGTGTTTCTTCCTGAGACACACACGACACTCTCTCAAGGGAGGACCGCTATAAATTAGTCCGTTTCAAGTCGCCCTGATGTTCAATAATTCACGGATCCCCATTGGGAATGGTCATGGTAATTACCAACAGAAATCTGTCGAGTTCCTATACAATGGTGAAGTCCCAGCAGTCTGACCGATAAAGATGAGGAAGAATATAACAGTTGGCCTTTCTGTTTCACCTGATGTTCAGTTAATTAATTAGTAATATGATCATCTTCATTGAGGTATCTCCCAAACCTTAGAAATGCATGTAACAAAGAAGTCGACAGACAATTGATATTAGTTTATTTTATTGTAAGTTAAAAGTTCACAATTTTGCTCTTTGGAGTCTTGAGAGGTTAGCTCGAAATAACCACAAGATAACATATTTTTCGACCCGGTCTTTTAATGAACTATGGGAACGAATAACAGTTATATAATCTCTGTATAATCTGTTCTTTAATTTTACAATATTTAACCGTTGGAAAAATAAATTATTATACAAAAACATCTGAGTGAAAGTACATGTATTTAAATACTACACAAAACGAATAGCTACTGCTTTTCATAAAAAGCCTATTGTTTAATACCCATACCGAAGCTGGTCCGGAATAAATATTGCATCACTTGGGCTGATTAACTTTAATGGAGAACCGGAGATGATTTTCCGTTCATATTTTTTTGTTTAGCTTTTTCGCTTTCAGGATCTGATAGTGGCAGAGTTCCGAAGTAATATCGATTTATCCGTTGTTTATAGTCAATTAGGGGCATATAAATTTGGAGTTTCTTTTGTTCTATTTGCAGGGGGGTTCTTGTTAATGGACATTTTATTAGGAAACGCGGTAAAAAAAGTGTCTATTGTCTGCGTTTATTAACCAAATATTGCTAAAAGAAAGAATCGGTGGTTGGTTGTTGTAAGCAATAATACATAATTAACCTATCGATAGTAATGATGGTTATTTATTAATATATCTAACCCGAAACTTTTAATTATTTTGAATAGTTAAGTAATGTTAATACTATTTTTTTTAAATAAAAAATTTCTAGCTGGTGTTGAAGATTTTGTATTCAAAAATATAATACTTATCCTGTATTTCTATAAAATATTTTTTTTAAATAAGGTATAAAGTTTTGTTCTGTGACAACTCCAATGCAATAAGCTGTTTTCAAACTTTTTTTTTTAAGTAGCACATAGGTATCCGCCTACGTTCGAGACATATTTTTTTTTTGAAAAACGTCTTTATTAAGCATTCAAACATATTTACATATTTTTAAGACATATATGCATAAACTATAAATAAAAAGTAAAAAAAAATATTTTTTTAAATAAATTTTTGGCTATTTTAATGTTAAATCAGGGAGTAAAACACCGTTATTCAAAACCTGAAACTACTTAGATGACCAAATTTCCTTTTTTTTTATGTCACAGTGCTAACACTGTTTAAGGCATAATGAGCTAAAATCTAAGAGACATATTGAAAAGGGGAAAAGATTTTTTTTCGAAACACAATACTCAGGGGTTTTGGTTAAAAATAGCATTTTTGCTTAATTTAAACATAATTTATTTCATTAAAAATAGGTATTTTATTGTAGACGTATTAAGCAATATATTAATGCCGCTCCAACCAAAAAGCTATGCTTAAATTAAGTACGTCATCCAGAAACAACGCATTGCATTTCCTAGGTAGATAAAAACATTTTTTGACACATCTATACATAAATGTTAGAATTGAGCGTCGCAGCGACAAGATATTTCGTCTTAACTTTCGATTCATCGAAGCCAAAATTCTTCCTTTCTGACTTTCTGCTAAAATTCACTCGTGCTATTTCGCCAACAGTTCTTTTGTTTTCAAGTTGTTTTGAAACGAACTTTACAAAAAGTTCTTTTTTTCAAAGGTATTTTGTATTAAAACAATGCTAAAATAATCTGTTAACTACAAATAAGTGATACGTTTTTTATTGCAATTATAGCACAAAAATGTCTATTTCTAGAGTTTAAGACGTGTCCCTAAGTAACTATAAACGTATTAAAAAATCATTGAAAACATATTTTCGCATATATTTGCATGAATAGTATGTCTTAACATATGAATATGCGTGTAGGATTTTGCTTGAGTCTTAAGAGGAAAATAAAGTGTACACATCATTTTTTAACATTAGCTCAAAATAATATTAACTTACACGTCTCGGCGGATGGGGTACATTATACGTGTATCCACTTCTTGTGCTTCCGAAAGTCCCGATATTCTGTTCGTTTCCCGATCCTGGCATCATACAGTTTTCCCTGCTGTACCCGGAAACTCGACTTGTTGCATAAGGGGCTGGCAAATAGGTTGGATCGGCCCCGCCATCGTACGTCACGGACAGTGGGACATTTTCTGATTTTATAGGATCTCTGCCATCGGTGTCTGCTTTAAAAAAAATGTTTAAAAAAATTAAAGTTTAGCATGATTAATTTAATTTAAAGTTTTAAAATATAACAAAACATTTATTTCAAATAGATTTGTCTATGTCTACAAATGTTGTTAGATTTACCGTTGAGATTTAATTATAACATCATGCTTTAGGGAAAGTCAATTACTAGTATTTAATTTATGCTCATAATTAAATACTGTAACCCCTATGAAAAAAGAAAAAAGTTTTATAATTGTTTATGAAAATAGTTGTTCTAGGTTAAGAATAAATATGATTTCAACAATTCTTTAACTTAATATTTTGTCTCTGGGCAAATCAATTTGTCTTTCATTCATGAATAACAAAGCAACAACCACTACACAAACAGAATAAATCATATGTTATGCACTTGCACAATTCCATTCCCTTACATTAACATTCTACTCAGTGAACATCCAAACCGATGGACTTCTTCCCTAAATAACGAAGACGCCCGCATATGAAGGAGGTTAGATTAAGGTGGATATGTTGCCTGGCAAAACTTATACACAATACGATTCGGCAAGCGAAGCCAATTATCACTTCGGTACTAAGCCATAACCCGCTTTGTATGTTATTTCATTTAATTTATTCTTACATTTCCAAAAGTAAAATTAATAAATAACAATTAAATTTTAATTGTTAAAATGACCGTTTAAACGTGTAATGATTCAGATTTTATAATATATATTTATTTTTTAAGAGCAAATCATAATTTTTTAAAGAATGAAACTTAACGTTTCAATTGGAATGCACAGTAGTGAGCATTTAAATAGTCAGGTTTAAATGGTCACTCACGTAGAAAAATCCTGACAGGCATGACAACAATAATTTACTAAGATAATTAGCATGGTAGACACAATGTGGATTGATGTTGGCCTCTGCGAAACAAATTGGCATTAACCGTAATTGGGTGGTGAAAAACAGTTCGCCAATTTACCAAAACTACAAGCTGTTATTCTTTACAGATACTTTGCAAGCAAGGTGGATTACTGTTGGTCTAGGTGGAGTTAATTGAAACTCAATTGGCTTATGCTGTACTTTTTTTGCCAACAAAAGCTACTAGTTATAGTTTTTCTGTACGCCTTAGTTCCACTCAATACTGAGTTTTCTAGCCGATTCCGCGAATTTCAGACAACTTCACGCATTTTTTTTACGCCCATCATCTCTACATCCCTCTAACCTCCATACCAGACACACACGCAAAAGAAGACAAATTCCTCTATATCCTCACCATTGTGGGTCCTGGGTACAGTCCCCGAAGTGCGTCTCCTCGTGATAAAGCAGACTGCGCACAATACCACCACAAGCACAATGACGGAACTGACCACTGGGACTGTGATTGTCAGATGACGGTAGAACGAGCCACTCATATCACTCACTTTGGAAGGTCGCGGGGGATACTCTGCAAAGAAAGAGAGTGGACAGTCTGCTTTATGAGTAGAGTGTCTGTAATTGCTTTTGTGTTTGCGTTGTATATTTCGCGGAGATATAGCCCCGTGTCGGGATTGGGGAATAAAAAAAAATAAGACACTTGTAAATGTGTATTATGAAGATTACAAATGACATTGCATTCCATTCAGAAAAAATTAGCGAGAAATACTAATCCATCGAAAATTACTAATAAAAGATTTTTTTACATAAATAATAAATCATTTTTTATCAAATGTCCAAAAAAAGTGTTAAAATGACCAAGGTAGAACGAACCACTTATATCACTCACTTTGGATGGTCGTGGGGGAGAATGTGTATTATGAAGATTACATATGGATAAGAAATTGCATTCTATGCTGAAAATTTAGCGATAAATACTAATTCAGCGAAAGTTACTAATAAATGTTTTTTTACATAAAGAATAAATCATATTTCATCAAATGTCCCCACAAAAAAAGTAATAGAGTGTCCAAGGTAGGACGAACAACTTATATCACTCACTTTGGAAGGTCGCGGGGGATACTCTGCAAAGAAAGATAGAGTGGACAGTCTGTTTTATGAGTAGAGTGTCTGTAATTGCTTTTGTGTTTGCGTAGTATAGTTCGCGAAGATATAGCCCCGTGTCGGGATTGGGGAATCAGAAACTATGGGACTATTGTCTTGTAAATGCGTATTAAGAAGATTACATATGACATTGCATTAGTACATGCAGAAAAAAATAGCGATAAATACTAATTCAGTGAAAATTACTAAATGGTTTTTTTTACAAAAAGAATAAATCATATTTCATCATATGTCCAAAAAAAGTAGCAGAGTGTCCAAGGTAGGACGAACCACTTATACCATTCACTTTGGACGGTCGTGGGGGAGAATGTGTATTATGAACTATGCTACGTATGGATAAGATATTGCATTATATGCAGAAAATTTAGCGATAAATACTAATTCAGTGAAAATTACTAATAAATGATATTTTGACAAAAGAATAAATCATATTTCATCAATTGTCCCTAAAAAAAGTGGTAGAGTGTCCAAGGTAGAACGAGCCACTCATATCACTCACTTTGGAAGGTCGCGGGGGATACTCTGCAAAGAAAGAGAGAGTGGACAGTCTGCTTTATGAGTAGAGTGTCTGTAATTGCTTTTGTGTTTGCGTAGTATATTTCGCGGATATATAGTCCCGTGTCGGGATTAGGGAATCAAAAACTATGGGACTAGTATCATGTGAATGTGTATTATGAAGATTACATGTGACATTGTATTTTATACAGAAAAATTAGCGATAAATACTGATTCAGTGAAAATTACTAATAAGTGATTTTTTACATAAATAATAAATTATACTTCATCAAAAGTTCTAAAAAAAATTGGTAGACTGTCTAAGATAGGGCGAGCCACTCATATCACTAACATTGGAAGGTCGCGGGGGATACTCTGCAAAGAAAGAGAGAGTGGACAGTCTGCTTTATGAGTAGAGTGTCTGTAATTGCTTTTGTGTAGTATATTTCGCGGAGATATAGTCCCGTGTCGGGATTAGAGAATTAAAAACTATAAGACAATTGTCTTGTAAATGTGTATTCTGAAGGTTACATATGACATTCCATTATTATATGCAGAAAAATTAGCGATAAATACCGTTTAAGTGAAAATTACTAATAAGTGAATTTTTACATAATGAATAAATTATATTTCATCATAAGTTCTAAAAAAAGTGGTTGACTGTCTTAGATAGGGAGAGCCACTCATATCACTCACTTTGGAAGGTCGCGGGGGATACTCTGCAAAGAAAGAGAGAGTGGACAGTCTGCTTTATGAGTAGAGTGTATATAATTGCTTTTGTGTTTGCGTAGTATATTTCGCGGAGATATAGCCCCGTGTCGGGATTAGGGAATCAAAAACTATGGGCCTATTGTCTTGTGAATGCGTATTAAGAAGGTTATATATGACATTGCATTAGTATATGCAGAAAAATTAGCGATAAATACCGTTTAAGTGAAAATTACTAATAAGTGAATTTTTACATAATGAATAAATTATATTTCATCAAAAGTTGAAAAAAAATGGTAGACTGTCTGAGATAGGAAGATCTACTACTACACTCATTTCACTATCTGCAAGGGAAAAAAGAGTAAACAGTCTACTTTATGTATTGATTGTTTGTAAAAGCTTTTGTGTTTGCATAGTGGAGACATAGTCCCGTGTGGGGATATGTAGACTGTTGAGGAAATAAAAAAAAAACTATAAAAATTGTGTGTTGTAAATGAGTGTTACGAAGAATACATATGACATTGCAATCTATGCAGAAAAACTGATGATACATAATTTTTCAGTAAAAACTACTAATTAGTGCTTTTTTTCAAATGAATCAATCATAGTCCACCAAGTGTTCTAAAAAAAGTGGTAGACTGTATAAGGTAAAACGAAACACTATTGGATATTCCCTCACTATGGGAGGTCACGCGGGATACTAAGCAAACAAATAAGAGTGTGGATAGTCTACTATATGTGAGCAATATAGTATTTGTAATTGATTTTGTGTTTGTGTAGTATATATCGTGGGGATATAGTTCCGTGTCGGGAATATGTAGCGGGATTAGGGAATCAAACATTATGGGACTCTTGTGTAGTAAATGTTTAATATGAAGTATATAAATGATATTGTATTATATCTTAAAAAATATGATAAAAATAACTATCCCAGTAAAAATTAACCATGCGTGAAATTCGTATAGTGAAATAAACATATCAAAAGTTGGAATAAATGTTATTTCCCCCGGCAATAAAAAATTATCATGTTGAAGAAAAGTACTTTTAGTGAACCATCAAATTTCAGCAAACAGTGCGAAATTAAGATATTATAAATACGCAGAAAACTATAAGTAATAAATATAAAATTATTACATGCAAAAAATCGACAAATATCACTTTGTCAGCAAAAATTATCATCTTGAGAAACATTTTGATATGAAAAAAAATCATTTATTCAAATATTATAAAAGTTGTTCATAATAAACATATGAATCATTATTCTCAGCAATAAAAAAATTAACACATGGTGCTTTACTAAACCATCAAATTTGCGCTTACAGTGTGCAATTAATTCACAAATTATACATTCCTGAAACGCTTTAATTACACTTAATATGATGTTAAGTTACTACTGATATCAACTTATAAAAGCAATTACATATTGGGAAATATTAAACACACTTATTATATCACTCCAATTAAATTCGGCTTACCTCCCGATAACGTCAACGTAGCAAAAATGTACTCGGCATCCGTCGATCCAGCATCATTTCTCGCTGTTGTGAGCAATGAATACCACGACCCGGGTACCAAATCCGCTATTGTGATGTTGTTCTGCTCAGGTATGACATTGTTGCTGACCAAGGTCCAATCTGGCTGCCCGTTTGATCGGTACTGGATAACGAAGAAGCAGATGGGACAGCCGCCATTGTGCCAACTGTTCAAGTTGATGTTCACGGCAGTTGAGTTCACGGACAAGAATAAGCGCTTATCTGGAGCTATGGGGGCTGGAATGGAAATAATCAGTGTTTAATGTTTTATGCAGTAAGATGTGGAAATGTAAGAGCTGCTTTAAAGGGAAAAAATAACTATATTGTAGCAGTTCGAAACCTTTGGTGCAACGTTTTTGAACTCCTACTAGCCAAAATCTATAAGCGTGCCTTCAATATTCCTTTTTTCATCGTTATGGTTCGATTAGTTATAGTTCTATTGTAGTATAGATTTCAAAGCCTTGATTCAATCATAAAAAGTAGGAAAAGTTATAGTAAACGTTTTTATTTGTAGACAAACTTTGTAAGGTATCTTTAATATTCATGTATCCATCGTTATAGTAGTTAGAAACAGTCTATGTTCCAAAATTATCAGATAGTCTAAGTTCTTTTTGTCAATTTAATAACATATTTTGCTGAAAAATATTGATAAAAAACCAAAATATCAAAGCAGGTTTGCACCATGTATCAAAATGTACATTTTTATAATTGCGTGAAAAAAAATCCGACTTTTACATTATGATTTCAATATCAGACGAGTGCAAAAAGTTGGACTTTATGAAACAGTGAAAAAAAAAGATTTTTTTTTACCCAAAAGCAGAGAAAAAAAAAGACTTTTTTTTTTCACTTTTTTCATAAGATGCCAACATTTCAAGTTAAAATTTCTATTTCGTTATACTACTAATAAAATACAGTTATTTATCGATCTGCTTTTATTTAAAGGTATAAATGCGCGAGAAATATATTTGGACCAATGATATTTTTTTCACACAATTATAAAAAATAGTGTATGCAACACGTGCGAAAAGTAAACGTTTTGAAACACGTGTCCTTATTTCACGAGCGAGGTACGAGCGAGTGAAATAAAATCCAATAGTTTTAGAAAGTGTTACTTTTCACACTTGTTGCATAAATAACTATTTTATTATTTCAGTTATTTTATTAATACTTTTATTGTCTGAAAAAATTATTTCTACTATTGATAAATTTTTTAAAAAAAAATCTCTATTTCGATAATATTGTTTAAAATAGCATAGTTCCAATTTTAAGTAAAATCAAAGCTTCCTCAAAAATGATACGCTTTAAGTTTCATTCAACAAAAAGGTATAAAAAGCACAGTAAAATAAAAAAAATAATATAAAATAAGAATCCATTCATTTAATAAAATAAAAATTCTATTTATACACAAACTAGGAAAATTAACATAAATATCTATTACGTTAGTAAGTAAAAAATGTATATCTTGAAATATTTTATCCAAGGAATCAACCAAAATTTAACGCAATGTTATTTATCTTAGATATAAAAAAAACATTTATGACGTTAGTCAAATTCAGCGATTAACTCAAATATGGAAAAATTAATAATAGCGCTCTAAAAAAATCTGTAATGGCCTTAAATTCAGTTTTAAAAGGCCTCATAGTAGAAACATTAAGGGCAGAATATTCACTTTTCTAAATTTAATTTGATAAAATACATAGTTTATCAAACGTCGAGTTCTGATGGAACTTTTACGTTGTAACAAACATGATTTATGCAAAACTGTCCGTCCGCAATCAATTTTGGTAAAGTGTATAAGGCACATTCTCCACCCAGCTATTTGATTTAAGTTGATAAATTTAACTTTCATTGAATGCGATGAAGGTGCTTGGTAGCAGCAATGTTTTATTTAAATATTTTTTGCGCACTGTAAGCGTGATCGTCCCATTTTTTAAAAGTGTTTATTTACTTATTATTATTAAAATTATAATAATAAATTTAATAATACTTACTTGTATAAAGTGCAAAATTACAAATATAATAAAATTAAAGTAAGTATTTAAAATATTCTTTGAAATTGTACTTATGAAAATATAATGAATCATCTAACACAGTATGTATTGGATCTAGTTTTTAAATACATGTCTTAAACTAATTTAAAAAATATTTATTTAATATTACTTCAATATAGAACATATAAATTATTTTAAAATACATCAATATAGTTGTATGGAAAACTTAACATGCCCACGAAAGTAATAATTTTACAATATTTATATTTAATATTTAGTTAAAACACTCTAAGAAAACCCATCTATAAACGTTTAAAATATACATGTATATATATTTTTTGCATTTATTGAGACTTCATTTAGTTATTAAATACATTTCACGTTTGTGGCTGCCTACATAATTTAAGCATCACTTAAAAATTACTTTCAAATACAAATTACGTACATCAGTTTGCTTTCACATAAAGTATTTTTTAAATGTCCCTACGATGTAAGTGAAACTTGATCGACTTCCAAAAATGCCTTTTAGTGATTTCCCCATAAAAAAAAATAAAGTCTATCAATATTAAAGTCTTAAAGTTAAAGAATGATGTTAAGCCTATCATTACACTTCTTGTATATCAAAAGGCGTTTAGGTCGTATGACCAATTTAAATATTTGAAACGGTGCCAGGCGCCATTTTATGAGTCTTGTGCTTTTTACGTTTCAGTAAATGGACCTACATGCTAAATCATTACAAATCAGTTCTGCTTTTGGATATTTCAGATATTATTTTGATTTTCGTATAGTTAAAATTTTAATGTAATGCTATTATATAGTATATTAAATAGTAATTACTCTTCAAAACAACTTTTTAATTTTTAATTAACTTGAATGTTTGAAATAACACATGAACCAAACTTACAGATCTTTGTTTGAGAAAAAAAATGCCAAAAATGTTTCAAAATTAATATTTCAAATAGTTTTATTGTTGCTATCTATAATAATAAAAGAAAGAGTCTGTCTGTGTGTATGTCTGTGGATCGCAAAAGACCTACTTAGACTGCTCTAAAAAATTCGAAATTTTTAATATAGATTCCTTTTAATACCTACGTGTGCACCTGAGGCTTAGATTTTTCATATTTGATTGAAATTTTTAATTAATATAATTAGTTTTAAGAAAACGTCATCCACGTGGGATTGCGGGACCATAACAGGGCTTGAAAATACATGGTCCGGGCCGAAACGGGGGCTTGACGCCATCCTATATTAGTTTGATTGAGATATGCGCTCGCCCTAGGGCTGCTTCATCATCTATTAGTTTGATTGAGATATGCGCTCGCCCTAGGGCTGCTTCGTCCTCTATTAGTGTTTGCTCTTTTAGGTGAGCATGCGCCAACACGAATTTAATTTTGTTTTAATTTTGAGTGTATTTTCACAAGGTAAGTATGCCTCTAAAAGAAAGCAATGCGAAGTTAACGGGTTCCCAGTAAGGCGGGACCATACTGCTAGTTGTATAAATAAAGTTATAGCTCGTAATGTAGACGGACGCATAAATTAAATGAATTTTAAAAAAAATGAAAAAAAAAGTCTTGACAAGTTTATGTTCGACGCCTTTTGAAATGCAATAGTATAAGCAAAACAAATCACATGCTCACTTTTATTTCAGTTTTATCTATTAGCTTCTGTGATAAGTTTCACAAGTGTTTATTCATAATTCATTTTTATAAAATGAATATGTAGTTCAAATACAAACGAATGAAAGACATTCTAAATCAAATATTTGGCTCAACAGTTAATTTTGTTACGATTGATTTGTCACGACTAAATGTAATATTCACATAACTTTCTCCCTTTCGTCCTAATTTAATTATCATCCACTTTCAAATCAAAATATTATTTCCTCTTATATGAAAATCCAACTAAAGCACCCAATCCAAATCAAGCGAAAAGACTATTCCCTATCTTCCCAACAAACCACGGACTCAAATTGAATTCCACATTACCCTATTAGTCCTCATTTCATTCCATTCGCCAACTTTCCACAATTTGATTCGATTCTTCTGAATCTTGATAATACCCCTTAGAGTGGTTAACACGTCAGCTATTAGTGCGTGATAAGGGGCAGCAATCACGTGGAGGGGGCATTAATTTGTACGAAATGCAGTTTCTATTTCCACGTGACGAGACGGCGGGGAAATTAAAAGGACGTGTTGCAATCGTGAATGGGCTGATAAGGAACCCAGGGAAATTCCAAGTGCCCGAATTCAATCATGGCAAACCGAAAAGTCCCATGTACTAAATTTAAGCTATTGGTCGAAGACATAAAGGTGGCGGTGACTTTAGTTTGCTAGGTCAGCAATTGAATAGGTGAGATCAGAAACCACTCCAATAAAAAAAAAACCGAAAACTCGTTTTCAATGAAAATAAGCGTAAAAAGGCAATATGCGTGTTGGGTGCAAAAACTATGTTAGTCTTTTGAGTAGTTTCGTAAATACAGGACGTTTGTTTCGAGTGTTGAGTGCAGAAATAGAGGAGGAGTTATAACGTTTTTTCTCCCTCCTGAAAAATTCGAAATTTGTGACTGACGTTGTTTCTCCACTCACCGATTCAATTATGCCTGGTAAATCAGTTTGGTCTTGGTCGGACATTCACGGAAACCGAAAATGATACTAATGTTTAGTTTCGAAGCTAGATTAGTCCTTATTCATTTACCCTGAAGGGATTGCATGCTGAATGAACCTTGCCTAATCTAGAACTGGAATCTTGTACCTGGAAGTCATCCCAGATAAAAATAAATTAAAGGATACGAAACAAAATTTTGTGTAAAACATATTTTTATATGGAACTTTCGACGAATTTAAATGAAATAAAGGATCACCTAAATTCTACTAATTAACTTCAACTTCATCGACTACTTATATATAAAACTACATCTTTACTTAACCGCAATGAAACTAAGTATAGTTCATGCAACCGAATGCCGATAAAATGACCCTAAATACTTTCTGGAATAATGATATTTAAATAAGGGAATTCCTTATATGGACCCTTCTTTGATCATAGCCAGCCTTTCTTTGAGATGAATAGAAACTGATGCTTTATAGAGCTGAAGCTATACATCAGTAGAAATATGATCCTTATACAGTGTTTTAACATGGGACATGTATCAGTTTTCTATTATACTCAGGCACAAATGATTGGACACATCACATCCTATTGATTGATGGCTACATTTTATTACGTAAGTCAAAAGGTAAATTATTCAATGAGAAATTTAGGCATACAATATTGACACAGATAAGTAATATGGAATCGTGCAGCGAAATATATGTTTACTTTTATTACTTTTTCGGTATATAATTTAGGCATCTTCACTATGAATGTTTTTTTTTTCTCTAATGGGGCTCCAACATTGGCTGTCAAGCCTTTGCAGACTCAGTACATTCCCCAGAACTGACAGCCATTTTTTTTGGGCGACTCTCGCTACCAATTTTGACGCACATATTACAATGAATCTTAGCTCTCTGTAGATGTGTAAGTATGCAGAGATTTAATTTTGCCGAGAGAACACGGGCCAAATCGGCACTCCAGGTATCTTTTACATGCCACATAATCATATGACTTGCGTGACCAGAATTTTCTCATACAGAAAATCTGACGACTCAGCCGGGGCTTGAACCCGCAATCTTGGGCTTACGAGGCGGACACGTATAATCTCTCATCCACTGAGCAGCTGAATTGATTTTTTTTAAATTAAAGAGAACAAATTGGTGAAAACGATACTGTTACTCTTTAGCAATTGAATTGTTTTTATAAAAAAATGCTTAGAGTTGGTTGTAAAATTTCGTAATTTATTTAGCAAAATACATATTTGCTAAAAAACGATTATATAATGCCAAGCTCAAATATAAAACATAAAGTAAAAGATGTTTTTAAAATATTTTTTTATATTTTTTATAAAAAAAACACAAATAAATGACTAAGAAACGTAGCAACAAAATACGAAAACAGTAAGAAAACAATAATAAAAATGACGTACAAGTTAATGGATCCATATTCAAGCAAATATTTTAAATAATCAGAGCATAAATCATGTCAAGCAGAAAAGTAGCTAGCGTTAGAGAATCAACATAGTTATATTTTTATTTATTGTAAATACATTATATAATCTACTTATATGTATAGCTACAAATGCAAATAATATATTTTTGATTTAGAATTTAATAAAGCTATTTTTCATAAAAGAAATCACTCTTTGCATCGAATTTCATAAAAAAAATATATTGTATGGAATTAATTAAACTAATCAATTAATATAAACTTCGCTTGAATAAACATTGACATGTTCTTTTAATAAGTACTCTTGAATTAAAAGGAATAGTAATAAAAACCTTAATTTGAATTCCTTGTGTTTGCTAACAAGGTTAATTTATTAGACAAACATAATGATTTCTCATGAGTAATGATATTGGAAATTCTTACTATTAATTATTTATAATTTGTTTAACCAATGTAATTAATCTAAAGCTAACAGATTTATTGGGAATACATTATGTAGCCTGTGATTTATATATTTGGATTTAAATATTAATAATGTACTTCATCTAAATTACCCTAGACACTACTGTAATTGCTATGTAAAAAAATAAATCGGAGAAAGGGAAAGGGGAAAGCAAATTTGAACAAAATCTCTAAAAAAAATGTTTTGGGTAATATGAATTAGTTATGTTTTTATGATATGCGTCTATTGAGATCTAAAAAGGCGAAACGTCTATTGAACACCAAAATAATTTTAAGTCTTGCTAATGAAATGTTATTGCTTATTGAATGAAATTAGTCGTGAAAAAGATGTGAATTCGGTTAAAATAATTTTAGTAGAAATTTCAATTTGCATCTTTTAAAACCCCTTTCGAATGTATGCAATTATTTTTTCTACAAAATCTACTTTTCTTTAAGTAACTTTCGTTTTTAGATCGGTAAGAGTAAAAACGGTAGCACCAATTAAGTAGGAAGTTACAAAAATACATAAAATAATAACAACGTGTCCATTTTTTTTGTTTATAAACTCTTAATTTAGTTTTGTAGACAAAAACCGTTGTGCATCTAAAATTGACGTTTTTCACAAATTTTACAATTCAATTAAAAATGTCTAAAATATTTATAACTCATAGGTTGATGAATGGATACATTATTTGAAACAATCATTGCATAATTTGGGCTACAATTTGAAGATGGGTTAAATTTAAACAGTTGAAAGATTAATGGCAATAACTTTTTAAAATATCCAGTTTGTACGAAAATTTATCATGACGATACTAACGTTTGCCCTTTTATTCGATTCAAGCATTTGAGATCTTTATAATTTTTCGAATACAAATCCAGGAAGTACTTCGAAAGCGTTCTTTTTTTTCAAATCTTGAGCATATTTAAGCTTAAATATCAGAAGTCCGCATCCGTTTTAATGATTTTCTTCCATACCACTTCTTATTGAGCTGCCAGAAGTATTCATTCGGCCCATTTTAACAAGCAAATCGCATTCCCCTGCATTAAGAAAATGTCCCTCAGAGTTTTAACGATCCCTGGCCATTTTAAAGCGAGGGGGGTCGTTAGGATCGAGAACGCTGAGGACTGCCCCTGAACATCTTTTAAAGTGCAAGCACGAACATCGCCAGAACAACTCTAATTAGCCCGACTCTGCTCAGGCGCATTCTTCAAGAAACGAGAACTGCTCTGTGTAACGATCAAGGAGTTGGCTGCATCTCTAGAAATTTAAATGCAGGCCGATCTTCCAGTCTGAATCCGGAATTCCAGCCCAAGTGAACAAAGTAGGCGATTTCAGTGTATATTCATTGTGCTCGAAGTATTCAAAGAATTCTGGAAGAATAATGTTTTTGGGGATTCAGCGATACTAAATGGTTATCACTGTTATAAGATGCGAATAAGAATCTCCAATGGAACACTTCGTGAATGTTAATGGTTAAGCTCTCCAATATTTAGGTTATACACATATTAATCATATTGTAATAATGTCTCTACTATATTACGAAATAGTTATGACTTATACTTCATAACGTAGCCAGTAAATTACACTTAGATAAATTATTTTACCATACACTAACAAAAATTGAAACTTTCTTTTAATGTTTTAAAAGGAACGCCTTTGAAGCTGTTAGATAGCTACTATTAATGAAATATCTCAATGGCTTATTGGAAATGACTCGCATTGCAATGCCACCGGGGATCGAGTCTAGTACTAGGCGAGGTTAGCTCGTCTTTTTATCGTCTTTATTTCTTCAGTAGGTCGGTAAAGTGAGGTCCAAGCATGCTTGGGAACTAAACAGGGGGTTCCGCTTGAGTTTGACCACCTATTCGGGACATATGATTAGCATCCCAGAACCCTTGATCACGTAAGCTGAAAAGGGGGGGGGGGCAAGACAGACCTTGGCCAACTAACGGGCTGTTAATTCGAGAAGAATTAATTAAATATTTCAAATCAGTTTTGAAACGTTTCCTTCATTTTCAAATTTAAGAATCTAAAAACCTCTGACGCATGAGAAACTGATTCCACCTTAAATGCAAATACCAACCAAAACGGATAAATAATGTGTTACTGTTACTCCTCCTTTGCCTAGTTGTTAAGGTGTTTGCTCCGTGATTGAACTTAAAAGAGGTAAAAGTTCTAATTCCACTAAATTCTAATCATTCTATAAATTGAATATGTTTCGAAAGTTGTTTTTGAAATGTTTAAAAATGTTTCAGAATCTTACTGAAATAGGCTTTCGACATACTATAAAACTTTTTTGAAAATTACATGCTCCCTTAGTTGCCCTATAATCAAAAACGTTTTTGATTTTTCCATACTGTACTTGAGTTAAACATTTCTTGCAACATGCTCATGTAAATTGCATTTAAAAAGTTTTTTTAAAGCTTTATTGTCAATTACAGTATAATTAGAGAATTATAATTAAAATAGATTTAAACGAGTAGTTATCAAAAACACAAAAATATCTTTCTTTACTCTTCTTGAAAATACATTTAAAAAATAAGTTGAAGAGTGTTTATCCAAGAAAAATATATTTGAATATTTTTGTTATTATGTAAATGAGCATTTAATTGAAAAATTTAAAGTTTGTCACAAAATAAAATACTACAAGGAAAAGTAAAAATAATCTCCTCAATAATAAGAACTTTACTCACTTTAATAAACCTTAACATTTATCATTGCTAATTTTTTAAAAACAAATATAACAGAAGTTTTTCTGGAAAACACTTAACGAGGGAGAGAAAAGTATTTATCCAGAAAATTAAACATTCAGTTAACAACGCCTCGCCCCAAAACTATTCAAAACGCTTTTCTGTGTTATGAAAAAACAATTTTCTTGATTCATAAGGAACACAATAATTTGCTTGTTTCGGCTACAATGCTCCTTGTCCCATTAAATATGATACATCCATGAAAAATGGTTCTGGTGAACAAAAAGCAACAGAGCAAGGGGCTTAGAATTCAAGAAATCTTTATATTTTTACACAAAAGTCCTTGCATTTGTTTCCGCTTTGGCTGAGACCCAATTTGTTTTCCACTCCAAGAAGTCAGAATTGTTGGAATCTCCCTTTTCTAGTTTCCAGCATTCAATTTTTTTTATTCCCTACATTGGCTTCCTTTTCTCACCCATAACTTCTTTCTTGGCGTCTTTTTCTCCACGCCAAATCAATTCTGAACAACAAAAAGTAATTGCCCGCAGTCATATATAATTTCTTCCCCCTTTACATCAAAGATAAATATTGCTATCCCTTTCCCCCCTCTCCAAGCATAACCCAACGCAGTTCAAATTCCGTCGCTTCAAATTAGTGTAATAATAATCGAAAAACGAGATCTTTGAAAATAAAATCGCATCCCCAATTTCAAAAGCTTGTAATTAATTTACGAGATAAAAGGGAGATCTTCAGTGACAAATTGCCGAGTTTTATTTTGAATGCGTTTCCCCCCTATTATGCTGTCATGTGCGGCTTTTACGAATGAAAGATCAGTGCTCGTCATTGTTTAAAGCCTTAATTAATTTCTACAGAAAGCAGTAATGAGGACAGGACAACAAGTTTCCGTGTTTAATTACAGTTTGATAAAATTGTAAAAGAGGTCGTAATAGCTAAGTATAACGAGGCCTTTCTAAAGGTCCATTGTTTGTACACTGTCCCCGTAAAAGACATAATAGAAAATAATTGTGTATTTGAACAATTTAATGGAAAATATGCGCATGTAGTTTAGTTATAAACTTATAAACAAACCATTTCCCCAAACTTTGTATCTTCGCTTAGAAAATCAAATTCTAGATGTCCGATCTGGTGTTGTCTTCGTTTTTGGAAGTAATGCATATCACTATACCAGTAACTATAATCGTTGGTTAATTCTATTTCGATGTAAATATAACTAAACCTAAAACAAAAATTATAAATCATAGGCAAGTTTATTTTCAATTGTATGTTGGAAATTTATAATTAGATGTATTTGCATCATTCTTTCGAACTTAAGTTTTTAGAGATACTTAAGTATATTTGTATTAAACTTTTAAGATAATAAAGTCAATTTTTTTCTCTAGAAAAGGTTTAAAAGTATAAAAAAATATAGTGGCATATTTCTCCCCAAATAAAATGATGAACAAAATATTTATTTTTGGTATTATGAGCTATATTTTTCGTCGTTATCTAAAACTGAAAGCGACAGTATAACAACATATGTTTTTTTACCTATAGGATAAGGGTATACAAAAATAATTTTAATTAAGGGTTAATTTGTTTTATTTTAAACTAAAGTTAAATTGAAAAGAAAAAGAAGGAACAAAAATTAAAACTTTTGCATAACTTATAGCATACTTGCTAATCACCGACATAAATATTAATATTCAATAAAAAAAATTGGAACTTAAAATGTTCTCATTGGTTATATAAATATTAATTAAAATGTGAAAGGCTTACATAAGCTTCTGCTTAGCTGAGTAAAAAATAAATAAATTCTCCTTAAAATTCTAATTAATAGCAATGTTGACTTTAATAGTAAAAGAATGATTTTTAACTTAAATGCATTTGAACTTTAAATTTATGTCATGTTGTTATAGTTTTTTTTGTAATACATATTATTACATGATTAAGAATAACGTTGGAAAATATATTTTCAAAAATATCTTTTAAAAAATCGTTTAACCAAGCGATTAAAAAAAGGAATAAAATAACTGTACGAGGATACTAATTAGGAAAACACAATATAAATTACTAATATCAAGTGCACTCGATATTAATGATTTAAATTTATGAAATATGGTTTGGAATATAGTTTGTAGCTAACAATTGGAACATAAATATTCATATAAGAAACATAGTATGAAAGAGAAAATACATAAAAAATAGTATTAAAGATTGTTTTCCAAAAATGATTTCCTTTTTTTTCCCGCAATTATAAATTTTGAAATAAATTACCCAAATAACGAAGATTTATGTGCACCCAGAAAAATAATAGAGCCCGTATTACTAGCTGAAAGTAGTCAAGTAGACTGTTTATAGCTGACTATTTTATAAGAGCCGCAGATTTACGGAGCTAGCCAGGCTACGCGTAAAAGTAGGTAATTTGCATACGAATAAAAAAAAAATAATTACCAAGAGCTAAATGGTAAATACTTATTTGGCTTAATCAAATTCATCCACAGCCTACTACTACTAACCCAAAAAATCTCACGGACAGAAATTTTGACTTCATAGTTCCGAGTGACGTTGTTCCGAAAATGAAGAGAAACCTGTCTCGAAACCTGTTCGGCGCCACCTGTTCGAGGTTGACCACATTGTCTACGCTCATGTTTGGGAGAGCTTCCCCGGCCTTGTTATTGAGGTTGGCCGTGATTCATAATAAATTTATTATTTTCCAATTTATATTATTTAGGTGTCGTTTAAATAAGTTACGAACCAAGTATAATCGGAATAATTTACAATTAAATTAACATTAGTTTCCTGCAAAGTATACATAATACAGCAATCTGAATGCACTTAAAAAATCTCTAAAGACTTTAAACAAGATGTGTTTGAAACTTAAATACATAGAAAAGTCATTTTTAACCCATGATACTTGCCAATAAAAAAATCGGTATACCCATATCATTATTATTTTAAAATAACCTGTAAAACTAGTTACAATTCAGAATAAATCAAGTACTCCTTACGTAAGTTTTTACATCACTAGCTTCACTAGCTTCCCATCAAAATTATATAATAAAAGCTTACTGCATTCCATTTGTCTCTATTTCTGTCGCACTATTTTAGTTGTGTTACAAGATATAACACTTTAATGCAATGTAGATTGGTAAGTGCCTTGTTTCGTTGCAGGTTCCCATGGGAAAGCAAATAAATTATACGCGGACCTCATGTGGGATTTTCTCGTCACACAATGTGATTTCGATTGAACAATGTTTTGGCGGACTTTGATTTTTGTTGTTATATCGTGTTGAACGAGATAATTAAACTTGTTTTTACTTTTTAATGTTCTTTTAATAAAATAGTGAAAAAATATTTCATAAAATAATAAAATACTTTATGAATTGTTGAATTATAAAATATTAAAGACGGAATGAAAATCATTGATTGAAGCACATTTAACTACACTTTATAGTATAAATATTTAAGTTCATTTTTAGCAAGACTTCAATTTTTTTTACATATTATATAATAATTTAGCATTGCCATTATACTTTTTGAGCTGCATATCCTAACATTCGCTGCACAACCAAACAGTTCGTCATTTTAAAAGTTTTACACTATGATTACCCAAGTCAAAATTTATGCTAGTACTAGCATAAAAATTATGCTTTTTTTTTGCTATGTTTGCTATGTTTATGCTATGTTTTTGCTACAGTATGCTTCCTTATGCTACTTAGCATATCATGCTTATAAAAGTAGCATACAGAAAATAGCATTTCATGCTATGAAACTAGCATATGATTCTAAATGGCATTGCATGCTTCTCAAAAGCATTCTGTGGTAGTTACCATGACAAGCTATTTTTTGCTTTTTATGCTAACTAGCATAAAGTGCTATACAACTACCAAACAGAAAAAGCATCTTATGCTATGAAACTAGCATATGATACTAAATAGCATTGCATGCTTCTCAAAAGCATGCTGTGGTAGTTACCATGACAAGCTATTTTTTGCTTTTTATGCTAACTAGCATAAAGTGCTATACAACTACCAAACAAAAAAAGCATCTTATGCTATGAAACTAGCATATGATACTAAATAGCATTGCATGCTTCTCAAAAGCATGCTGTGGTAGTTGCCATGACAAGCTATTTTTTGCTTTTTTCTGCTAACTAGCATAAAGTGCTTACAACTACCATAAAGATAAAAAACATTTATGCTATAAAACTAGCATATAATGCTAAATAGCACTGCAAGCTTCTCAAAAGCATACTGAGGTGGTTACCTTGACAAGCTATTATTTGCTTTTTCTTATGCTAACTAGCATAAAATGCTATACAACTACCAAACAGAAAAAGCATCTTATGCTATAAACTAGCATATGATGCGCTAAATAACATTGCATAATTCTCAAAAGCGTGCTGTGGTAATTACCAGGATAAGCTATTTGTTTGCTTTTTTTATATAAAGTAACGGGGATTCGAGCTTAGTAGCAATGTTTTTCGAAATTTGCTCGACCGATCGTTGATCGGAATTAATGAAAATTCACCGCGGTGATATCGCATCCGTAATTCGAACGTTCAACAGACATCGGCAATTGGTGAACGAAATTATATTGCTAATAGTCATCGATTCGATGACGGTCAAAGGTGAGAATTGGATCTGCGTAACTTTCATCGGAAAATTATGGCGAATTAATATCGCAATCTTCCAAAAACTGAAAAAAAAAATTAAACTACAAATCGCGTCAAATAATTTCGAAAACTATATTTCCGAAAAAAATTCCAGTTCACACTGGAAATGAAAATTCTAAATGGCGGACAAAGCTATATATTTTAACTGCTTGATAAATGATTCATTTTAGTTACTTCGAAAATAATTTTTAAATTTTTCAGGCATGGTTAATTTTTGAAAAATAGATTAAATAAAATAGATTTTTGAATAAATATTATAAATCATAAATTTTTTTTAAATAAAATAGATTTTTTTTGAATAAATATTATAAATCATAAAATAATTTTAAAACGTAAGTTACCAAATGTTACTTTGAAATTTGACGCATTTCTATTTCAGTTAATAAATAAAGTAATATCTAAAAAATATCCATCTTAAATAAGTAATATCTAAAAAGAATTTGTAACCTGCAAAAAAAAAAAAAATACAACGCAAAATTTCTTCATCAAAAACAATAAAATAACTCCTTTAACATCCTTTTGACCACTTAAATTATACGCTTCCACTGCATGAGCTCCCGTGGCTGAGATGTCTAACGCCCTTCTTCGTGGACCAGAAGATCGTGAGATCTGTCCAGCGCCTGCCGTTCAAGTATCAGCAACATATACCAATTATACCATTCTGACTAATGGTGGCGCCATCCCACTTCAAAGTTGTGTACCAAACATCACATGCTAGCAAAATAGCATCGCATGCTATTTCTGTTGCTTATTTAGCATAATTTTTTAGCATGTGATGCTATAAAGTTATGCTAAATAAGCAACAGAAAATATCATGTGATGCTATTTTTTTATGCTAATAAGCATAAATTGTGTTCGAATTTTAATCATTTCATGCTAGTTTTTCATGCTAAACTAGCAAACATTTTAAGCATCTCAGGCTAGTTTCCTGTGATAGCAGTAGCATCTCTTGCTAATTTAGCATAATTTTTTTAGCATGTGATGATATAAAGTTTTGCTAAATAAGCAACAGTTAATAGCATGTGTTGCTTTTTTGTTTATGCTAACAAGCATAAAATGTGTTCGAATTTTGGCCATCTCATGCTAGTGCTTAATGCTAAACTAGCAAATATTTTGAAGCATATCATGCTAGTTTCCTATGCTAGCAGTAGCATCTTTTATGCTAGTTAGCAAAGCAAAAATAGCATAAATTTTAACCTGGGTAGGGTACTCAGGAAGGAAATATAGTAATATCAATGTATAATAAGTTCATTTTATTTTTTATCTTTCCTTGGTTATTTTGAGTGCTGTACAAATATTAAAGATAGTTTACGAATTATTTCAAATAATTCGTAAATAGAAGTTTTACATGAATTATATCATTAAAAAACAGTAAACCTCACCTTGACATGGAACTTTTAATGTAATGCTTGAAAAAATCCAAAAAACACTGAAAAAATTTACATTTGTATAAAAGAATTTAATATATTTCATATCTATATTTATTTCGATTTGACTTTAAAAATAACTTGATTTTATTTATAAATTTAGAATATCTTGTGGTTTATTTGATATTTAAGATATTCTAAAGAAATTATTAATGACTATAAAACGATGTAATATATATTATTTCTACATTTCTTTTAATTTTACTTTACAAATAGCGTAAGTGAATTTCAATGTTTGACTCTAGTTTATTTAATATATACAAAAAAAAGAAAATATTAATGACTAAAACGATATCGTGATATCAGCCAAATTTATAACTTCAAATTCAATTGAAATCTAATTACTGAACATGCATGCTATTTTGCTTTTCCAATTGAAATCTAAAATATCATGTTAAAATATAATTAAATTTCACTTGCGAAAGTATTCTTGCATGTGCTATTACTTTCGCATTCGTTTTACTTCGCGAACTTCATTTTAATCTCACCGAGACATGCAGATAAAGAGATTTGAAAATTTTGTTCCGAAAACGCACCTGTACTTTGTTTTTCGCTTAGCCACCTTATTTGATTCGTTGGCTTACTGAAAAATGGCCCTTTCATTGTATTTGACTTTTAAATGTGTCGAAATGCAACTTCCTCTGACGAAACAGATTTAAAGAGTTACTTTCTAAAATGAAAACACGGAATATGCATACAAAGAATCTCTCGCGTAATGCATTTTTTTTTTCAAGTTCTCAGGAAAAGATGCATAATAATCCCATTAAGACAAAAAGCAGCTGGAAAGATTTCGTCATTTTTTGTTCGCTACGAATTTTCATTCCGACTAGGTATTTTTAGACATGCTCTTCTTGGAAGAAGAAATTCATTTCATATTTCTCTTTCAAATAAGAAAACGTTTTGAGAAATAATTTCAATACTATCATATCAGGAAATTGTTTTACATAAAAGATAATGCATTTCAGCAAGGTTTTTTTTTTTAAATAAATTCACTTTGAAAAATTGCTTTTTCAAAAGCGAGACGCTGTTATCAAATTCTGATTAAACTGAGATTTTATTGGATTTTTTATTGTAAGTGAAAGAGCCCATGGCACTTTGATGCACCTCCAATTGTGTATGTATAAGACTGTACGTAAGATGCAAAATGTAAATTTACCGTAGCCTAGTAAAGAACTTAGTGCACTATTCGCCAAAAGTAGATACACTAGTATGCAGTTTTTTCGCATTAATAGTTGACTATGTTGTTTTTCAATAGTACGCCAAACGAAAGAAGAATGTTTTTTGAAAGAATGTTAAAATTACTTTCTACATCTTTTAAGAGTCAGATGAATTCCAGTTTGCTTCTTAGAAAATGATTTTTTTTTTCAAACGGTACTTTTATTTGTAAATAAGTAAATTCCTGGTTTCAGTATTTATGCATATTATTTTATTTGTGATTACTCAACCACGTAGTTTTGTTTCTTATTCAAGGATCTGATTTTCTGAAGAATCTTATTTCTTTTATTTAATCTAATTTTTGAAAAATAACATTTTGTTTCTTAAGCTATTTTATAAACACAAAAAGTCAATGTCGTTCTTTTATTGCATTTGGCAATCTTACTTAAAAAAAGGTATATTGTTATTTTAATAAAATTATTTTAATATTTTAACTTTGATTTTAAATTCAAAATTTCAATATCAACATTTCAAATTAAAATACCAAGCCTTATCAAAATACAAACTCCGAATATTACAAAAAATATTATTATACATATGAATTTTATAAATATTGCGAACAATATACATTGTGCTTGGTGTGCTACAAATATTATTTAAAATACAGATTTATAATCTCCTCAAGGAAACAGTTATTACACTTTCTTTTAAGATAAGGAAACTACAAATGACAAAATAAGTATTCGTTTCCATGTTGCGAATGAAATTCTGAGAGAAATATGTTAAATTTGGAAGCATGTAAATGACATTTTGATGATATCAGAAAATTCTTAATCTCATATTTATTAGAATTTCGCAATTTGTTTCTTTTTACAAAGTTTTGCTCATTTATCGATTTTACATGAATATGACCTTTCTTAGCAGTAAATATTCTCATATAAATAAGATATTTTCATCAACGATCAAAAAGTTTTGTGTAGAATATATGTTTTACTGTGCTGTTCATATTATTTATTGTGTGTTGATCAAATGCCCATTTTATCCATAAGAAACTATTTCGGTTCTCAAAATGAGCACATTTATATTATAATTATTTGTTGACCTTGTGATTTTACTTATTTTATTTTATAAGTGTATTTTGTTTAAAATCATGTTCATATTTTAATACTATGTTCTTCTGCATACAACACCATTAAAATAAATAATATGTTTTTATAAGTTTTATTTGAAAAAAAAAACCCGAATCATATGATCAAGTATAATATAAAAATATTCACTATTGTATTATATATATTTTTTTTTTAATATTTCATGTTTTTACTCATCTATTGTGATCGTATAGGATAGATTATTTGATGCAGAGTGACTTGTACTTAGATAACATAAAGCATCGTTACTAAAATTAGTTAATTTAAACATCATTAATTTAAAGTTCGGAGTTATTCTAATGCTCTATCTCCGAAAAGTTAATAATTAAATAAATAATACAAAAGTTAAATTAAAAATCTGGAGACAAAGTGGCTTAGTGGAAGCGCTTCGAATTACCACGCCACAGGTCCGAGGATTGAATGCCGGATTGGGCAAGGTTGACCCATCCATTCATCCGAGTGGGTCGATAAAATGGGTACCAAGCATGCTTGGGAACTAAAAACTGGGAGTTCCATGTAAGGCGAATCATCTTAACGAGAAATGTTCCCAGCACCCCTGAGCCCTAGGTCATGAAAGATGAAATGGGCACGACAAGCCTTGGCTCAGTAATAAGCTGTTGCGCCGAGGAGTTTTTTCACTAAAAATCACAAGATATTTTAATTGTTGGTTTAAAAGACACTTTACAAAATGTTACATGAACATTGAGTGTAGCTTTCAGCTTTAAAAATTGTTCTTTTACACACATACAAGATTTTAAAACCATTGGCTCATTTTTTTAGTTCGATTCTGTTAAGTCTAATTTTCTATTCTATCAAGTAACAGCTCTATATTGCACCAAAATGTTGTCTTACCGTCGCCAAGAGCCTACCTAACAAGTATCACACACATAGCGACATCACATATTTCTTATTATATTATATTTTAACAGTTATACATAATATAAAAAGATCACCAAAACTATTTGTTTTGCTGATCACTCGATTTTATATGTAGCATAGTTGTTTATATGTTACTTAGTTGATACAAGGTAATTCTTATAGCTTTTTATATCTATTCTAATATTTTGAGTTACAGGAAAAATATAAACCACTTTGAGGTTCTCGGCTAAAAATTTGATTTAGTACCCAAAACAACTCAAATAGATGTCATGAAATTAGAAAAAAAAAAAAACATTGAGCTTGTTTTTTCAAAAAAAAAAAAAAAAAAAAAAAAGAAAAAAAAACCTTGATTACTCAATTCTCTGAATGTCCTGAAACAAATGTATAACTTGTAACATTTAAAATTGTTACAAGTTATACATTTAAACGTAAATTGCATGTAATCAATTTTTTCTGGGTTTTTTTTTGTTATGGAATAAAAAAACAACTTTCTTATAAATGTAATCTTAACCACATAAATAAAAGAATCGCATTGCAGAAATCGCATTAGAAAATTCCACAATTTTTGAAAAACTTGCTTCTTTTCTTTTACCAAGAAATATAAAATTTTCCAATATTAAAGAAAAAGAAAAACCCATATATATGAAATAGTAATATTATTTGTTGAATAAATAATGAATTGAATTCGAGATACAAAATTTATTATTCATAAAATGCTTTTTTTTACTTAAAATACAGAGTATTTGTAACAGCAACACACAGTAAGCTAGAACTGCTTAAATTAAAAATGATAGAAGCCAATAATTTTATGAAAGGAATTTGAACACTTTTTCTGCCATTTTTTAAAGTTCTTATACTGAACAATCAAAATAACTGTTTCGCGATATATACTATGACGCCATTCCAAACTTACTTAAGCCACAAAATAGATATTTTTAGTTTTTTATGCATAAAATTTATGTGCTGTGATTGGTGCTTTGCTTCAACGTTAAGTTGATTCATCAGTTGAGTTTAAACAAATAATTCATTTTAATTCACCATTTATGTTGAAAGAGATTAAATTTAATTGAATGAAGATAGCATATTAGTTTTTTTTATTTCAAAATTAAACATGTGCCTCCAATGAAAACTTTTCGATACAATTTGGTATTTTGTCTGTCTCATTTTCCACTTCAATATGACGTTTCTTTTTTTTTTTTTTTTTTTTTTTTTTGAAATTGCGGTTCATTTGAGGAATATAGTGGACAGCGTGATGGGCGGATGGACATAAATATTATATAACCTTCCTTTTTTACGCTATAAAGGTAGTGTAGAATTAAAACTAATAAAGCAAGAAATAAATTTCAATTTTTCAAATAAATTTTAAGTTAACAAATTTTCTCAGAAAAATAAGCCATTTCGTCTAAAATATAAATTTGCTTTCACTGCATGATTTTTAAATTTAGATTTTTCAACTTTATTTACACGATTTAAAGTAATATTAGGAAACCTATTTTGAAAACTGTAAGTAAAACTAATATTTACTTTTATAAAACTTATTAATTAACAATAATACTAAAAATATCACAAAAAAGCACTTTAAAAGGAATTATTTTCTTTTGAAAGTTTTCAAGCAGTGTGTTTTCTTAACGCACCTCCTACCATGCATTTCCAAGCGTTTAAAAAATAAGTTCCATGAATACATATCCAAGCAATTTGGTATAAATTATTATTTAACGAGTTAGAGAGAAGGCATCCAACCATTTGTCTCTTTCTTAGAAAACTTTCATAATTGTATAGCACAGAACAGCTGGCGTAGTTCTCATTATTTGAATTCTTTTTGGGGGGAGGTATTTTCCTTTTTTTCCGGAAGATATTTTGTTTGGCTGGATCTTCAAAACAAAGTTTTGTTTGTTTTCTTTTAACTATAACTTCGTGATCTTATAATGATGGGTTATTTATTTCTATCATCGGGGTAAGACAAATAATGCAATACATTATCTTAGGGTACTGACTAGAAATTCATTGCCATACATTAATTCAATCAATATATTCTCTGAATAATTAAAAAAATCAAAAATAAATAAATTATGTAACATTGCAAACAAAGTATTGAATTCGAAAAGAAGTGATTCAATCATTTCATCGAAATAAAGAGTGGTTAATACTATAAAGTCATTTTACGATGAAGTTGATTAAAATTATTTATTTTAGAAATTAATATTTTCTCCATGTTTGTTTTATTTCTTTATCGTATTTTTAAACGTATTTAAACTTCATAAATAATTAAATTAGAAGTGAAGAAATATGTCAAAATTTATACACATATACATACTGATGACGCATAAGATACTTAATTTTATATAAATATAACCTAACAATTTATGTTAGGCATTCAATACAATACAACTTTAATCTAGGAAATTCATAATAGTGCAGAATTATTCTACCAAATATTTTGAAACGCGTTTCAGAATAACGTTAAGATATTGTTACGTGAATAAATAATTAAAAATATACGTAATGGTTGACAGACACATCTTATGGTATTATGAAGCTCCCATCAATAATTAAACCGTCCAGTGTTAATGCATTTTTAAGAATCCTGTTCCCACTCTATCAATCTATTCTATTATATATCCATCTATATTTCATAGATCTATTCTTTACCCACTTACAAAGGTAATGCTATGTGATGAATAGCACCTTTCAAACTCTTATATTTATGGAATATAAGCCCGTCAATAAATGCGAGTGAGCTCACTTTCATTTTTTTTTTATTTTCTTTTTTTTCAGATTCTCTGCTGCTGGGGTGTAAATCTCTGTCCAAATCCCGTAAGTGACTTGGGCGAAAATTGTTCTTTCGCTTGTCCAAAAATACAAGGAGAGGGGTGAGATTTAACCTTCTACCCAGTTCTATAAATGACAATCCTACTGTTCTAGGTAATGGAATGAATGAAACATTTTAGTAGATTAAGGTACTGACTAGCTTGATCTTTATGAATAACAAGTTTGGTCCGCTGATTAGGTATATTATTAAAATATTCATCGAAATATATTATCTGAACATCTGATATTTTGTTTCAATATGAAGAGTGCAGGGGAAGAACCGCTGGATATCTTCAGAGTCTTTCCGTAATTGTGTCTGCTTGACGGACACTGGCGACCGGAAACCGTTTTTTTTTCAGTTCTTCATTCTCGGTAAAAACGTGTAACTCGTATCCACTGATCTCTGGCGTGATTCAGGGTTGCCGAAAAAGATAAGCAAAGCGAGTCACCGGTTTCTTTACAGTTACACCAGTTTTGGCGATTTCTCACAATTATATCCAAAGAGGCTATTAAGGAAAGCCCTCTACGAAATAGAGCGGTACTCTTCATATGTAAGCCCCATCCACCTGTTCTGATTATTGTATCTTATATTTAAACGAGTTCTTGATTATTTGTATGTTTTAAATTTACTCACGCTACCTGCAGTTAAGTATATGGCTATTTTTATTGGGTTTAACTTTAAGTTCTTGTCAGCCTACTGCCGTTCTATGTTCATAGGTAGGACTGAGTGGTAAGTATTTAAACGCGCTCTTGATTCTAAGTATGTTTTAAATTTTCTCACGTTACCTGGCGTAAAATAAATGGCTATTTTTATTGGATTTAACTTCAGGTTCTTGTCCTCCTAGGTCAGCGTACTGTTTTTCTATGTTCATAGGTAGGAATGAGTGGTAAGATTGATGATCCTTTATAAAATAACATGTTCGAAACAATCTCCTTGTTAATTTATTTTTACGAACCATACATTTATGAATCTTTAGGCTCCTATTTATTTGATATTACAAAAAATAATGGTTTTATGATGAAATAAGGGTTTCTAACGAGTTATGCTAACGAGTGAAATCGAATTTCCTGAATCGTTGTATTTATCATTTAGGAATCGGCATTAGACAGTTGGTCACGCTAAAATAAACCATTTTTCTCACAAACCAAACCTTAGCAAAAAAAAAAAAAAACTTTTCCAAATTAAAAAAAAATTAAGATTAAACCTATTAGTACTTATAGTGGGATAGGCATCTTGATTTATCTTTAGAGTTAAAGTAATAAGAAACGAGCTATGTGATGTATTGCAGCAAGACGATTTTATTCTGGGCCAGATGTGTGGGACAAATCTGTTCGACAAAGAACATTCCCGTGTTTTAAAGAATTTAACTTTCTCTTTCTTTATCTGGGCAGACGATTGAACCAGTGCTGGCTCAGCAGACCTGGATTTAGGAAAATTCCCGTAAATGTACTAGATGGATTTGGGGAAACTATTAAACTTACGCAAGCAGAAAATATTACGTTGTATGGTATTGAATGATGCATTTTTATTCCTTTGCTAGGGATAATTGCGGATTGGGATTTGAACGGTAGGATTACATTTTCGTTTAAATGCATTCCTTTGAGATTATATACTAGCGACATATTTGTATCGTTGAACCGAAAAAATACATAATATGTCCACAAAAACTCATTTTAAAATTTTATAGAAGTGAAACACAAAATAGGGTTATTTAAATTTTGAATGTTGTAAGGCAGTGGAGCATAAAAATAATAAAGAAAAAGAAATTAAAAAATTAAATTGAGTATAAAAACATATTTTTATAAATTAGGATGCGGGTATCAGCTAGTTTTTATATACCTTTTTTAAGAAATAAAATATAGAAAAAAATACATTGAAAAATGATATGTGCTTCTTTATTTGGTTGGTTAATCTATATGCTGTCACTTTTTTTTTGTACAGAACAAAAAAACAAAAAAATATATATTAGTTTAAATTGTTTCAAGGATGCCTCCGATTATTTTCAAAGTTTTTTTATGTTAATATCTGCGTCAAAATATGATTTTACGATATGTTAAATTTCGTTTTTTCGCTAAGTAAAATAAGTATATTTGTTATCTTTTTAGTAAATATCATATTTCTATTTTCGTTAGTCTACCTCCTTCATAATATAAAATTCGTACGCATGAATAAACATTTTTTAAAGATATAAAAATTTTGTTTGAAGAAAAATGAGCTACTACATTTTCGTTACTAGGGTTATAGAGACGATAAATTTGCGTTAAAAATTTTTATTTTAATAATGTTCTTTTTTGAATTTGCTTATTTTTCTCTTCTTTCTTGCACTTTAGTTTTTAACACATGTTTATGTTTTCATTATTATTTAAATAAATATAGTCTTAAGCAAATATTTTTATATTTTTTTAAAGATATAAGAGATATATTTCTTTAAAGATATTTCGTCCTTTATTTTTTTAAAAAATTATTTCTAATTTATATAACAAATTGTTTACTTTTATTGTAGCAAGTGAAATTTGCTACAATAAAAAGTAAACAATTTGTTATGACTCTAAAACAAGCAAGCTTCTTTAATTTGATTGACTCTTTTTCATTTGAAGTAGTATGCTGAAGTTCCATTATTGTATTTGAGATTGCAGCATAAATTATATAAACGAGATTGATATTTAAAAATATTCTTATATTGTTAATTAATTTTTTTTAAAAATCTTTATGACGTATAGACTTAAACTTTAGTGTTTTTTTAGGTGTTTCGGGTTAAATTATTAGGCAAACAGGATAATTCGAAACAAATTCCTACAGTAGGAATATTGAACACGCAATTTGCATAGCTTAACAATCCATCCAAATGAATTAAGTCTGAAGCATATTAAGCGTCCACATTACTGAAGCTGCAATTGTTTCATACTTTCTAATATTAAATTAAACCATACATGTATTTTGTACCTCTTACATTTAAATTGTATCCAGATA
Organism: Hylyphantes graminicola; assembly: GCA_023701765.1. NCBI lineage: Eukaryota > Metazoa > Arthropoda > Arachnida > Araneae > Linyphiidae > Hylyphantes > Hylyphantes graminicola. Next base: position 32,187,711 of record CM043116.1, read on the forward strand.
TAATTTTGACTCTTTTCATTTGAAAGTTCTGAGTTTCTTTATTGTTATTTAGATTGCAGCATAAATTATTTATCGGAAATTAATATTTAAAAATATTCTTATATCGTTAACTATAAATATTTCTAACCTATATATGACGTATAGACATACATTAAAAAAAATTAGCTATGGTTTCAAAAATTTGAAAAACACTTACGGTTTCCATCTGTTTTAGCTGATATGATTTCACTTCCATTCCCGCGACCTGCACTGTTGAAGGCTACCAAATAAAATGAATAGGTAGATCCACATTGAAGTTCGTGAAGAGTGTATGCAGTTTTTTCCCCAGTCAAGTGGGTTTCCTGCCAATGACTTCCATCCATTTTATGGTGTAATATGTAACCTGAAAAAAAAAATCGATTTTCTAAAAGATCTTAAATATTATTAAATTTATAGGGATAGTGTTTTCTTTTTACTAAGGAGAACAAATTTTGTAAATTTAATTAAAATGATCGGTAAAGTTGATAGTATACCTGAATAAAAATTAGTAATGTCTTAAAGTTTTGTTAGATTTATTTTAATAATGGAAAATATTTGTGTAAATGCCGTAAATATTATAGATTTTTAATAATCACAAAAAGATAATCATAAACATCAGCAACTATTGCTGTTGTTGTTGTTCTCCATGTCCATTTATATTCTATAGAAAATATGCTAGACAAAGACTCCCAAGAGGATTTGCAACTAATATCCAAATCAAAATTATGTATATTAAAAATCTATTTAGTACCTGAAATGGGTGCAGTCGGATGATTTCTGGGTTCCCACGATAGCTTAAGAGTTTTTGCTGTTGCAAAATATGTTCGCATTAACGGTGCGTTGGGTCGATCTAAATTTGAAAAAAATGCATGTTACAGGAAATATATATTTATATGCATTGAATATCTTGTGAAATGGCAAGTTGAGCAAGGGGCAGTCAAAGCTATTTAATTTTATGAAATACGGAACATTCATTTTCATAATATTTTATAACCAAATATTTTTAACAATATTATGTAAATAATGATTTTAACAACAATTAAAAAAATGTTAAACTGAGGGAAAAATTTAAATAAAGAAATAATTGAATTTATGAAAAAAATCACATTTAAAATGAAAAATCAATTATACAACTATATAAATTTTAAATGGGGCCTGTATTAATAAAATTAGTCAAGTTCAAAGTACATTCCAAAAAAATGGTGCTTTGGCTGAAAGTATGTGTTTCGTGTTTATGGAGCATTGTTGTAGTGTGAAATTGTAGAAAGATTCAGCCTTCCTTCAATGTTACGGTGCAATGAACTCTTTTAACACGATAGCAGCATATTGTTCCAAATGCCATTGTTTTATCGATGAAATATTCCTAAAGATATATACATTGCCCTTTTTGTACAAATTTATTTATTTTTACAAATTATATGTTGCATTAATTATTAATCATAATTTAACATATGTTGCATTTGTTCATTGAAAATATTCTTGAAAGAGACGTCAAACACAATTCATCACTAATACTATCTCAAACATTTTCCAGCAAAATGTTTTGAAACTGCGAATATTCTTATGACATAAAAACAGATGTACTCGATTTTCTTACAGAGGCCAAAACTTTATCATAACTTATGCTTTTCAAACATGTTCAACATTTGCAAACATATTTGAAATTTCTGTCGCTATGAAATGCTGATACAAATCTTCATAGGACTTCAATCTGTGTTTGGTGTTTCGGGTTGAATTATTAGACGAACTGGAGAATTCGAAACAACTTCCTACAGTAGGAATATTGCACACGCAATTTGCATTGCTTAAAAATCCATCCAAATGAGTTAAGTCTGAAGCATATTAAACGTCCACAGTACTGAAGCTGCAGTTGTATCTGACTTCCTAATATTAAACTAAACCATACTTGTGTTGTACCTCTCACCTGCAAATTGTATTCAGGTATAATTTTATTTCATTTTCAAATTTAAACAAAAACCAATAGTAATTTATTTTAAATAATTTTGCTTGACTTGTCTCACATATACTCAAAATAAAATGCTCCAGCAGATGGCCCAGTTGAATAATTCAAGAATCTGGTCTTTCGGTGTTTGTCGAAAACTAGTTCCTGAATTCGATTTGGGAATGGGCGTTTTCTATTGTTTAAATAAAAAAAATCAGAAAGAAATAGCAAGTTTTATTTATGGTCAATCAAAAAAAGGCCTTTGCTTATGAATAAATAATGGAATACTATATATGGTATACAAGTATACAATAAATGAATGAAAAGTGGGTCATTTTATGGGTCAATTAATAACTCTTTCAAGGGACCAGGGAATAGAACCTAAGGGTAATTTCACGTGGGAAAATAAACCTGTAGTACTTGAAATATTTAATTTTTTGATTTTTTTTTTGCTTTTTTGGCATCCATATATTTTGGCATCCATATATGTTTACTTCCATATAAAGTTGTGTTTAAAATTGTCGTTAAAAATTATATATATAGTTTACATCTAAGGCGATATCTACTGCCCATCTCAAACTACTTGAAGATGCATTGTTTTCAGCATCAGTATAATTTAAAAGTTCAACAAGCTGTGAAAAACAAAACAAACGATGCACTGCACGGCGATGCTACCCTTAAAAGAGTCAAGACTGCCCATGCCCATTCCAGCTCTAGTGACCAAGGACTCTTTGGTGCTAAGAATATGTCTAGGTGATTCACCTCACGTAAAACAGGGCGTCTATGCGTATTATAAAATGCAATTATGTTAATATTGTTTGTTTTTTAAAATTTTATGTAATTTTTAATCGTGTTTCAGACGATATTGATCTATTTTTTATGTCTTATACTGAGTTTAAGAAAATATTTTTGTCAAATATTTTGTACTATTGATTTTTTTCTTAATTACAGTTTACTGGCTTCGTTGTTTTATCTATATTTTAAAGCATTGTCTTAATGATCATATTGGCGTTTTTACTTTTTATCTTGTTTCTCTTTTGGTGTTTAAATATAATTTTTGTATTTGTTATATTTATAGTTAGTCCTATGCCTGTCAATGGACCAGTTATGTTCGGCTGTTGTAATAAATAAAAGAAAAATAATAAAATCCAAAAAATAAATTAGACTTACCAAACTCCAGTGTTCGAACAATAGCTTCTTCTGAAGGAGGTCCAGCTCCCCTGCTATTATATGCTTGTACAACGATGCTGTATTCTGTAAAGCGATTTAAATCCCCAACTTCAAAGTGTTGTTGGGACACTCCTTGCTTGAATTCCACTGGTTTAAAAGTGTATGGTTCGGGACTCCTTTGCATTTTGTATCCGATGTAAAAACCATCAATGCTGTTTTTGTCGTCGGAAGGAGTCTAAAATGTAAGGATGAAAAACTATTCAATTGAGTTTCGTAATTGTATTTTATGTTTATGTCAAAGATATTTTATATATGTTCTTATAAGGAGTTAAATGGTGGAACTTTTCAAAATTAATGACTTTTTCATTTCGTTTAAATTTTATAAATTTAAATTTTTCGTTTAAATTTGATAAAATTATGACTTTTACGCTTCGTTTAAATTTTATAAAATTATGACTTTTACATTTCGTTTAAATTTTATAAATTTAAATTTTTTGTTTAAATTTTATAATTTTAAATTTTTCGTTTAAATTTTATAAATTTAAATTTTTCGTTTAAATTTAAAAAAAATTAGATTTTTCGTTTAAATTTTTCGTTTAAATTTTATAAATTAAAATTTTTCGTTTAAACTTTATAATTTTAAATTTTTCGTTTAAATTTTATAAAATTAATGACTTTATCATTTCGTTTAAATTTTGTAAATGGTACTAGCTGGTAAACCAGGTTTACAAAAGAGCATGAAGTCAACGATTTTAAAAAAAGAAAGTAGGCATTGACATGGTGCATGGAAATTCCCTTCAGTCTCTCTACCCGCGTTTCCATTTACCAAATTCGATTTTCAAAATATTGTTTTGTCAGAAAGGTATCAGTGAGTATTAAAATATTAGGAAAATATGCTGTTTTAAATACAATTAGTTCACTGAGGACTTAGAAGAAACTTAATTATATTTTTCAAATCATATTGTAGTAAGTTTAATAAATCTCAGATATAAGAAACATAACACGTTTTATATTTATTCAATTATAAATTTATTTCGGTTATGAAAAACACGTATTTGTGTCACAAAAATTAAAGTAATGATAAATAAATGTAAAGCGTTTTAAACTACAATGCAGCATCACAAAAGAACTATCCAAGGCTTGAAATAACTTTGGTTCATTTATCTTAAAGCATCCAAACTCAAAGGCGGGGTGACATTTTTTTTCGAAATTATGCGTAAAGAAAATATTTTTTTAGGCGACGGCATTTTAAGAGTCTAATCAGCATTCTTGTCATTTTTATACTCTTGATTTACGACGCTGAAATAAAAAAAAAACATAGTTTCTCACATAAGACAGTTTTCCAGTGCTCTGCTTCATGTGTGTAATCGTCTTTAATCTCATAAAAATTTAATTTCACCTCGTATGAGTCCCTTTTTTAAAGTATTTGTGTAAGCTTTCTCATTAATTTTACACAAGAACGTAGAAGAAAACGGTATAATTAATTGAAAATGTATAAAAAATGGAACCGTCTTAGATTGATATAAAAATAAGACATTTGTTTTTATTTGAAGGGATTACTTTAATCGGATTTTTAAAAAATACAAATGCGCAATTCAGTCTTTCGCTAGCATTTTTTAATGCAGAGATGGTTTCAAATTTAAGGTTTTCATTTTTCTAATATAATTTAAAACAGTGATAAAAAGAATCTTACAAGCATACTAATAGTTAAGTAGCATATCTAAAGGCGATTAGTAGGTTTTTTTTCAATCTCTAAGCAATAAATGTAGTGTATAATGAGTCAAATTAAAATATAATTTATTACGAAAGATACTTTTTAAGCGTATAAAATCATGTATTGTTTTGTTTTTTATTAATAACAACAGGAAAAATTAAAAAAAGTATGTATTACATGTTTCAAATTTAATAGCTTATAAGGTTTTTACAATGAGAATTGTTAATTTAATAACCATTTAACACGTTTGGAAACAGATAACCGTTTTAGCATTATTAATGTTTTTATGTTTAAACGTTTAAATATTATATTACATAGAGTTTACAGACCAGGAATTTTATTTCTCAAATTATATAAACTTTTTCGACACATTTAAAAATATAATCCGGAATGTATAGGTCCATCTCACTTACTTTTTATTTATCGATTTATTTAATACCGAGAATCAATAAACTCTATTACATTAAAGCTCCCCCGATTCCAATTTAAAATAACCATTATTATATATATATATATATACTTTATCCCTATCAGTTTAACGTAACACCCAAATGTTTGCGCCCTTTCCACGAATTCCATCAGCCCCTCCCATGCCCTTCTTTCACCAAAAAATACAAAATAAAATAAACGCTGCCATTTCACAAGGAGAAAAACTGATGGCCCTAAGAATCCAAGGTCCCCAAATAGTTCGTCCTCAGAGTGCTTCACAGGATTTGTGAAATTCTGAGCCGGGGCTAAGCCTTGTTTTTTATTTATTTTTGTTTACTTCGCCGAGGAATTCAAAATGGTGAATGTCGGGTTTTTAAGGCTAAGATCTTTTCCTGGTGCTTGTGATCTCCTTAATGGATACAAAATAGACGCCTCTGATGGAATACATGTATTCCTGGGGGCTGGGGAAAGCTGCTTTCAACACGTAGCGGAGTCGGGATGGCTCAGAGCGAAAGGGTGATTTAGCGGAAGCATTGATGGTATGTGTTTGTGATGGTGCAGTTTGCGATGTATTTTGGGAAAGTCAAATGTTGCAGATATTGTGTATATGTGTATTAAATATTTGTATTTACGATAAATTGCGAAACGAGGACGTTTTCAGCTTTTAAAAAAATTATTTCTTCTACAGTGGTGGAAATTGATTTATGAACTAACCATCTTTTCCACAGATATCGCTTTGTATTAAGTGCTGACAATTCGAACTTAATGTGTTGTATATTCAGAGCATAATAAAGGATTTTCGCACATATTTTTTTAAAAATATGATATTAAATAAATATATATATATCTATTTTTATTATTTAAGCATGCCAAATGGTGGAAATTGATTTATGAACTCAAATTTATTTTGAACCCAGGTATCAAATATTTTGACTAGTTCTTCATTTGAACATCAGGGGAGCTTACTATCATTGTTTATAAATAAAATTAAGGCTTACTTTATTGAAATTTATCTGTTTTATCCCCATTTTACGAAATAGGTAAGCTTGTGGGACTGTCTGAAGCCGAAAATGTAAAAAATGTCACTTATATAATATTATAATAAATCTGTAAGAGAAATCGGCATACTAGTTAAAGTATCAATGAATATAATTTATAAATATTCGAAGAACCATTCTGACTACGGCAAAAAAACATCAATAAAAAAGGTGTAACCCTTGTGGGACAAGGAGCAAAAGCTGGATTATGGGACTTGCATCCCAAAAAGGTGCCATTTGTGGCAGCATTTATACAATACAGGTCGAATTTGTTATGAACTACCACTTCCTGTAACTAACAGAAGAGTAGGACAAATATTGATATCGTCGTCGAACTTGAAATGGTCCAAAATGAAGGCTGGTCCAATGTTGAATCGTCACCATAAGAACATGCGATTAAAATATAGTCGTAACTACATGGAAATGGATTGGGAGGGGAGTGGAGGGTGAGAAATGGAAAGAAAGTGAAATTTGCTGATGAAAAAATTTAAATTTGGATGGACCCGATGGTTTAAACTCTTATTGAAAGGATCTTCGAAAACAACCAAGATCCGTCTTCAGCTTGAAATGTTAGTGGTGGAAGTTTGCTGCTTTGGGCCACGATATCTTACGATGGAAGTAACAAGGTTTTGTTTCTGAAGTACCGACAAACATCACTTTATTGCTGATTAGTTCTAGAAAATTCTTTGCTTCATTTTTTCATGCCAGTACTATGCTTTTGATTATATTTTTATGCATGATAATGCAATTATTCACTTTTTAACGAAATGGAAGACTAGTTTAATGTGCAAAGTGTTGTTCATTTATATCATCCTGCCAATAGCCGTGACTTAAAACCCTAGGATGATGTCTGATATCAATTGGCTTGAATAATTTACTCAAATTGAGTATGGTATCAATGGAGTGTGCATCAGTTATAGAATATAAGGACTTAATCATCAAAAAACTGGAAATTACTTGACCAAAACTTGATCCAAAGTTTCGTGTTGTCGATGAAAAACAAAATCAAAGAAGCATTAACGAAAAAAAGTGGTTTTACTAATTATTAATTGAGATTGAGTGTAAAAGTTCATAAATCAATTTCCCTATGCTGAAACTAAAATATCAACAAAAGAAATTTTTTACGAATTTATCTAAAATTTTATTTACGTGTATAGTTTATAATACAGAGCCTGTATAGTGTATGAAGTTTAAATCGATAAATATGCATTTAATAAAGAAATATTGTTAAAAAACTGCCAGTTCATAAATCAATTTCCACCACTGTACAAGTATATATATTTTTCGCAAGGCTGTGTAACAATTTATTAAAAAAAATCTTAAAGTTTAGATATCTTTCTTAAGTATAGGTTGATTAAACTTAAATTTTCCTCAATAAATTACTGGGGTAAGGGTGATTTTTATGCAAGTGAGTAAGAACAATAAAGTAGGTTTTAATGGATTAAAGTAATATATAAGAGAAACTACACGCGTACTAAAGAGATAACTATTGCGATAGCGCATTTATAGAAATTATATCATTCTTCATCATTATATTGAATGATGTCAACAATACTTAGTAATATCTTAATTTTAATATTTAATCGCTTTTTTGTAGGATCTGTAAACTCTGGCGATAAAAAAAAAATATATAGTACTAAACTTAGAAAATAATCTAAGATATTTCAAAAGTCTTCTATACTCATTTTAAACAAAAATATAATGTTGTCCTCGTCACTTTTTGCATTAAATTGAATGACTTTATTTAATAGGAAACATAATTGTATCACAACCGTTTAAAGAAAAGTCTTTCGCAAACATTAAAATATTGTATTAATTTATTTTACTTTAGAGATATACTTACATTAGAAATCATTTGTCGAATCAAATTCGCACCGGCTATCCACAACTAATATACACTGGAATATTTCTATTTTATTTATTCGCTTTTGTACATAAATAGAAATATAATTTACTCAGAGCCAATCTTCGCCAAGCTGAATCAATTTTTCAATAATCAATTTGCTGGAGTATTACTACTATGTAACTTTTGATGAGTTAGAGTAATTGGAGTTTCATGTACGTGTTTCACCTAGTTTACCTCAGTTGAGCGAGATCAATTTTATCTCCTGCTTTGCGTTGGGTAATTTTGTCAGAATAACACAAATTCATATAAATTCAGCCATTGGCTTACAAGAAATTTTCAATCTAGCTAATTATGCAAAATGATCCTCCTAAAAATGTATTTTCAAGGGGGAAAAACTTGATAACAAAACTAAAGGTAGTATAGGGATGCAAGTATTTAAGTCTTAACGAATACAGAAAAAAATAGAAGAGTTATTAAAGTTTGTAAATATACAGTGTTCCCCATGTGTGACCGAAAATAAAACCAAAAAATAGGGCATAATAAAAAGGATCAACAATTTTTAAATGCAGCATGGTATATGCATATTGATTAGTTGTAAATATAGAAGAAACACTTTTGCATTTTAACATATTCACCAAATTAAAATATAGTCCACCGCTTTAAAATAAATTAGTTTTATAACTAAAAAATAAATTTCCCAAAGAATTTTTTTACCCCTCAACTAAATTCTTAACGAAAGTTTTATGCGGTTTATCAGAATATTAATTTAAAATTGTTTCGAAATTAACTTTTCTTTCAGCTTATTACAAAGCCTTTCGATTCACAATATTATTTTTAATACATTTTTAAATTTATAATTCGTTAAAAAAATAGTAGTTCAAAGACTGAATACTCTAATTAAATATTTTAGTATGTTTTGGTTAGCATAAAGGGATTATAATAATCCATTCGTAGGCATTTTTTTTTTTGAAAAAGCTCTTAAACTTTTAAAAATCTCCCGATGCTCCGAATTCTTAAACATACAGATTTTAATGGACCTACTCAATCTTACATTTAATCTTTTGCCATTAGAGAATGTCATATGCACAATCCATCATACACAAAATCCGAAGCTTTTAACAAAACACACATCTTAAGTATACTACTTTTATATATATTTTTTAAATATTCTACAGGCTTACTAACTAATTTCAAAAATCCCTGTGTATTAACAGAGAAACTGGCATGCACGTTTGCCAATATTGACAGACCAATATATCGCCTCCTCTTTGGTATTTGATGTGCTTAAAGTATTAAGTCATCCGGGTCATTCGTTTAATCATTTTGGATGTTTTACGAACGAATTAACAGGCATGTTAACGACTCAGATATTTGCTTGCAATTTCCTTTTATTTGATCAGGGGTGGTGGTAGAGTTTGGGATGATTGAATTAAATGAATAAACTTGATTTGTGAAGTTTACATGAATTAGGTAAGTTTTGGTGTTTACCTGATAATTTAATAAACAGACGATCACAGACTTGATGCGAAAGTCGATTTCAGTGAAAAATATTGTAAATGGTATAAAAAAAAGTGTTTTTTAATACTTTTTTAGTTATCGCAATTGATTCATTCATATTATGTAATTTTATGAACGTTTAAACAAAAATTAAAATTTAACATTTATTTTTACCAGCTATATCTTATTGATTAAATACTCTATTTTGAGATAAAAAATATATAATTTTTTTTAATTGATTCTAATTACACTTGTACCAAATAAATTTTAAATATACTATGCTAATACAAAATCTTAAATTCGGAATTTGAAATAATATATAAGATACATAAAAATATGTATTACTAATTTATTTTTTTAGCTTTAGATTGAAATTGTTGGTCCGTACCTGCCAAGTGACGTTAACCGATTTTGAAGAAAGTGGAGTAGCTTTGACAAACTGGGGTGGACTGGATGGAGCTGCAAAGAAAACAGAAAATACTGTATACTTGTGGGAATTCCATCTATATTTTAAATTTGCTTTTTAAAAAAATAAGAGAATTTCAAGTGTATTTGGTAGATGTTTACTAATAATTATTCAAAACAGTAAATAAGAAATAACGCCCTTATCTTGAAGAAATATAAATTCTATTGAAATGTTAAGTAAGTGATATCACATTTTATTATGATTAACCACATGAGTATTTCATGTTTTAGCAAAAAAGATCCCAAAATACTTTGAAAACTTGGTTATTTAATTAAATGTGAGTTTGAATACTAAGAAACGCATGAGTTGTTTATTAGTTTAAGTGCTTAGATCTTAATTTAATTAGGGCATATGATTTTTGTATCTTTTTATTTAATATATTTTTTAAATGTAAATTCCTAAATCGTCATTGTGAAAAGCGAAAAACTGTCACATTTAAAAGAAATATCTTAAATAAATGACGTATTCGAAAGGTAACTATCGCTGTAATTGTCTTGAAATACAACTTTACCGCACATGGTTCACCTGCCCATCAGAAAATAAAATTGTTATCCACTTCATTAGTTGAGCATTATTTGGTTGATTTGCTTGCGTTCATATTTTTAGTTAACTTGAGATTTGTGTTTAATTTTTTTTCGCGAGTAAGGTTTTATGGATCGCCCTAAAAAAACTAAAAAAAAAACTAAACATAAAATATGACAGTTGATTTTTAGTCTTATAATTAGGGATTTTGTATTTTTAACAATTAAAAAAATCGTAAAGGTTTAAATATGAAAAATCATTCTTTTTTGCAACAATAATGAGAATTTAAACCAAACACAAGTTTAACTTGAAAACACCCAGTTTCCATTAGCTTTGAATAATTATGTTATCAAGCAATTTAAAAAACTGTGCAGCGTTCAAGTCTGAAACGTAAACTTTCCTAATTTGCCAGAAAACAAGCCAAAATCCGTTTCCTTTTTACCGCGTTATCTAGAAATAATAGGACGTAATTCCGTTATTAAGACCCCCAGAAAACGTAACGATGATTATGAATGGTATGCTGAACACGAGCGCTCTTTGTAATTTAAGAAATTCGACTTAAACTCGGAGTTGAAAGGAGCCGGCAACAAAGCGTAGAACGTTTGCAAGCCGAATGACATTTAATGCATAGTCATTAGTGTAAGTGCTGGGAATAATTGCACCCTTCCTCAAAGAAAGGATTTGTTAAAATAAATAAAATTAAGATTGGAATACTTATTTCACACGAGTGGTTGTGCCCTGGTAATTGCACTGCAATGAAATTTGAATAATGTCATGTAGTTTTCAGTTTACATTGCCACCCTTATCTCCAAATAAGGGTTTATTGATTTAAAAAAAATATGTAGTTCGTAATTTAAAGTGTTAAATTAAGAACCAGCGTATCGATTAATGGTCTAAGTTTGGCCCAAGATTTAAAGCTAATAGCATCTCATTAAATAATTTCTTTAAAAATTTTCTTACTTTTTTCACTGAGTGGCAACTCTGCCTTGACCCTTGAGTAAAACAATATGCAAGAAGAAATACAATACTACACCCCGTGCCAACATAACTTTTGTAAAAACAAAGAGTAAAAAGGCAGGTAGAAAAGCCATGTGGTCCATTAGTTTGAAACTCTTGTAAGGTAATATTTACATATAAAATGATCTGAATACAATTTAACTCAAATACACTTTTCATTCTGATAAAATTGCCAAATTTTCTCAAATAATATTTAAACATGTTAGACTTTAACCGAAATTAATGTTTTTAAATATGTTTTCTGGATGGATTCGCAAATAATTTATTGAACTCGTTAATCTGCGGAAGGATGTTCTCCATGACATATTTCTATTTACCGAACTAATTTTGGCAAGGAGTGTACACTCTAAAAAATGAATGCTCAAAAACGACGAAATTTTCCTTAATTTTGACGATTCCGTTACTGGCAAATGCTCCGAGTTTTCGTTTCCTCAAAGTGAGAAAATTTGAATTGTCATTTTTATGAATATTTGAATGTCGTCTAATCTAAAGAAATATTTCGTCATTTTTGAGCATGTGAGTACAACAATGAGATTCGGTTTCCTCAAAATCAAGATACAGAATCGTCAAATTACGATCGTAAAAGTGCGGATTCGCGTTTGCTCAAAAGTCACGTGATAGTTTGACGAAACAATCCTCAAAATTAACGAAATGAGGCTTGAGGATTCATGAATCGTCAAAAATGGAAGTGTTATTTCTGAGAGTGTAGGGTTTTTATTTCGGATAATATTACGCCGTAATAATTACGTCATAAAAATAATGTACAAGGTAATAACATACACGTTTTTACAATTTTTTAACAAATATACAGTATTTTTTTTCTAATTTTAGTTGATAATTTTATAATTAGTAATTATTTCAGTTTTGATTTTTTCTACATATAAATTTGTGCTTTACTTTGAACTTTACTTAAATATAAATTATTCATAGATGAATATCGATTTTTTTAATAAAAAACAATACATAGCAAAATGTTTGGCTCAAATATGTAATTTCAATCAATAATTCTGCCTTAAAAAGCATAATGTAGGATTGGCTTACATGAAAATAAAATTTTATTATAAACCTACAAAATGAATATTAAGCTTTGCTTGTTACATTATCCAAATTCCCATTCATAAAAAACTTCATACAATTGGATGGCGAAGATCAAATATATACTAGGAATTTTAATTTACAACATTTAATATGCCGTATTTTCATTACAGCAGTTCTCTAGTGTAGGATAACCTAACCTTTTCAGCTGTTAAAAAAAGTGTGATTGTCTGTTCCATAATAAGGTTTTTTTTTAACTGTGTAGTGAAATATTTTACCATATTGTCAGATTATTTAAATTAAAACCTAAGAAATGGATTAACCGGATACAGAAAATATTTTGAAATCATTTCACCACACCTCCGTTGTAGATGCTATGAACTCTTATCTAGGTGAAACTTATCCCCAAATTTTAAACAGTGATTAGAAGCAGTCTTTGCTCAGCTACTTACGTTCTTCCAGTGTAGTGATGGCCACTTCTGCTCCGAACTGACTTTCACCTAGCACGTTTTCGCACTTGACTCGGAAGAAGTATCTTGTCTTTGGTCGCAGACCACGAATGATCAGGGTCGTCTCGCTGCCTGGAACGTGGAGTGGTCCCCCGGCGGTCTCACCTAAACGGGATTACAGGATTGAAATACACTGCTCAAAAGAATTAGGGGAATGAATGGTTTAAATCCCTTCACCCCCAATGATTCATTTAGAATAATCAGCTTGCGGTTTTTTTCTCACTCTCGCACTTGCTTATAGTTAGAAGAAAGAATAATGTATTTTGAAGAACTAAATGATATTTGTTTTAATTAAATGAAAATTTGAAGAACATGTAAAGATAAAAATCAATCCCAAAAAATTATAACATAAAAAATACGTACCATCTGTTTGCCTCCACATTATTGTATATCTTGTAATTGGGAAATTCCCATCAAAGGGCCTCTGCCAAGTTAAACGAACACTTCTACTGGCAACATCGTGGATTTCCAAATTCTGAGGGGCATCTGGAATATCTATAACAGTAAAATAAATATATTTTAAATGCGTTTTAATTTAATTTTAGCACTAAATTAGCCTCGCATGAACCAAAAACTGCAACGCATTACTTTTTGCACCCATAAATGAATCGGTGAGTGCAGAAACAACGTCAGTCACAAATTTCAAATTTTTCAGGAGGGAGGAAAAACGTAATGACTCCTCCATTATTTCTGCAGTAAACACTCGAAACAAACGTCCTGTATTTACGGAATAACTCAATAGACTAACATAGTTTTTGCACCTAATACGCGTCTTGCCTTTCTACGCTTATTTTCATTGAAAACGAGTTTTTGGATTTTTCTGACTGAAGTGATTTCTGCACTCACCGATTCAAATGTAATTCAATCAAACCCGTATTTTTTTTTAATTCGTTTATCTTGAAAAAACATAATATCTCAAAAATTCTGAAAAATTATACATTTACAAGTTGAAATTAACATTTTCAGTCAGAAAGACAATTTTGCATCATCATTTTAGAATTTTTTTCTGATCATCCATAGCCATTTATGATATCAAAAAGCACATCATTCGATTCTTCAAACTTTTTCTATTAGAAAATAAATTTTAATAATCACAATTGATGTCAGCCCTATTATTATTATTTTTTAAATTATGATTAGAAAAATGGATGATGCCAAATGGCATCACTGGGACTCTGAAAGGGTTAACTAATTGTTTGTAAGTTTATCTCAAAAATATCTTTAAACCCTTTAAAAGGGCAATTTCCAAAATGAGACAACTCTTGGAAAATATGGTGTCAGAGGTCATTTTTCAGACAAAAGCCAATGCAGATTCTAAGAATTGACCTCTATTGTCAAAATAAGGTGTGGCGTCGTCTCGGTGAATCGCCTGAATAGGTAGGGAGGGGACAAATTCCTAGAAGAGCATTTTGTCTATCGGCTTCCTTCTGTTGTCAGTTACCGTGTCATAGTAGCGAAATTAATGATTCCCTGAACTTAAGAAGTGAATGGGCCCAGAAAATAAATAGGAGGTATGGTGAGTTATGGATCTGGAAACACTATGACTAGGTAAACTTATTTCATTTAGCTGACTTCCCTAACAACTGTTGTTTAGTGAGAATTGAAATCGGTATAGAAATGTAAATGTTCTTGTAATTGGATAAAATTCTTAATTTACAATTCTTAGGTAAATATCCATTAATAAATAAATGAGATATTTTTGGAAATTTTGCACGTATTATGTATACGAATGGATTAAGAAGTAAATAATGTAATATGCAGAAGTCAAAAAAGCTCGGTCGTGAAAATTTTCCATTTCGAAAAGTAATAACGTTTTTCAATTAAATTGAATAAAAATCATAATTGCCTATTCTGTATTTAATAAATAACGTGGTGAAATTCGATCAGTGGTCATTTTTCATACAAAAACCAATGCAGATTCTAAGAATTGACCTCAATTGTCGAAATAAGGTGTGGCGTCGTCCCGGCGCATCGACTGAATATTTAGGAAGGAGACAAACTCCTAGAAGAGCATTCTTTATATCGGCTACACTCTGTAGTCAGTCACTGTGTCAAAGGATCGAAATTATGGTTTTCCTGAACATAGGAAGCGAATAGGCCCCGAAAATATATATGAGTTATGAATCTGTGTACTACACTCTTAAAAATTAATGCTCAAAAACGACGAAATTTTCCTTAATTTTGACGATTCCGTTTACAGGCAAATGCTCCTTCGTTTCCTCAAAGTGATTAAATTTGAAGAGTCATTTTTATGAGGATTTGAATGTCGTCTAATCTAAAGAAATATTTGAGCATGTGAGTGCAACAATGAGATTCAGTTTCCGCAAAATCAAGATACAAAACCGTCAAATCACGATCGTAAAAGTGAGGATTCGCGTTTACTCAAAAGTCACGAGATAGTTTGACGAAACAATCCTCAAAATTATCGAAATGAGGCTTGAGGATTTATGAATCGTCAAAAATGAAAGTGTTATTTCTGAGAGTGTACACTATGGCTCAGTAAACTTTCATTTTAACGAATTTCCGAACAAAGGTTGTTTAGCCAGAGTTAATGTCTTCAGTAGTAAAAACTAACTGTTCTAGCAATTGGATAAAAAGATTTAATTTAAAATTCCTAGATTTTCCATCAATGAAGGAAGAAAAGTTTAAATGACGTCTGAATAAGTAGGAATTGGACACATTCCTAGAAGATCATTCTGTCTATTGACTTCTTTATGTTGTCAGTCACCGTGACACAGAAGCGAAATTAATGTTTCCTTGAAGTGAATAAGCCCAGAAAATAAATAAGAGTTAGGGATCTGTGTACACTAGCTAAGTAAACGCGTTTCATTTCGCCGACTTCCATGAAGAAAGTTGTTTAGTGAGAATTGACATGATTTCATAAGGGAAAACTAAATGTTTTAGCAATTGGAAAAATACTTAAAGTTTTAAAATTCTTAGATGTTTTCAGTTGATGAAGAAAGAGGATATTGTTGCGAAGTTTTCACAAGAATGGGTTCGTTAATGCATAAATACAAATGCCAAAAAAAGTGCGGTCATGATAATGTTCAATTTCGAAAAGTTTATAATATTATGAAATTCAAGTTATATAAAAATCCAAATTGTCTATAAACTATTTAAATACTAATGTGGTAATATAAGATAATGGATATCAAGCATGCTTGGGAACTAAACACTGGTGGTTCCACGTGAAGCTGACTACCATTTACCGGGACATAAGCCTAGAACCCCAGATACCTAGGTCATGAAGGATGAAATGGACACGGTCGGGCTTGGCCCAGTAATGGGCTGTTGAGCCAAGAAGTTTCATTTAGTTTAGTAGTAATATAAGAATTTTATAAGTGGTGGCAACGATGTACATAAAATAAGTCTAACAAAAAAAATTCAAATACATTTCGTTTTGTTTAATTAAATTAAGTGCGTGTTTACGTTATTCAAATAATTGCCTTCAATGCAATTTAAGTGTGTTTCTTCTGACAAAAGTTTTATTTGGAAATACAATGCATTTAAGTACTTTTTTTCTGCATGGTCTTAATTAAAATCGCACTCGAACTGTGCTAAAAATTCTTTAGAATGCAAAAAAATGCTTGTTTGTTACTTAAAAAGCTGAAGCATTATATTATACTTTAACGTTTGTTTTCTTTTTCTTTTGTCAATGTAAGTAAAGAATAAATGTTGTGATATTTTTAGTTTAAATCTAATTAAAAATGTATAAAATATCTGTTTGGTCATTAAATTAGCATAATACATTTTCCTCAGACATAATTTTTGTGCCTATAAGAAATAACAGTTATCACGCCCTCTAGAAGGGAATAGTGTAGGCTTTTTAGTCATTTTTTATGCCTAACTCACCTTATAAAGTCATTGTAGTTATGGTAGTTCAATATTTGTATCGTAAGAAACAACTGCAAAACTGATAACAATCGCCAAATATTGAAGTGTTAGATCAAATCAAAACTTTAAAAAAAATAAAATACAGCGTCTCGGTTCAGAAGATTTCTCTTTCACGGGAGTTAAATATAAACGAACAGTTTTTCTTCGATCCCTTCCCTACAGTTAAAGAAGCTCATTTAATACAAGAATATCTCGAAACGCCCAGAGGCGATGGGCATCAAATCCCAAACATCACTCGTATCGGAGATATTTTATGACTTAAGACTTTAAAATCCTTACCAAACCATAAAACACGGTTTTCTACTCCGGTTATCAAATGAAATGGCACCAACTAAAAGGAAAAACTGGGAAATAAAAAAAAAATCACGAAGAGGTAAAGCAAGAGAATGGGGTCTAGTATCGAAGTATTGATAGAAAAAGGATACCAACTGTACGATCGAGGAATTGGAAAGCTAAAAAATAATGATAGAGTCATATCTATTGAGGGAATGTATTGATCCTGCGCGAGATGCGAACTTTGCCTGGGATTTCCCGATACGTGAAGTTTCCTATATTCCTACATTTATGAATCGCTCGTACGTAAATTGAAATCGGAGAATTTATTTTCTGAATAAACATGTATCAAAAGGAAGAACTTAGATATATTTTTTTATGTTTTCTTTTTTGGAGTTTAAAAAGAATTGTAGAATTCGGATTTGAAAATGATAAAAATATATTTGTTGGCTAAAAGCACAGTTGTTCATGTTTTGAAATATTAGCTTGTTTCGTTGCATGTATTTATTTTGATTAGGTATGTAAATATTTTATAACACTGTATTAACAATGTTTACAAACTTAAATACATTATGTGAATTGAACAATGACAGTTTAACTACAGAACTATCTTAACTTAACCTTGACTAGAAAACTATAAAACAATATTCACAAAAAATTCCACTTGCATGCCTTGTTATTGTGCTGTAATAAAATGAAGGTAAAGTCAGCCAAAAATTCTTAGTAAACTTGGTCCGTTGTCTGCAACCTTGCATATTTTTGCAGTGAAAGCAGGTTACTCCAATTTGGTGTAAGTTTGCACCTTTTTGTGAAATAACATATATAATATTGATAATTGCTTTTCTTTGCATTAAATGAGAATTTTAAAAAATCTTATTTCTCGAACTTTGTTAATAATAAAATTTATTTATTCTGATGTCATATACTAAATACTATGATAGACTCTCCAGATTTTTTTGTAATCATTACATTAAATATCAAATAAATAATAAATACCCTTTAAAATATAAGGAGAAATAAGGAAATACTTAAAGCAGCACTAACAGTCGATATTGTTTGAGAAATTGGCGTCCAACATTCTCTATTTGACACTTTTATATAAATCCAGGAAAGAAAAGTTGAAATGAGAAAAAACTTGAGGGAAAATGGAAATATATAAACATAAACTATACGACTCCAGCTGCATTGAAAAGAAAGTGGTCAAAGGCAAAAGTTCAGTTCTTTTATTTCAAGGGAAAACAATCGGAGGCAGTATTTTAAAATGATTGTCTACCCACTGGAGTAAGAAGAACCATATGGTCAAAAGAATACCAATTTCTTTAGCGAACTCTTGGAAAAGTATATACAAAATTACCAATATCCTATATGGATTTGAAGGAAAGAGGCACATTTTTCAAAATGTTTCTAGTCTGGTCTATTTGCGAACTCTTATTTGTGTTTGCATTTGAACTCTCCTTTTTGTTTGTTCATAAGGACTTTTTTACACTTGATTATGTAAATTACAAATGACTCCGAAGCCACATACTGTAAATATATGCAATGCACCTATGCGTTTTGAGCAAAACTTTGCAAAACTATGTGAGTAGCCTTCACAAAAGATGGTGTAACCATCGTGCTTTGTAGTTTACACATTTTCTGTGTGTATTTTGTGTTGTAAGTTTACTCCTTTTTATCAAATAAAAGTTCGCCAAACCTTTTCGTTGGCAAACACCCAGTCGTATTTAAGATATATTAAAAAAAATAAGTTAACTAATTATATGACAAATAGAAAACCAACTAATTCATATCAAAATATTTAAATTTCATTTCAAAACAGACATTTTATTCAATTTATTCATTGTAAAAATAATAACGAAGTCTTAATGCAATTGTAAGAGTGCAAAGAACTCTCTAATGAGATTTAATGATCATTAAAAAATATTTTCGAAATTTTCTGATGACATAATTGAGTTTTAAGAAACACTAATAAAATATTCATTAATTTATTTGTTTAAACGTGCAGGCTGACCGTCGGCGTCGTGTAGTCAGACGGAAGAAAAGCAAATAGTTTCGGTCTTTGGGTCTATACTCTATACCTTGCAAAAAATGTAAAAGTGTACAAATAAAAAGGAAGATGAATAAAACGGAAGGCATACAAACTAATGAAATGTGTGAAATAAAAGTGTCTGATGTCGTATACCCCTTTTATTACGAATTTTAAAATTTGGTCCCTAGAATTGAGATGTTGAATGGAGCAGGGCGGTAATTTCTAGCAAGTTAATAGCCATACTTTTCATTTTTTGATCCTTCGATAAAATTAGTTCTTTTTGCAAAAGACATTTAATGTTTCCAAACAAATAAAAAACTTTTTTACTAAAAAATTAAAATAATCAAATAATAAATAATTTGTTTTTAATCTTAAGGAAAAAAAAAGTGAAGACCTTAAGCTTAAATGCTGGCGATCTATTTTTATTTTATGGTTCAATATATGTATAAAAAAAACTTTGTTGTAAATAACAAAAGAACATGTTATCATTGTTCTTGAACAAAATATGTTCTAATACCCCATATTTATCCTCATTGAAACTACTTATTTTTTTCCCGTTTTCTTATATACTATGAAAATAAATATCAAATTACCTTGCACTGTAACTTGAATATTTATTGAATCTTCGCCATAGTTATTGGATGCCGTGCAAGTAACTAGAGCCGAGTCCTTTCTTTCGGTTTTCTCTATTATTAGCGTAGATTTTTCACCAATCATCGCTGGCTCCGTTGTTTGCGAGTACCTAGAGAAATTAAAAATGATTATAAAGCTAATACCAACGAAAAAAAATCATGGTATATTCATGGTTCACTTTTGAAAGTAATTTTCGATCAAAACCTATTTATAGTGCCATTACGTGGAAAGTATGTTATTTGAAATATGACATTCTATTATTACTTTTGGGCATAATATGAACAGTATTAAAATTATGTAGTTTTCTACCATTTACATAATTGGTAAGAATTTGCGTATTTTCTCTAGTGTAAAATACAAAATGACAAAAAATATGTATGTAGAACCAATTTTATAGAGTCAGCAAAATATTTTGAAACTCCCAAAAAGCATTGAAATAAATCAGCATTGTTTACATTCTTTCCTGTTTAAGTACTATTGCAAGCATCACTTAATATAATTGAAATACTTTTACAATTGGGCTTCAACTGCATATCGGAAAGTAATATGTTATGGTGATGACTTTTATCTATCCTACTGCCATTATCAAAATTGAAATACAGTTGTTGTTTCAGCTGATATGAAAAGACATATTACTTGAAAGCAATATAAATTTAATAATACTGTATTTAAACTTTCATGATGCTTTAGTAATATACACATTATTACATATACTACGCGGAAGCAATATAAAGCGCATTACGGTTTTGATAAAAATATTATCATTACGGTTTTGATATTAGTATTAGTATATTATTTGTATTTGCAATATTATAAATTGGAATTTAATATTTGACTTAATGAAGAAATCAGACGATTTATGTGTTTTAGTTACTATGGAGTAAGCATGGATTGCATGACCTTTTTCGCAATGATAAGTTATGTACAAATAGCTATATTGATCTTGTTTCTGAGGAAATTTAATTTTTTTTAATAAAATTAAACCATAAAGTAAATGTTATCGATTTTTTAATGTTTTTACTGGGCTACCTTATATCCTAATTTTACACTAAAGAGACAAGTTTTCCGAAAGTATTTTAGTATTTACGTAAACAAGCATCCTACATACCTAGGTTCTTTGGTAATGTCCAATAGCATTCCATTCTTTTTCCAAGTGAATTTGATTGGTTGATCTCCATCTGGTGCACAATCTATGGAGGCTCGATCACCTCTTCTTGTGCTCACGACCAGAAATTTCGTTAAAAAGTGAGGAGCACCTTTAAAAAAAAACATGAATAAAATTCAGATGTGCAATGTTTTTATAGCATTTACAGTTAAGTACGTCTATATGTTTGAATATATATTTTAAATATCTTCAAAATACCAAGAATGTTTCTTTGTTCTTTAAATTGACCCCCTTTGAGGAGATTTGTGCTCCTATTTACGCTACATAAATTATGTCGCGGTGTGAAGTAAGGTTTAGTTGTGGGTCAATGCATCATGACAAAATATATTAAAACGAATGATAAAAACGAAATAAAATGGTATTTTTTTGATGAAAGGCTTACTATTGTCGTCGGGAAGCCATAAATATAATAAATGCTTGCAAACAGCCAAAAATGCCGTTATATTTCAGTTCTGTTATCATATGTTCAACCAAGTTGAATTTAATGTTATATTTTTCTTTATGAAAATGAATTTATTATATCCCTATATTACGATGGATCAACTTATTCTTTGTACACAAAAATTGTCGAAGATTTTGTAAACAATGCATTGCAGAAAAGCTAATGCAATATCAATATAAATTATTTGTTCTTTGAAGAACAAAATTCATTTTGGATTTTTCGGATTTTTCTTAGACAGAACAACAAATTTGTTATACTTGAAAACATTTGATTTATGAAGCTTCGAAAAGGTTTCCTACTTAAATTTTGATTAGTCAAAATTTTGATTGCATAATTTATCTGTCTGTCCCTGCGTCTTTAAAACTTCTGAGAGAAATGATTATTCAAATACCAATTACACTAATTCGACTATTTCCGAATCGCCAATCTTTGAGATCGTGTATTTTTAATAATACTCCCAAGCTACATAATTATTCATGGCATTTTCTTTAATTTATCAATATAAGTTTGAAATGTTGTTTTACTAAAAAATGTGAACTTAATTTATTCAAAACAACTACCTGAAATAAATCATAATTAAATTCATAACTCTTCTAAACACAACATACTTCAATTTATCTATCTAATAAAATATCAAAATTATTAGTTTTTAAAACGAAAACACACATTAATCATTGATAATACATTATCATTATTCACTGCCGTACCCACTCTCTATACAATAACTAATTTCGCTAAGCACATATTAAACCCCCTACGGCTCTCTCCCAACTTAATACAACTGCAAATCGAAAATTAATCTTCGAAGGACATTCCTCTCAATAGGCACCTATGAAACAGCGTCATTCGTCGCATCTCAACTACCCGGGGCACTTTGCTAACTCACAGCGTTAGCACGTCTTTGGGAAGCGAAAATCGATGTAGTTACAGACCTAATTGGAAGTGTCACACAGACATAATTGTTGAAAATGAAGCGTGATAGGAGTTTCACTAGTTACTGTATATATTTGGATGCTGCATCTAGAGGATAGTAAACTTGGGTATGGTTTAACAACAATTTCTGGTGAGAATAGAATAGTTAATCTATGTAAAAAAATAAGCTTTGTTGATAAATAAGTCTCCTAATTCTGCCTAGAACTATTTCTTTTAAAAGTTTCAAAACTTTTTATTAGTTGATAATCTTCAGATTGTTCAACGTGATTCAGAAAAATACAAACCCATATTGAAAGATTATTGCAAGAAAACGCAGCATTTTTGCCTACTTAAATCAAACCCCAATCGGTAAGACTTGAAAATATTTTAATGCTTGCCAAACATATTCTATTTTAAATACTTCTGTTCTTTCAGCTATCTATTAACATCTCTCAATTTACATAACTGTCGTAGTTCTCAACTTAAAAAAGATTGTCAGTTGACTATATACGATGTTAATATAATGTTTTCATAGTTTATAGCCATAAAAAAATAATATGTTAGATATAAAGTTCATATCTTTGAAAAGGGGGAAAAAAGTAATATTAAAGGTGTTTAAAATATTTTTAATATTTTGTTAGATAAATTTTTAAGAAAAAATTTTCAAACAACATAATGCACATATTTTAAAACCTCATACATTGCACTATGACCGGAAAAGAGGACTATAGGACAAAATTTGACTTTTCCAGATTAAGCATCTTAAAACAGTTAAATTTTACGAGATAATTAAGGCAAATATAATTGTTATTGATAAATTTTTTTAAAATATAGAGTATATCTTTTTTTTATTTTCTGCAATAAATTGGAATAGAAAAATTTTTAAATCAGCAATTTTCTTGAAAAACCTTAGTGATATGCTCCTATTATGCAGTAAATGTGATATTTTAATTATAAATGCTTTGAAAACGAACTTATGACGTTTTAATGGGAATCAATACCAAATTAAGTGTATCTAATATTGAAAATTCTGTATTACTCCATTAATAAAATAATTATATGATAAACCACTATGACTAATTGAGATTTATCTCCCATTCACTCCTCTCAGTAATTAACGATAAATGTCACAATTTATCAACCACCTGGGGCGTTCATCGTAAGTGCGAATCTTAAAATGTAAAAATACATCAAATTTAAGGGGATATTTCCTCCTAAGCTTATTTTCAATAAAATTGTGAAAGAGAGAATGGGAGTGAAAAGTACTCCAACGAAATTGATCAATTTATATTATATTATTTAATTTACTGTTATATATATTAAAATCCACTTATTCATTCTCTAAAGCGAACATAGATATAGTTTCAAACCTAATTGGAAGTGTCTTCTATACATAATATGCTAATACAACGAAGAGCTTTAGGACTTAAAGTGGATAGTGAGACGAACCACAGCGCACAGAGGGTGTATCCAATATCTTAAATATTATATCGACTCCATCACTAATTAAAATGCTCTAGAACAGCGGTTCTCAACCTTTTGAAGGTGGCGACCCCCTAACTCCACAAAATAATTTCGCGACCCTCCCCTCCGTCCTACACATACTGTACTCTCTATTAACTATAGTTGTGTGGGTAATTGTTTTTTTATTTGAAGACATTACCTCCCCCCTCCCCCCACCAGTTAAATTAGCAATAGTATAATTTTCAATACCATTAATAACTAATGATGACAGATGACACCACTAAATGGCATATCCATTGCTACTCCATGATAAATTGATGGAGCTTTCATCAGACAGCATTTTAAGACTGGGGGTCGCAAGTGAAGAAATTCATAAATTTTGGTTGTCGAGAAGGCGTGAATAACATGGTTTGTAACCCCCCCCCCCCCCGCCCCCGTACTAGAATTTAAATTGTGTATTAATAACATAAAAAAGGTGAAATGTAAATTAACTAAGATATAAAGTAAGATAATATTCGATTCTAGTTGTAAAATTATTGTAAAACGTTACTTAAATAGATATTTTTAATTTTTTAAAAAACTTTTTGCGACCCCCCTAGGATCCCTTCGACCCTCCAGGGGGTCGCGACCCACCGGTTGAGAACCACTGCTCTAGAATAAAGCCCCATGAATATTTGAAGCCTTATCTCTCAAGGATTCATCTCAGTAATTGTCATTAGAATGTCCCCATTTGTCACACTTCAACCACCTGGGACGTTCCTCGTACATATAAATTTCTGAAAATAAAGAGACGACAACTTTGCGAGACTTCCGCTTACGCCTCTTTTTGACTAAAATATAACAGGAAAGAAAACTGGTAGAAAATTCCCCATCGGAAACTATCCCTTTTCTACAATTATCAATTAATGTAACCCCTTAATCCATATTCTAAAGCGAACTTCGATGTAGTTTCAAGGCTAATTGGAAATGCTACCCTTACATAATAGGCTCCATTGAAGGGCTTTTACCCTTACTGTGGACAGTCAGCTGGGTCACAGTGCACAGCGAGTGAATTCAATGTCTTAAATACAATATTAACTATCTCACTAATTAAAAAGCACCGTGATGAACTCCCATGAATAATTGAAATCGTATCTCTCATGGATTCATCTCAGTAATTGTCGATAGAATGTCCCCATTTGTCACACTTCAACTATTTGGGGTGTTTCTTGCCCATAGGAATCATTGAAAATAAAGAGACGAAATTTGTAGTGAAAGATTTCCACACACGCATTTTTTTTTCAATAAACTGCTTCAAGAAAGAAATCTAGTGGAAAATTCTAGCACGAAATTGATCCATTTCTGACCTTTTCTCATGTAACCCCTTTATACTTCTTCTTAAACTAATTGGATGAGTCACTCGGACATAATCGAAAAGCTTTAAGACTTACTGAGCCGGGTCACAGCGCACAGCAATTGTACTCAATAACTTAAATGCAATATTAACTATATCAATCATTAAAAAGCCCTTTGATGAACCTCAGTGAATAATTAAAACATTATCGCTCAAGGATTTATCTCAGTAATTGTCTACAAAACGTAACCATTTGTCACACTTCAACCGACTGGGGCGTTCCTCTAACATAAAAATAAATGAAAATAAAGAGGCGACAGCGTTATAGGAATATTACCACGTACACTTCTATTTCACTAAAATTTTTCAAGGTAAAGACGCAGTGGAAAGTTCTCAAACGAAATTGAGCTCTTCCTACATTTAATGTTACACGTAACCTCTTTATCCATTAACTAAAGGGATATCGATGCAGTTTCAAACCAATTGGAAATGTCACCCATAAATTATGGGCTACATTGAAGAGCTACGAGACTTACTTTGGACTGTAAGCCGAACTACAGCGCACAGCCACTGTATCAAATAGCTTAAATATAATATTTACTAAACTAAAATCCTCGGTAATTACTGGGCCAAGGCCTGCCATGCCCAATTCAGCTTTCATAATATTTACTCCCTCGCTATTTAAAAAAAAAGCGCTATAATAAATCTACATAGATAATTGAAATCTTATCCCTCAAGGATTCATCTCATTAATTGTTTACGAATTTTCCTCATTTATCATACTTCAACCACGTTCCTCGTGCATATAAATCGCTGTACGAGAAGATTGCTAGAAGATTCCGGCATACGCTTCTTTTTCCTTAAAATATAGCAGGACATAAGCCTGGAGGAAAATCATCCAACAAAATCGTCCAATTGCTACATTTACTGATTAAGCAAACCCTTCATTCATCCTCTAAAGTGAACACCGAAGTAGTTTCAAACGTAATTGGAAACGTCACCCAGGACATAAGAGGCTGAATTGAAGGGCTTTGAGACTTACTGTGAACAGTTAGGTGAACAACCGCACCTCATACATATACATCGCTGTAAATAAAGGTACGGCACCTTTATGAGAAGATTTCCACATACGTCTCAATTTCACTAAAACATAGCAGGAAAGAAACCTGGTGGAAAATCCTCCAACAGAATTGGCCCCTTTCTATCTTTACTGATTTATGCAAACCCTTTATCAACCCTCTAAAGTGAACACCGAAATAGTTTCAAGCCTAATTGGAAACGTCACCCAGACATAATAGGCTACACTGAAGGGCTTTGCGACTTACTGTGGACAGTCAGGTGAACAACCGCACTGAGGCCGGACCCAACGCCGTTATTGGCTTCGCAAAGGTAATATCCGGCATCGCTGGGTTCCACGCTACGAAAGTTGAGGGAGCCATTTACTAGAATGTGGATATGGGATGAGCTGACGATGGTCTTGAATTGGTCCGGGGGCTGACCTGTGGGAGAAAAATAGGAATTTGTTATAATTAGTGCAGTAGAACCTCGATTATCCGGCATAATTAGGAGCAGAGGTAGGGCGGATAATCGAAAATCCCGAATAAAAGAGAAATTTTAATTAAATAGTAAAACCTCTAGTTCGAAAGGAAAGCTGAAAGGATTACAGACACTACATATAAAGTAGAAATTTGCAGTTATAAATATTAGATTCTTTGGTCATGTCAGAAATTGAAACTTTCTGACAAACATAGAAAGTACTTAAGAAGTATTTTTAATTTTTCCTTAATTTTTTTAAACATTCTAGCGCAGTTCTAGGAAAGAAAAAAATGGTTTATTTTCTAGAAATGAGTTTTTTTGTTAGACGATTCCCGGTGCCCCCCCCCCCCCCAAATAATAATAATAATAATAATAATAATAATATTAATAATAACAGCCAGAAAATGCTTTTAATTTTTTAGAGTTTCCTAAAAAGTTTTATCTCTAAATCAGCCAAAGTTTACCGATTTAAAAATCCTCAAATTACCTCTATCCGGACTTCATTAAAAGTCACTTACAAAAAGGTGAGTTTTCTAGTGAAACTTGTTTTATTTGGCCATTGTTTCAAAAAGCTGTCAAAAACTAGAAACTTACTAGTAGCCATTTTCCATCTCACATGTGGTTGCGGTACCCCATCAGCTTGGCAATCAATTTTAGCTGGGCGTCCGGCAACTGTCGAAATGTCACTGGGCTCCAACATCCACCTTGGCGGAACTGAAAAATAAAATATACTTTTCTTTTAAGTGTTATTTTTAAGACAAACTACTACTATAAATATTAATTTTCTGACAGATTAAAAAAATTATGATTCTTAATCGATAAATTTAGACAAAAAAATACACACATTTAGTTTGTTATTTCTAGGTGCATTAAAAATCATTATTTAGTAATCGAAATTTAAGTAATTTTTAATTAAAAACGGAATGAGTAAACGTTAATGTTGCAATAAAAATTCCAATAGCTTAAAATATTTTAGTTCAGTGAATATAATAGGATTATTCAAACTGAAGGGATTTTTTAAATCTAAAAAATGTTTAAGTCTGAAGCTTTAGAATAATGTAATTGCTACTATTTTATAAATATGCATGTAATTATATTATGATGAATGAGTAGATACATTTATAGATATTTAAGTGTAATATACTAAAAACATATTTCGTTTTACTGCTTCAAAAACTTAAATTTGTTTTCCTACAGAAACATTCTTAGGATCTTAAATTAACATTGCAAATTGATTTAAATGTTCAGGTTTATTTTCTTAGTTTTTTATGTCTTCTATAATTAATATTTTTTAATCATTTTAAATTACCTAAAAAAAACGCTTAATTATTTTATTATGCATATGGATTTTATTTAAATAAAAATACATATTTAGCTTTCATACTAAATTATTTTTTTAAAAACTATGTTATTACCTTATAACATGGAATTTGACATAAATTCCATCTAAATATTTTAATTAAAAACAATTATTTACCTTTTACTGTAAGAGTAGCGCTGTAGGATCCAGACGCCACATCATTCGTCACTATACACGTATAATTCCCCTTATGTTTATAAGTCAAGTTTTTGAAAGTAAGTGCGGATATAGATCCATCATCTTCCTGCATTATATTGACGTTTAGATCCTGGGGTATCAGTGGCTCATCGTCCTTCAGCCATCTCGTGGTTAATGGTCCGTCTCCACCGAGCACTATGCAGGTAACTGCTGTCCGCATGCCCTCGTGTAGGTTGTCACGAAAATTAAAGTTGGCTATTTTCGGACCAGCTAGAATAAATATTAGTTCGTTATGTATAACTTAAATTTAAAGTATCTACATTTTTCAGATATGTAAATCTACCTAGTGAAGCACATTGTCTGGCAAATATTTTTACTGAAAAGTACTACAAAGTAACAAAGGATCTCTCATCAAAATGTTTAGTCAAACTGCGTGTGGTGTCTTCGATTTTTTTTCTTCATGTAAAATACATAATAAGAAGAAATAACGTGCACGAACCCTGTAAGTTAATGTACAAGTCATTACTGTATGCCTCTACTTTTTTTTTGTTTATGTTCTACGCACTTAATGTTAGATTAACACTTCAAAAGCATATTTTTTTCACATTCAGTATATAAATTTTAAAGAAAAGCAGGCATATTTCGAATTGTGTGAAATATTCGATTTATTATATTTACTAAATCATTAGTTTGAAAATAAGGTAAGTTAAATAATTAATTCGAAAATAATATTATGAAAATGATAAATCTTAATAGTAAATACTATGCCAATCACTCCTTACATTGAGAAAATAGATAAAATATTTTATAACAGTATAAAAAAAACGTAGCTAAATTGCATAACTAGTAAAAGTTTTCCGGTAACATGTTTCTTTTCTTTCATTGACCGTATTACTGAAATAACTTTTCTAAGAGCAGTAAGTCTTTCCTTCTACTTAAACCAAGGACTTTTATGTACATTTTCCACTCCAACAAATTTACGACTTTTACATCAGTTTATGGTGTTCAACCGTAAATTTTGAGAATAAACTTTTACCAAGGGATCGTATACTTGCAATGTCCCCTACCAAAAATTATCTTCTAGGACAGTTTCCCACCACTGATATATTTTAAGAATTAAACTGTGATTAAAGTTGGTTGCTTTGGTTATTGAATGATGCAAATGCTTTGCGATACGATACGCGTAGTGAACTTCTTAAAGTATTCACGTTGTTTTCATAAACTTTCACAAACTAGAAGTTTAATAGATTACATTATTATTTATATAAATTAAGTAAATTTACCTTATAATATTGTTTTTTTATTAAAGCGTTATTGGAAAATCGTTATTTTATTCAATTAAGTACTGCAATTAAAACACACACAAAAAACCCAGTTTTTAATCCTCTTTGTTAATATTTACCAAGTTGCTATGAAACCAAACAAGGGCTTGTAGCTACATAAAATGTTAACATAATGTTAGATAAGCGGGCTGTCAAATATTTACTATAACGAATATTTACTATACGAATTTAACATTCACCGATGAATTTTTGGAAACTATAAGCTGAAATATACAACGACACCTTAAAAATTTAAAGTATAAACGATATTTGCACATTCATTCATGATTAGTAACATAGTTTTTAAAAATTTCGACATTTTGAGCATATATTAAGTAAAACTAGAAAAGTATTAAAAATTCAAAAACGCATAATTAAAAATATATATCTGATTATTTTATGTGCAATAAAGTTTCTAAAACTTCATTTATATCCACAAATTAAAAAAAAAAATATGAGTGATGGCTTTCAAAACAGCAATATGTATTCCTAAAATATATTGCACAGTGCAACTCGGCTAACTAAATATTATGAACTCGCTTATTCTACTAAAAACGGTCAATAAATTTAGGCAAAGGGCATAAGAAGTTCAGATTTTTTTTTGTTTCATTTTTTTTTATCTTTAAGTGTATGTTAGCTTAAAATAAAAAGCTAATCGGGTATAACAGGAGTTTTACTGCATAACAATTACATTTTAAAGCTTATAAACTAAAACTTATGTATCAAGCAAAAAACTTTCATTAAACTTACATTAATTTTATTTCGATATTTTAACAGAAATTACTGAATTTATCATAAAATAAAAGAAAAGTAAAGTAACCCTTCTTTTATATTTTTTTTTATCCAACAACGCTTACTAAAACACATTAATACGAATTTTCTCGACATTCCGTTGGATCGTAAAAATAGCTATAAAGTCTTCTCAAGATCTAATTCCATACTCTGTACCGCAAGCACATTCATTTCCGAAGGAACGTTTTCGAAATAATGATCTTACGATGGTCCCCTCAAACCCATCGGTTAAATTTTTATTCCTTTTAGAAACAATAAACAGGATATCGGAGGCTAAAAAGAGAAGCCTGTCTTTTGTATAACCGAGAATCGATATAAAGAATACCATAAAGAACAGGTGGTACGCCAAGAGCATTAAAGTAGTATTTCAGTTTTTATCAGAGTACAGTTAAATATAGGTCCAGTTCTTGGTTGAGTACTTTTTATATGAGCATGTCGCGTCTTTAGAAAGCTTTAAATCAGAAAAATAGTGTTTTGGTCTATATTCTAGGTAAATAAATTAAATATTTAAATGTACTGTTAATTCAAATGTAAGCCCCAAATATTGTTGGAAGATTCTAAAACACTATCATTCATTTTCCATTCAGGCAAATGGGATTAAATATTATGTTATTAATTTAAAATCTAGTCTATATAATATTTTTATTTAAGAATATATTTAACTACAAACAACTTTATAAGTTATATATGTATTTACATTTAAATTATTAATTTTTTATGGAATAAAATGCTAGCATAATGAAAATAAAACTAAAAAACGCTTTTAATTTAAATTAAATATATTAGATTTGCACAACATACAGAATAGGTAATGTAATTTGGTTCTAAGTTATCAAATACATATGTATCTGATTTTTTATATATATTTTAGCACAATCTTTACATGCAACCTTTGACACTTCCTTATTTTTTCTCAAACTTTGAAATTGTATAATAGAAGCAAAGACAAACGCTCAAACATGGATGCATTTTGTAGTATTACTTTAATACGAACACATAGTGCAAGCCAAATTAAAAAAAAAGAATATTTCAAAAACTTGTATAGCTATGAAATAAAAAAAAAACGACACATTATCAGCCACCAACAACACGTATAAAACAACAAAAAACTCTCCTTTTACAACCCACGACACATACCTCGTATAACGATGCGGAATGTTCTAGAAGCAGGCTGCATGCCCTGACCGGATGTGACCTCACAGCTGTACTGACCATTGTCCTCCCCCGGTTGGACGTCCATAATCTGTAGGGTGCCATTTGGATAAACACGCTGTCGCTGGTTGACTGGCAAAGGTCTTCCTTCTGCAATGGAAAAAGGTCGTTTGGTTGATGCATAGTCAGCTATGTTATATGCGGGGGTTGAGACATGTTTGGACACGCTTTTGGTTGATCGTTTTTGGATGGAATAAAAAATATCATTACGGTATAAAAAAAATATTATTGGGAAGCTTTTAAGTTTCTGAATTGTTGTTTTATTATTTACATTCCAGTGCTTAAGTTTTTTAGATTTATAAATTAAGAAAATTATTTTACTTAAGTTAAGATAGTTTTAAAAGATTGGGAACTATTTTGGAAAACTTCTTACTTCTTTAATGAAAAAATTCGTGTTGTTTGATGTGCAATTAACAATTTTGGACTCTCTTTTGGTTGATCGGTTTTGGATGGAATGACAACAATATCATTGAGGTATCAAAAATATCATTTGGAAGCTTTTACGTTTTTAGAATTGTTGGTTTATGCCTTTATTATTTACATTCCATTGCAAAATTTTGTAGATTTATAAATTAAGACAATTCCTTTTACTTAAGTAAATATAGTTTTAAAAGATTGAACACTAACTGGAAAATTTCTTGCTTCTCTAATAAAAAAATCATGTTGTTTGATGAACAATTTGCACTGTCTGATGAGGGTATGATCATTTGGGTACGGTTTTTGATTGTGTTTTAAGTAGTGAAAGGTTAGTGTTTGTTGGAGTGTTGGGAATATGGGTGAATGTTCTTACACCATGTTCTGATTGTGTTTGTGTGGAGGTTGTTTAATGTAGAATTCATTTTTTGAAAAACTTCACATTTCCAATAATTGTTAGTAATGTTGTATTGAAATTAATGGTAGTTAACTTCACAGGTTAGGTAGTTAACTTCACTAAACCCTAATATCACGAATGAAATTAATTAGTTAAAATAAATATTGAAAATGTTAAATTGTTTGTGGGATTATGTTTCGACGCATTTTATAGTCTCTTTTAGAAATAAACATAAAAAAAATACCTACCGTCAGTGCGGGTAACTTTGGCCAAAATCATAGGGTTTTTTACAAAAGAAGAAAAATTTAACTACAAAAACGATTTAAACACAAAAAAATCATTATGCATTTTAAGTATTGTACTTTTAGGAATAATTTGCGAACATTTTTGTTCAATTTTATAAATTAATAAAAAATTGGCATTGCTTTAAAAAATTAGGACACTGTTAAGAGCGCCGGGCGGGTAACTTTGGCCACCCATAAAATACATAAGAAACATACTTTTTAACATCATTAAAGCCTGTGTTACCGAATTAAATAGCAATATTAAAACGTTTAAACCAAAAAATAACAAAGTTATAAGACATTATAGTTATTGAAAATTGTATATAACTTAACATTTACATTGCAGTGCATCGTGGAATGGCATTACACGATGAATACTAGTATTCCTTGTCGCTTAAAAGAAAAATAAACTTCTATTTTAATAAGGAAAAAGAACTGTTTTGAAGCAAGATTTAATAACAAATATTTTTATAAAAAGCAAACGATTTTATTATGAAAGGGAAAAGAAATAATCTATTCATAATTAGGAATCTGAAATGTTTACCTTTCGACATTTGGGATTTTGAGTGGTATACGTTTTTTGCATTATATCTTTATCTTTTTAATGTTTAAAAGTGTGAGAGTTTTTTTAAATATCTAAAAAATGAGTAATCATAAAAGTAAGAATTTTTCAAAAGTAGTTAAACAGAATTCTCTTTTACATAATTTTTTTAAAGTGCAAAGTTCCAAAAAGAAATATTAACATCTATGGCCAAAGTTACCCGCATTCATCGGCAAAAGCTTCCCAATTACAAATATTTTAGTATAGCATAAAAAGTTTTCAACTTAGAATCAAACAAACGGTGTAATAATCTTCCCCATAAATAAAAGAATCGAATAGAGTGTTTTATTTAAATATTTTCAGTGTTCTTTTAAGTGTTCCAGACAAAAGTTGGAAGAGATAGATTTTTGTAATTTTATGCTCGTAAGAATGAAAACGGCATTTGAAGTATTGCCAGATTTAGAATTAGAACTTTTTTTATATGAAATGAAAGGCGATGTTTCCACCTTTCCAAAAATGTAAAACAATTGAAGATTAGATCATTTTATAAAGAGAAATTAAGAAACAAATCTTTTTCCGACGCGTGGCCAAAGTTACCCTCCGTGGCCAAAGTTACCCGCTTTGACGGTACTTAAAATAATAAGTTATATTATTATTCATTCTTCATAAATTTTTTCTTACTAAGTTTTTGTTATTTTTTCATAATTCCCCTTATTAAACTATTTCCAATAGTTAATATTCATAAATTATTTTAATAAGTTTTTAAAATAATAATTTTAAAAAATATGTTTCAAATATTTTGTTGTTTACTAATATTTTGGTTTTAGTCAAATCATTTGATGTAATGAGAAGATTATAAAACTACGTGTATCTTTGTTTAAATATGCGCATGTGCTCAACAAACAAAATGCTAGGCGAACAACTTATTTGCATAAATGCATAAATGAGTACTTTATGAACATGCCATAAAACTAATATATTATTATTCAATGCTAAAAACTTAACTTCTATTATTTTTTTTAAATCTAAACATTTAAAATCGTCTATTAATTATTGATTGATGAATGATTGACCTTGCAAGACACTAGAATTGTGGGACCATTCAAACTTTTCTTAGTCCATATATTTTTTGTGTAAATAAACGTCCTGCTTATAATACGATCCATATATTACGTTTCTTTAGTTTTATATTTACACGTGGACAAAAATGGCTGTTATTTTTGCTATACATAATGGCTGGTGACACCGATTCAATTCAAATGGAACAAAGCCGCATACATAGTGCGCATTATAGGTGGGAAATGTGTTCAGGAATATATACATATTGCAGCAGGTTTTGCGAATGGCTGCATTCGGTATTATAATAAGTCATTCTTTCATAAAAATAACGAATATTTATGGGTTACCACGTAGGGAATTCGAAACCATGATATTTATTTTAACATTATACCGCGACATTTTATTGCAAATTTAAATATATCAATGAATAAATAGATGATTTTTTGATCAGGATATTTTTGTTTCTTATTTGATCAAAGCTAACTGGCATGCTAGTAAACTTTTTGTATATGCTAAGAATTTTATTGTTTGTCATAAAATGATGTCAATTGTTATCTACAATGAATTATGTTTCGTAGATTTAATTTATAGTTTTCCGTTGAATATTTCAATGTGTTGGACCAAATGAAAATAAACTAATTACTAAATATTGATTACAATAAATCCTATAAAATCAAATATTAAGAAATATTATTACACCAAATTTATTGAATTTATTTAATGTATTAAAGCAATCAAATGTGTACAGATTAAAATTCGATTTTAAAAAAGTAATTTAATCTGGCACAGAAACATTGTTTACCCAAAAACTTTCCAACAAATATCATAAATTTAAATCTTAACACATATCACTGATAGAACTATTTCAATTTTTCTTAAGCGCATAAATGAAAGACAATTCAATGCTCATGGTTTTAAAATCAGTTTTAAAAAAGTAAGCAGATCTTGCACAGAAACAATGTTTACAAGAAATGTCTAGAGACTAACTTCAAAACTTTGTTTGATCCTACAATTAACTACAGACTTTTCCCGTGAACTTGATTTAGTGTCCGTGAATTAATTTGAAACACCCTTGTGAATAAACACGCTGAATATATTTAACTGCAAACCTCACTTCAATTAGAGGGATAATTGAAGTTGCAACAGACTTTTTCCCATTCTCGAATGTATTTCGTTATTTATCACTTCCACATGCAAACACAATATCGTCCGCTATTTTTTTCGAATGAAGATGGCAATTAGTTGCTTCAAATACTTTTTGATATAAAAAGTCTAAACACAGGCTTATGCAAGACTAAATAACTTCTTTGTTTAGTTTTGGTGCAGCCGTGATGCGAATAAATCTTTGGACTCGCATCACCGTTGGCATTTAAATGAGTACGATTCTGTACCAGATAAAACGGCTTATGTGCATTGTTACAATACTGGACAATGGATAGTTTTCTTTCAATAACTGAAATAATAGCTGGTAAGCCGCATATTGTCTTTTGTACACCCAAACTGTGGTTTTTGAGACTCATTAATGGTAATGATATGCAGATTCAAAGAAACCAGAAAGAAACCCACCTTTTAATAATTAATCTTTACACTTTATTAAAATGCCTAAGGAAAATATTGCACGGAGTTCTAGTTATTATTTGATTCGTCAGTTTTTGAAAAAAAAAAAATTAGAATAGTGTTACAAGTTAAATTAGTGTCTGTTTATTATTCATTTCATATCAGTTTTTTTTGCATAATATTGTTGCTTTTGAAGTTTGATTAAAATGGCCAACAGCTATTCGTGACCGAAAAAGAAAAAAGCAACTGCAAATATTTTTGAAAATTCGATTAATCATTCATAAAATGTAATACAATATTTTTTTTAAAGAATTCAGCACATATTCCTTTATTATTTTAAATATATTAAAAACTATTTTTAAGATAAAACAAATACATTTTAATAACCAATTTTTAGTAATTCAGACTGAAATTGTTTTATTATTCACTTAAAGTTTTGAAAGATATATGAATGAGCCTGTTAAATGAAAATGAAAGTTTTAAAACCTTAATTTTTACTATACAATTATTTAACCTAAAAATTTTAATAATATACATTTCTAACTAACACAGTGAACCTCACGTTTGGCAATAAGACATTCATAATTTTAAGATATTAACCTAAAAAGAAATTTAGCGCGTTTTTTTTTAAATTATAAAAAATCGTCTTATTTTTACTCATCTAATATTTTTTGGATTATTTTTAGTCCACTGTGTTAAATAGACATGTACGACATCACAGAAAATATATTAACCCTTCTAGAGTAAAATAGAAAAAAAGAAAAAAAATGTATTTTAAGGCTGAAAATTAGTGTTTTGGAATAATGACATTTGAAGCGGGCGACAAAGTTATATTTTAATTAAATACCAAATTTTCAAACTCCGGCCCCATATTCAAATGTTCATCCTGGAAGTTTTTTCGTAAATATTCAGTTTAGTGATTGAAAGTTAAAATGAAAATTTGATATTTTAAGTGGTCGATTTGTTCTCTGTTACCTTAAATGTTTTTTTTATAATTTTTTTTACAGGTCATCTTATGATGTCCCACCATGTACGACGAACTAATATTAGTTTGGAAAAAAAAAACCTCACTAAAATTTAGAAATTAACTACTGAGAGTCATGGTAAAATTAACTATATGATGTTTATTCTACAAAGACTACCAATCTAACATCACATAAATAAATTTGAGCTTACTTAACACACACACACATATATGGCAGGCAGAACTATAGCCTTTCTCTTTAATACTCGAATTTATTTGATTGTAGCTTAATCTAGGTGTAGTGAGGGTAGGGGTAGGTATATTTTCCGGCTTGTGTGCTTGAAAAGAGACCCTCTTATAAAGCCTTCGTCAAGTAAGACAGACTCATAAATAATTTTCTACTGTCACAGAGAAAGGAATATACACCCTGTGCGAGGGCGGGAAATGAACCCGCACCAGTTATAGCGCGCAGACTGCTAGCGTAATAGTCCAAACCACACGGCCATACGGGCCCTTAGCTGAATATAACATGATACATAATATTGTGAAACTTCTTTAGCGATTGTTTGTGATTTCACTTTGTAATTGTATACTGAAGTGAAATTCTCTCAAGGTAAAACTTGACCTCCTACATCTGCAATGAAAATCACGCCACTTTACACTATATAACGCCGACATCATAATATGCGCAGAACTTATTGCATATAATCCTTTTGGTTTGACAATATTTCTGAATGGTGATGAACTTGAAGTAGGTGGAATTATCCACAGTTGTTTACGGAAACATTCTTGGAGAAGTTTAGTTTAATCCGGTTATTACATAATCTGAGTAAAACATGCACTCAGTAATCTTGGTATACCTTCACTATTTGTTTTAAGGTGGACAATGCTGTCTATATAATATCGATTGAACCTGTCAATAATCCAGGATACTTAAAATTTTAAATTTAACGCTAACGGAAAATGTTAAATGTCTTAAAAACATGTTTTAGCAATTGTTAATTCACTTGGAAAATTAAAAATTAATGCACTTTCTCCAAGTAACCAATGAAAGAATTTAAATAAAATGTTTTAATTCAAAAAAGCGCAACACGATAAGATTTAATTTTAATTGAACAATGTAATCGTTTGATAAAATTTCAGTTTTAAATATAATGATAATGAACTAAATTGATATTTTTTCATATCCCAATGGAAAGCGAAAAATAAAAACTGTGAATTGAATCGACGCAAAAGTTGTTTCTTTGTTTTATTTCATTTAATAGATAATTCTCCGTTTCCTGAAACTCTCTGTACCATTAATTACAACGCAGAAATTGACAATGGAATGTACGCAAAGGGAGTAAAGAACTCCTTATCTGTGAAACTTCCAAAGCCGAATTTAGAAAAATAAACTCTTGATTAGAAAGTACTTCGAAATCGAAATAAATTATATTTAAGTAAACTCATCATTTAAAATGTTGCAATAGGAGGCTGAAGATTACATTTTAACTTCAAATACAAACAATAAGTTTTAGCAATAAATATAAGTAGACACGTTTATATGAGCCATCGAATCCATGGAAAGAGAAAACTCCGCCATTTGGGGGGTTTCGCAAATCCTCCAATGAAGGAGGGTTTGATGTTTCATTCCATGGAATCGGCCACAGACTATCACTTGGGTTAGGAATCCTGCTCGCTTAATTTTACTCTCAATGGAGGGTTTGACATTCCATGGATGTGATGGCTCAAGTAAACGCTCCTAGTGTGTATAAATTTGATAAATTTACCTAACTCAAAATATGTTAATGGAATAATTACAATTTATTTCTGTTCTTCATATTACGATTGCACTGTTTGCTATGGATTTACTTATAAGTATAACTGAATGTGATTATCATTTAATTTAATAATAGTTTTACTATTATTTACGACTATTTATGTTTTAATGTTATAAACTATTTCATTTATTACTACTTCAGTTTCACAGATTGATTGAAAAATTATTTTTCTAACTAAATAAAATATTATTTATTCACTGATTTGTTCAAACAGATCGTTACGAAAGTAATACTTTTCTGTCCACATATCTACTCAAATACATTATGTGAAAGCAAATAGGTAAGCTTTCAGTTTCCCCATACATCAATATACCTTGCTATTAAGATAAGATATTGCAATCATAGAACCCAAGCATTCGTTCTTTTTTTCCCCATATCATTGCAATAAGGTAATCCTCAGAATACATGGATTGATATTCACAGAATATGTATTGTTTGCTTTAAATGGGTTGGTAACAATTATTTGAATTCAATGTTCATACACTTATTGTTCCATAAAGGTGGTTGCCTGGCAGTTGAGCTGCTCTGTGCTAATACTACCAACCTTTATGCAACACTTATCATAACATAGCATTATACATTTTTAATAAACTAATTATAGACTATAAGTAGCCAGTGCAACAGCCCATTACTGGACCAAGACCTGCCGTGCCCATTTCAGCTTTCGTGGCCTAGGGCTCTAGGTTGCTAGGCGCATGCAAGGTGGTCAGGCTCACGCGGAACCTCCAGTGTTTAGTTCTCAAGCATACTTGGTACCCATTTTATCGATCCACTTAAGGGTTTAAAGGATAGGTCAACCTCGCCCAATACGGGATTCGATCTCCGGACCTGTGGCGTGGGGACTACTGGGTCTCATATATTTTAAATAGAAGTAACAAAATAGTACGCCAAATGTTGTATCCATCAGTACTTGTGTACTATTGATTTTCATGTATAAAAAAGTAATGGTTTTCCCAGTGTTCTAACTTTTACAAGTTTCTGTGCTATTTTGAGCATTTATTGTAAAGATGAGTGAGATTACTTTTTTTCCTTCTTGAATACATTTTAAGTTTATATTAATTTAGCTAAGTATACAAACTGCTTAGTACCTTCGACTTATTTTTTAAATAGTTTAAGGGTTTGACTCTTCTGTGAACAATGCATAAATTTTCCCTATGCAGTTTTTAAATATGTTTTTGGCGTCAAGAAATCGCGACTTTAAAGGCGACGCATAAAAGCTCTTAAAATTTGTTTTACATCCATATAAAATACAATAAACAAACAAAACATTGCTAAACAATATATCACAGTTTCTACATCCAGCTTTTATTTTTATATTATTGAGTTTTCTGCCTGTCACGTACACCAAATGAAAAGTTAGACTTGTCAAAATATCCGTTTCGTAAATCATTTTATATGTATCATCCGGCAAACAAGATTCATACCCTTTCTATATTATTTATTCTCCAGCCTTTGTGTTTCAAAATGTCTGGTGTAGCATTAAGCGTATATAGTTTATTCTACACAAGAAAACTTTCAGTATTAAATCATAGCCGGGACCATGCGATAGCTTATTGGCTTTGTTATTTCGGGACATTTCTACGAAGGATGATTAGTGTAACTGTTCACAGATGTTTCCACCCTGCAAAAGAATCCAGTCCGAGTTGGGTAATAAAGATTCTCAGAACTATGATGTTTGGATTGATATGGGTGCATTTATCAGTTTAACTTTAAAAAAAGTAATAATAAATGGATCATATATTTTTTAACCCCTTCAGTTACAGTGATGCCATTTGGCATCATCATGTTTTTGATCATAATTTGAAAAAAAATAGGTAATACATCTATTGTGATTAATAAAAAAATATTTTCTAATCGAAAAATGTTTGAAGAATCGAATGTTGTGTGCTTTTTGATCTCATAAATGGTCATAGACAATCAGAAAAAAATTCTAAAAATGATAACGACAAATTGTTATTGGGACTGAAAGGGTTTAGAAAATATCTAGGTCTCCTAGATTGTTTATTCAATATTTTTCTTGAAAAATATTGCGGAAAGTAAATGATAAAATTTTTCGATTTAAATTTTGCATTTAAATAATCTGTGAAAATTAAATCGTCCTTATAATGATGTAACAATGAGAGAAATTTCAACCTTCAAATTACTAAGTTTCAAACAATTTTTGTATCAAAGTATTAAATATCTTTTTGTCTGACTGCTAAGTAAAATAAAAGTTTCGATTTTTTAAAAAAATTAATTGATATTCATAGCAAAACATGTCGCAACATATATCAGTCCATAAATATATGGAAGTAATAGGGGCTGGTAATAATTCATGACTAAGATAAATGTTTGAAATTTATTGTGCAACATGGTCTCGTGTTCGTGGCATAGATCAACTGCACAATATAGGAAAATAAAACAGAGATAAGAAGCAACAACAACATAAGAGGTACTTCTCAATTCTGCACAAGGATTTTAATTACTACAAAGCCATGTCTGATTAATGTAAAGATATGGCCTGCATAATATTTGTCACATTTGAGTATTTTAAAACCTTTAATAATATAAACGTGTCAGATTCCAAGAATTTTTACAGACAATGAGGCATTTTAAAACTCAGCAATAGTTAAATGTATTTTATGTCTTGTTAGTAAAAGTTAATGCCTTGTTAACCCAGCTGAATAAGAGTTACTTTTCTACTTTATAATATTCTGGACGAATGGAACGTTTAGAGAAATTAATTGTGGCCAAAAATGTTAAAAATATGCATTGAAGCAAGGATTTATTTTTATATACCCTTTATTAGGTAACCAATAGTTTTTTATTTATTTATTTGCATTTTATGTGTAAAATAGCGTGTTTAATACTATAAACTCAAGTGAAACGAAAATAGGTTAATTTTTGTCAAACAGAGAAAACTCAATTTTCTGATCAATAGGAAAAACTGTAGATTTGGTGGGATCTTATTCTCAATAATCTCTAATGGACTTGTGTGTTTTGTGTTGGTACATCCATATTTTTTTATTTGAACGAGTACATCTTAGGTTCTCGCAATATGTGTTGGTAGGATTAGTTATAAAACTGGAACGAAAGTACAGATCAAACAGAGTTTCAGTAAAAGGTTTTAGGAAAAGCTGTTAAAAAATAAAGCCATTTATAGCTTTCGGAAAAATTCAAACTTATGTATTGTATTAATAATTGATTTATTCTTAAGGATTATTATGATGGTTTGTCTCAAATTATTGGTAGATTGTATTATCTTAGTTAATTATATGCTCACCACAAAAATATTGCTTAGGAAATATAATATAACTTATTAGCCTACTTTTCTTTTTTTTTAATTCGAAGAATTAAAAAAAATGTAAAAGTATGTATTGACATGCGGCCGATGTCCGTCCGTCTGTCCGTCCGTACCCCCCTTCCAAAATCAGTTCTATCAAGCCAATCTTAAAAATTCTTTTTTTATTAGAAAGGTATAACCTCAGACACCCAACTTTCATACTTTTTGTCCGTCTGTCTGTACGATAGGACGGATATAAATCTACTATTTGACGACGAATTTCCCTTTGAATTAGCATTGAAATTCAATTTCGAGTCATTTAAATCGCTGAATTTAACTACAAATGCTATGGACAAGTGAGATACGTCAAAAAATTCAGCGCATCGAAATGAGAATACATTGAAAATTTCAGAAAAGAATTCGAATTCGAAGTACTTCAATTATTTAAAAAACTTCAAAATTTAATGCTCATTTAAAAAGCATAGGAAGCCATTTTTATTAGAATTAAATCACCATTGCCATCGCAACAATTGCTTGAGAAACTTTAATTCTTTTAGACAATAAATTAAAATAAATTTATTTTTGAGACATCGATCAATTTAAGATGACGACAAATATATTTTTCACTACAAAATCTTTGTATGCTGATATCATTCATTTGTCATCATATCAATTGTTTTCATTCTATTTAAAAGCGAGGAATATTACATATTTATTCTTTGAAATATAAATTTTTGCAAACGATTTAAGTTACAATTACTTAATTTTCGAAATAAAATAAATGAAACTAGCCGAATATAGCAAGTAAATGTTTATTGAGGAGTAGTTTTTTGGTTTTTGTTCTACGAAAAAATAAATATTTATTTATAACTGCAAATAAAGCTGTGTTTAGTGAAAGATGCTGTGTTTAGTTAGATGCTGCGTTTAGTGAAATTTATTTTAAATTTAATATGGAAAAACGGTTGTTGATGTCACCTATTGTTACGAACCTAGTTTTTTCAAGGTAAGAATTTTAGTAAGTATTTAAGTAACAGGAAAGTAGGCTATTTTAGTTCTTTAAGAACTTCTTGTTTTAATTTA
This sequence comes from Hylyphantes graminicola, assembly GCA_023701765.1. Classification (NCBI taxonomy): domain Eukaryota; kingdom Metazoa; phylum Arthropoda; class Arachnida; order Araneae; family Linyphiidae; genus Hylyphantes; species Hylyphantes graminicola. The sequence goes on from CM043116.1 coordinate 32,230,793, forward strand.
TGTTGTAAGTAAAAAATATGATTTGTTTAAATAAAATCTAATCATAATTTAATATCTAAAAAAATAGTGTATAAACATTGAAAACATTTGGAAAAGGGATTTTTAAAGCAACATTTTTATTATAATTCGTATTAATTTATGTTATGGAAAAAGTAGAGTGCTTTCTTTCACAAGTCGGTTCGTTACATAATTTAATTAATTTTAAATGTCTCAACAAATTTAAATCAGACTTTTTTGTTAATTATTTTTCGAAAACTTATTAGAAGTCTATATTTATATCTTAATGATATAGACCTTTTTTATATTATTATTATTATCACAACTAATTTATCAAACTTTTGTTACATAACATATTTTTTAAATAAATATTTAGTACTTAAAACTGTTATGTTTTAGATTTAAAAAACAAGCAATTTATCCACTCCAAAATTGGTACACAATAATTGTGTTCATTCACATATGACTAATAACAATTAACTTCAGACGTCGCCAAACCAATTAGATATTCTTCAAAAACTCCCAAAATGTTAGGTAATATTTTCCCAAATAGCCATCTAACTCCCGACGAAAAGATTCCCAATTCAACTATTTCGAATGAGTGCGTGGGCGAAAGAACCTCGATCGGTAAAAGAATAGCCATCATAGTATTTCCCGCCATTCCAATACTATTTCTCTCTACTACAAATGGAAAAAATGATACAAAGCGTTGGTACAGTATCCGGCGAATTTTCATGAGGTATTCACTTCCCCGTAACGGGCTTCCGCTCCGTTAGCTTGCATATTTCATGCACCAAATGAGAAGTTAAACGTCCCATGAAAGAAGATAAAACAAAATACATCTTTTGGATATTTGCGTACGTTTTCAGATGTTTTGTCTGTCCTTCCGAGGAGAGTGGCGTGTCTCATTTTTCTAACGTGATTTGGAATGCGTAGATTGCTGAAATTAGGAATTCTGATGTGTCTGATCATGGCTCACTTAGCTCGGTTTTTAATTCTATTTTGAATGCAAATGCTGTTTGGCTTCTTTAATTGGGAAAACTGCAGTAAAGAAATTATTTTCAACTGGCTGTAGTTTTGAACATGAGGGGTTGTATTTTGAGTTACGGGAATAGTTTGAATACTTTATTTGACGAAATTAATTTTTCGAGAGTAGAATTATGTGTTCTTTTTTTTATGAAGGTTTCCTCAATTGCGTGTTTACTAGTATTCATTTTATTAAATTATAGTAGAAATGATTGTGATGTAATTAAGAAATTGTGAATTACAAAATTAATAACAGCCTTTAAGTAAAAACTGATAACTCAACAAAATTGGTAAATATGAATCATATTTACGGTATTAATATAGGTAATGCTTTAAAAATCAATTTATGTTTGAAAAACTATAACCTTATGAAACGTTTTCTCGAGTCACTGGGACAACTATATTAATAATGCATACTGCTTTAATAGATCGAATGCAACATTCATTATACAAAAACAGTTTAAAAGTGTAACTCATTTATTATTCTAAATTTACCAAGTAATGCATTATATATAGAAACTTTCTATAGATAAAATATTAACCAGCGCAAATCCTTCCACAGTTGTCTAAATTCACATTTGCACCAGTTTCCCAACCAAGACACCCCAAATAAGTACAAAGTGGGCAGTATACTTTTCCATCCCTAGATCTCGATTCTTCTCCATTACTTCCTTCCGGGAAGTGTAACAGGAAACACTTTAAAGTCTGAATTCGAGACAGTTAAGTGCAGATTGTGGGTTTGAGGCCTAGGGAGACGTCTGCGAGATATTTATCGTGGGGGACCCATTTTGATGGAAATCAGTGGAACTGTCTTCAAAGTTAAACAAGGCTCAAATTCAAAAGCCCCTAGGATATGTTTTGGTCATGAATTCATAATAATGCTTCGGAACATGGAGAAACCAGAAAAATGTTTGGGGGTTTATTGCAAATTCGAAAGTTAAACACAATGATTGGATTGTGTACTGAAATAAATTATTCAGTGGGTAATAATATTTTATAAATTTTGCTATGTTAAATAACCTACTTAAATTTTACGTGTAAGTTGGTAATTATTCTGCATCGTAGTTTATTATTTTAAAAGAGATTAATCCATAAAAATTAACTCTAGATGTTTCGGTTTTTATAAATATGTTACTTTCGGCTTGTTACGGCAATGTCGCTTTTTGAAAAACTCAAATACTTTATATTCAAAAAATAGTTTAATTTACATTTTTTGCACCGCATTCTAATAAATTAATATTGCATTATGCAAAAGAGAGAAACGTTTTCAATTTAAAAAATCATTTACATTTCTCATTCATAATTTGGAGGCACATATCTTTGATTTGTACGATTAAGAAAAATGTCTCCTGAGTTATGCAAGTCTATATAAGCTCCTGATTATAGCAGATTTTACATAAAAACAAAATACAAATCATTTAGAGAACATATCTTTTGACCCATTCAATACAATGCTCCCTATGTACACTCTTAAAACGAACGAGCGATTTTAACTCAGTCTGATTGATTTTCACTCCTCCAGTCTGGAAAATGCACTTCTCCGTTTGGAGTGGATACTTTGTGTGTTAAACCTCCGACAGGATCACTCCAAACGAGTGATTTTAACTCAGTCTGAGATAACATTCACTCCTTTCCAGTGTCGAAAATGCACTTCTCCAACTGGAGTGGAATTCACTCTTTTGTTTTAAGAGTGTATAAAATTGTAATTATTGTTGTCTCTGGGGTCTTTGGTTCGAATGCAGAATCAATCTGTAGTTGAAAAATAAGTAAAAAAAGAGAAAAAAAAATGTAGTGATATCACGTTTGTGTACCATAAACAGCTATGGCGAAAAACTGCCAAGAACAATACAGATAAAAACTTGTTTTTTTCCCTTTACATTTCCTGGATAGGTACTGGCTTTATGCGTTATTGTTTCTACATTTTCTGGGAAGGTTATAAATATTTTCTTGAAACATTACTGGTAAAAATTGGACACTATAGTGTGTAAAAACTTTTTAGACACGTTCCCTTTTTTTGTTGTTTGACGATAAGAGACGCTTCGAACTAAAATAATCAAAATTCCTTTCTCAACATTTTAATTAATAAAAACAATTTTTTTAACTTAAAAAGTATTCTTAAATAGTATAAAAATAAATGTTTCGAAGAAAATGCGAAATATTGTGTTTGCTAGAAACAAAGAAAGCTGAACTTTTAAGCTAAAAGTTCAAATAAATGGATGAGGGCTTATGTTTGAAAGAACTATGGTACTTTTTCTACACACAAAAAGATGATTACTTTCCATTTGTAAAAATGAAAGAAAAAAATGAAAAAGTTTTCTGTTCTTCTTGCAAGGAAAATAAATAATTATGAAGTACATTTATAATTCTTGGAAAATTGAATAAACTTTAATGTCGGTGTTTTGACCTTTAAGAAATGTGTAGCAAAGTTTTAATTAAAATAATTTTTATGGATGACAAACTTTTTTGAAACGAAAGTTTTTAGACTTTGCAGAATGATTTTAATTTTGATGCCTTACTAACTCTTTTTTGTATTATGCGAATAATAATAATATACTTTGCGAATTTAATTGTTTTCTTTCATAAAGAGTAAATAATTAAATGAATATATATCATAAAATTGTCATTGAAAAGATGTTGCATAGATTCCTTAGTTTAATGTACAAATATAAAAGAAATACTAAATTCTGTTAATTGAATAGGATAGAATAATTTTTACGCGTGTTTAAACATTATTTTCTGCTAAAGCGTGTTATTTCGAAAATCTTCCAGAAATAACCTTAATAACACCCAGTAAAAAACAAGGATGAACTACGCATCACAAAATGCAACAATTCCCCTAATCTTGATATTTCGACACGGCAAAATAATCATTTTCACGAAAGTTCATCGCTGAAAAAGACTTACCCCTCTTCCATGTAACAGTATCGAAGGGATATCCACCAAACGGACAAGTCACCGTGAACCCAGCTCCAGCCAGGGCCGTCAAATTATCCAAAGGCCTCACAAAAAGGGGACCAAACACATTCAATCTCCTCGAATGGGATGTCTTTCCCGCATCATTTATAGCTTCACACGTATAAACGCCGCTGTCGAGTATGTCAATGGAGCTGAAATTGACGTAGCTGGTGACGATGCTCTCGCCGCTGAGATAGGAGCTGACCAGGATCCCTGGGCGAGTGGACAACGGCCAAATGCCGTCCAATTTCCACTGGAGATGGGGCTCGGGGTTGCCCGTGGCCACGCAGGAAAGGGATACGTAGCTGCCTGCCCTGACGGTTTTCTCGGCGAAGATGGTTTTCAGCTTGGGGGCTAAGTCTAGAAGAATAAAATAAATATTTGAATGTATATTTTATTACGAAAAGTACTATTATTAATTATGTAATGTAACGTATAAACATTTTGTCATCAATTTTCATACTACTCTCTTAAAACAAAATAGTGAAATCCACTCATATAGGAGAAGTGCATTTTCGACACTGGAAAGGAGTGAAAATTAACTCAGACTGAGTTAAAATCACTCGTTTGGAGTGATCCTGTCGGAGTTTTAACTAAACAAAAGAGGGAAACCCACTCCAATAGGATAAGTGCATTTTCGACGCTGAAAAGAATGAAAATTAACTCAGACTGAGTAAAATTCACTCGTTTGTTTTAAGAGTGTACGTAACACTGAAGTAAGAATTTGGTTTGGTTTGAATTATCGTCACACTAGAGCACCACGAGGGCTATTGGCAATGAGCGTCGTATTTTTAAACCGCATTCAAGTGACGAGCCAACACCTGAGTAGGCACCTAGCTCAACCGTTAAGGGCGACATCGCACTCAGCGTTAGGACTTTGAAGGATATTTAACGTGTACTTCTTCTACACTGGGTCGTCGGATATTTTTGGCTGCACGGGCCGTTTATAGGTCGGCAGTTACTTTTTCGTTGCCCTGACCCAAACCTGGGAATTTCCGCATGTTAGGCCAATGCCTAATCAACTGGGCTCCGCAGCCTCCAGTAAGAATTTAAAATTTCTTCTATAGACAAAATTTAAGGAACAATACTTTGAACGTAAAAGCACTTTCGCAATTACAACTAAGTTAAATTTTTGAAGTAAAGTTTTAACAAGACAAACATTTTAACAGCAACAAATGTTTTATAGAATACCTCATAACCTTTCTTCTAACAATGATCGATTTTTCATAGATTGAGGATTAGTCGGTAATTTTTTTAGCATCTAAGATTTTTTTTTGAAAAACTTGCAGCTTCCCTATATAACTGATCAAAAATAGCTTCTCTGCCAAGCATTGTTACTTTTTTTACCCGATGAGTTGTTTGATGAATTTGATCAATTTAATGTCAAGATTTTTTTAGACATTTATATGACATTTCTTTTAAAAAGTCATGTTAACATTATGTCTTTAACAGTTATGACTTTCATCTGTACTATAAAATTCTAGTCGCAAAGATTTTAAAATAAAAGTTTTTTATTACTTTTAAAGTAAACTTGTAACAAAAGATTTATGTTTACAAATAATATGTTTATAACTATTTATAACACTGCATATTGTAATGAACTACATTTTTCTACACAGTAAAGTTTTTGTGATTTAAGTTAATATCTATTTTATTTAAAAGCAATTCACAATGCTTTAATTTTTTTTATATTTTTAAATATCAAATGAAAACCAACCACCCAACCAAGAAACCAACTATTTAGGAATAATTTTTGAAATTTTATTTTGATTATTTTTCAAAACATTATAATTTTATTAACATTATATTTGTTTCTTTAAAAAATAAGTGTTATTTTTATAATAACTTAAAATTACATTACAATTACAAAACTTGAAGCATACTTTAAAACACAAATTGAAAAAAAATCAAAACAAATGATGTTTAAACAAATCCATACTCAGTTATTTGGTAACCTAATCAAACTTGCTATTCTACTACTTGTACAAATACATTTAATGTATTTTATATATCGGAGCTTAAAAGAATACTACTTGAAATGCAATCTGCGAAAAAAGCTATCTCGTGTTCCCATCAACATACCACTAATACTTAAGTTCAGTAGAAATCGTTTTGTAAGTAGTTGATATGGTTGATGCAATGCAACTTCCTCAGTTATATCAATTCTTACTCGACAAGTTGATTGTATATATTCTAAACCATAAAACCGGATATCGGATGGGTTATTTTTTTTACTAATACAAGTATTGTTAATAATTAAATCAAATAAGCCTTACAAGAATTACGACCCATATATTTATCTGTTGATTATTTGAGAAATTTATTAAAGGATTCTTAAGGAATAAATAATAGCTCTCAGACCTTTAAAATCGATAATTTTTAAAACATAAGCTATGTATGAACGAATAAAACTCAATCAAATTTCATTTGCCATTTTTATAAACCATTTTTAAACGTAATTTTTCTTGCGCATAATTAAGGAGCGAAGTGGAAGAACGTGTTATTTAACAAACAGTTGGAAACGAGATAATTAATTTTTAAGTTTTTTTTTTGCTCTAAGATACGCTAAATATGGCATTTATATAAGCTATAGAATACACTTAACTTGAAAATTATGGAAAATAGAAATCTTGTTATCTTTAAAGAAGGAGAATGTCATGATCATTGAAGCAAAAATCTTAATATTTCAAAAGTGTCACTTAGCACATTCATCCAATAAGCTATTTAATTTTAGTAAAAAAAAATACTTAAACAATACATGTTATATTAAATAAAACTTCAATACGTCATCCATAAGTAACATAGTTATTACGAAGCACAACGTGTACATTTAGGCCCCAAGCTTTATCAAAACTAGACTAAGATGTTCAGCAATGTTCTCTTCCCTGAGTACGTAAACTCCAGTAACCACAATAATAAATTAAACGATTTTTACACTGAAATAATCAGTCTTTTAGTACATTCAAGTTATTTAGTTCTTGCAACAATGCTCAAAGTCAGTCTAGATACTGCACTTTACCTGCTTAAAGCAATTCTTTCCAACTTACCCCCGATAAGTAATCTGGCCGCTGCTTGAGAAGAGTAGGAATCCCTGTAGACGAAGCACTGGTACATCCCCGAGTCTTGCCTCTTGAGCTGACGTATCTGCAGGACATTGTTGGTCGGAAGTACGACTCGAGGGTTGGACGAGAGCAGTCTCATGTCCTTTCTCCAGACGATTGCCCCGACAGGGCTGCCCGACACGTTGCAGTTGAAAGTGGCTGTTCGACCAACGTCCATTGTCAGTTCTCTGGGGGTGATTGTTACGCGAAGAGGTTCTATAAGGATAAAGAAAGCGTAATTAGAGATAGAAATGCATGGGAGGATTTTGAAGAGTCTCTTGGTGTCTTGTTGTTCAATGGGTTAAAATAGTTATTGGTAAAGAGAGTTAATTTTAAAAAGTTTATTAATTCTATAAGGAATAAGCGATTTGGAAGAAATATAAACCTCTTTCTAGTACATGACTTTAACATTCTAATTTTCAACTTTTGATGTTTTAATAAACTTTATTTCTAAAAATGTGATGATACATAAATCCTCTACACTTTCAATAAAAATAATACATATTAAAAAAAATACTTAAAAATAACTATTGCGTGTTGCAGGACATCCTGGCTCTCATGTGACGGTTTTATACGTCTATTAACCCTCGATAATTCAGAGGTTTAATTATAGAAAACGTTTTCAACATATTATCCCTAAATACGGTTGTTAACAGCATGGGCATTAGAAAAAAATATATTTAAAAAGCCAAAAAATATTAAACCTTTGTACACTATAGTTTTTGTTTCAGATAATGTTCAGTGGAAGGGCTCTGAAAAACTTGGTAAGTAACACATTCTACTGGAAATATTTGAAACTATATCAATTTCAAAAAGCTCTCATTTCTTAGAGTGATAATGGCAAGTGAAATGTTTCAAGATATATAAATTTAATTTAACGACGATGGGAAGTTATATGCATCTGTGAGTATAATGCACGTTTTCTCTATAAAAGCAATTTACATTTTAAAAATATTTTTTTCTGAGAATTTTTATGTAGCATTAAGTTTAGATTAAAAGTAGGTGCTTTTGTATAAGAACTTAACTCTGTTAACATATCCCTTATTCGAAAGTATGCATAAATCCCAAAAATATATAAACCCATTTATACACGGGGATTTTTATAAAAAAATGGAAATTAAGATTTCAAATAATTCTACATAAAACCTCTTATATCTTACATCTACAGCTAATCCTATAGCATTTAAGGTATTTAAAAGAAAAATATTATTCCTGAAAATTGTATATTCGTTCCAAAAAATTATTCAAGTCTTCTTGAGAGAAATGAAAGAAAATAGTGGACATTATAATATCTTTAACGAATCAAAATAGTAAAAACTAATTTAAAGGTTTTTTTCTACAACCCGTTAATAAACAAAGGGTTTGAAATTTTACATCCATCTTTGAGAATTTCAACTAATTTCTTTATCGAAAATTCAACTGGTTTAGTATTGCTTTCAAAAGTTATAAAACAATTTATTTGAAATAAATATATCAATAGGAGACATACGTTTTAGTAATCGGTTATTTTTTAGATTATTGTTATACATGTTATCTTATACAATTGGCATTATCTGACACAATTGGTAATTTGTAGTGCAGTATAAATCGTTAAAAGTAAAATATGGGATATATCGCAAAAATCTTTTAAAAAATTATGATATTAACTACACAAATAACAGTACTTTAATAACTCTCAGTTGTTGTCTTTCTGATCCATAAAAAAGTTCCTACGTAATATTGGACGTCGATGCATTCTTTCTCATAGAAATTGCAGACGCAGCAGACTTTGTTTTGACTTCTTATCCACTCTTCCCATGGCCATTAAAGATACCGTCACTTCCTAATAAGACCTCGAGATGTGAGGTTGTGTGTGTTCTTTCAGCTGCCGTTCTTTGGCTCCGGCCCCGTTCTTTACAAACTCTAAACTATGCATTCTTTACAATACACCAATTTTTCAACGTCCAATATTTATTTTAATTCTAGATTAAGTAAATAAGAATTATACTCTCATGTGTAATATATGTTATTCTATTACAATTATACTTTGAAAGAAAGTTAAAATTCAAAATCGGACATCTGACACATTTTTGAAAAATTGAAAGCTGCGTTCACATTTTTTTCTCAAAAACTAAATAAAAGGTACAAAATGTACACTTTTGCAGCGTTAAAGTTGTGAAACACAACTTAACCGGTAGATCGATAGAATCAATTTTTGCCTTTTTAATGATTGTTTTTTTTTGCAAAGTTTTAGTTAAATTTAAGAATATTTAGTCATATGCGTATTTGCTTTTTTCTAAAAATTCCATTTAAGTTAAAATTAGCAGTACAGTATAAATAATGTTTCTTTAAATGGCACACAATTTAAAGCAATAATAAAAAAATAGTTAAAATTTAAAACTTTTTATCAATAGATCGATAAATTATTACTTTGATTCAACACATCTGTACTTGACGTAATACTTATAGTACCCTTTTTTGTCGAAAAAAAATATCATTTATAATAAGTTGATATTAAAACACTCCTTTTTAAACAATTGGGGCAAGCACAAGATCGTTACACCTTGTTCCTTAAACTCTTGATTACTTGTATTATACTGATATCTGATAAATATGCAATTTAGCTTTTAATGCAAAAAAATAGGGTGACAGCCATCTTTTTAATTAACTTGCTTCAGGGATTAAATTAAATTTTTCTTAATTAAAAAAGTTTTTATGAAGTAGGTAATTAATGTCGTACTTAGTAGCCACGTTAAGATTAGTCCTGTGTGTTGTTAGTAAAAAATGTTTTTATTAGTGATTTCATATTTGTTAAACAATATACTTCATTAAATGTAAAAATAAATTTGCATTTAATATTTAATGACTCTTGACTTTTAAAGCTGAAAAAATATTTAAATATGCTTTATACGATTAATTTTTTAGAAATAGAGTTTTAATAATAGGTTTGCACTGGAAATAGTTTTCTTTGGTTTTGATTGTATATTTTAATATTTATTTATTTTGAAGATTACGATAAGCCCTTTCCTCCGTCCTAAGTTTATCTACAAACTAACATTACTACTTTGCTGAAAAGTAAACATACTTTATTTTTCAGGTAGTTGTTAAATTCAAGCTATTTGAGCTGGAAAACGTGCCCCTTATATTTGTACATTTTCAGAATGTCAAAAATAAATAGAGAAATTTTTCCAAATATTCCTAAAACATTTAAGGCACTTGACAAAAACAACAACATAGTGGGAAAAGTTTCTTTGAAGGCTGGTGGTTTTATTTATTTTTAAGCGAATACATAGTTACAGAGAAAGAGGAACCTCTTTTTATGCTTTAATTTATGTTTAAATGTATAGATAGAAATTTATTCTAATTTTAAAACTGACCAAAAATAGCTCAACCGACCAGTTTACAACACCAACCAAACATTTTTTCTTGCGTGTGACAAAAGACTTGTAGCATCATAAAGCAAGTTGACAATTGGCGCACTATAAAAACTCATTTCCAATATTAGGCCTGGCGGAAAACTTACTACACTGGAAATTTAACACAGGTCTGCCCTACTTACTTTATTTCAACTCATTAATCGAATAATATAATAGAACAAATTAATATGTCTGCATAACATCTAATATAATCGTAGTAAAATTTAGGGCAATATAAATGTAATGCATATTTATCAATTAAAACAAGACACTTGTCATAAATACCGTAATTATAAAATTTGGCTACTTTTACTCAAATATATACATATAAAGCTATGAAATCACTACATTTTTGTGTTACTAACAATACAATAAATTTACTAACTTTTAAGATTTTAATCGATTTTTTTTAAGTAAGCACAAATTTAATATTAATCAAATAATGCAATAAATACCTGATTAAAATAGAGTATATAACAGTTGCTCAACAATACACTGAACATGAAACATGCTAAATTTTTATCTAAAATACATAAAATAAAATTTTTAAATGTTTAAAATTAAAAAGTTGAGAATTTATTAGCCTGAATTTCGAACAGTTAATTTCGTAGTTTTGATGCAAATGTACGTTCAACTAATCAAATTTTAAATAACTTATTTTATTTAAATTTTCTTTCCTAAGCATTCATTAAATCAATTTGCAGTTATTTCCTCTATTCCGACAATTTTACCTTTATTTTTTATATCTAAGTAATCAGAGAGAAAAAGTCATTTTCTGTTCATATTAAACTTTTTTCGTGTTTCCGCTTTCTTCTCCACAAAATTTGATTAATTATTGAGTTCATTTAATTTCGTAGCCACAAGCATGGTTCCCATTAATTTAATTGCTCAAATACATAAAATGAAATGCATTTAACGTATTAGGGAATTCCACAATTCAATTATAACGAAATATTCATATGAAATTATTAAATGCTATATAGTACAGCAAATGGGTTTTTAAAATATTCATTAACATATCTTAGTAATGTAAATTGACATATTATTTTAGTTTGAAACTAAACAGATAAAAACCTATCTTTTATTTATTCAGAAATGGAGGATTTTTAAACATAGACTATGACATATTTTCTCAACACTAGCCTTCAAATTTCGTTAAAAAAAATTTTCAAACAAACTTCATTATTTTTAGTATCATACATGACACTTTAAAATTACACTGTGAGAATTTTTTTGAAAAATACAAAGCATATGTTTTCTCTTTAAAGCGTACTTTTCCATAATTGATTGCATCTAGTGCTGTAAATGTAATTAAACAGAACTTTGATGTAGCTTCTCAGCTTACACATGTTATAATATTACGCACTGTGACTATGATCAGAATTTAAATTACGTCAAAATCGAGGAATTTTAAATATATCGTGGTTGATTCACATGAACGCTTGAAAATTAAACACACTACATAAATTACGTTTGCCAGCACAATTTATAAATTCTGACACAAAAAAAATCTTGCCAGTGCAGTAATAAAATATTAAGTTTTAGCAAATAACGTATGATAAAGTTTAAAATTGAATCACTTCGACGTGTGAGATCTAAAACTATTTTCACACACGTAGACGTCATTTAACTTTAAACAGGTACTAGGGGAGACTTGACCGGAGAAAGTTTTTCAGTTTTTTTTCTTTTAATTTTCATTTTCATTTTTAATACATCTACTTTAAGAAAACGCGAATAAAAATAGTAATGAAGTTCTGGTCCTTTTATTTACAAATTAGAATCATTTTTATCAAATATCAAATTAAATTTTTAATTGCAAATGATTAAATATTAACATTTGTGTTGGAAAAAATTTGCCCTGTATATAACTCCTAAATTTCCAATCTATTAAAATGAAGACTTAGTAAATATTTAGTGTCAAGTATGTTTTTAGTTAAGAGTAGTTTGTGTCAAGAGTAGGTTTAAAATATGCAGAAAACTAACCAGAAAAAGAAGTATCCCGGAATCCCCTTAAATTTAAAAATACTAAAATATTCACAATCTTAAAATAATATTTAGATATGTGCAATTTCTAAATCGATTTATGCAACGAAAGGAACACAATATGCTGTTTTTTTTTGGTTGAATAGACGTACAATTTAATAAAAATAGTATGAAGAGTAAACATATATGTTTCAAGTATAAATAGATATCGCTGGGTGTCCTTTATTGAAGCTGACCAAGAATTGAGAAATTCATTATGCTCCGTTGGAACCTCGAATTCAAGTGAACAATGGAGTTAATCAGTTTTTTAAACTGATGAATTAAACAATTTGCAGTCATGTAGAAAATCTGATATTTTCGATATTAGAAATTATTTTTATTATAAATGCAATAATTGATTAATTCAATTGTATTTCCAGTTACGAAGACCCGCTATGAATCACCGCCAAGCATACATGCTAATCGAAATAACCCTTCAGAACTAATGGCCTCTAATATATCACCGAAAATATATTGCAATCCTTTTGCTTCCTTCATATAATCTTTAGTTTTTGTTCAGAATCACGTATTTTTTATGTTTGGTTGGTTTGCTGTTCGTATGGACCCGAAAATAATGACAAACTTGTATAATATATGAATTATGTACATTGAATTTATTTATATAAATGTCATTTAATGAATTTTAAACAGCTTAATTTAATATTTAAAATGCACTTGTATTGATATTTACTCTTTTTTTGACAATTTTTATATTCTGAAAGAGATGAAATTTTTTTTATTTTTTTTAAGCTTATCTAAAAATATATTATTTTATGGATATTAGAAAAAACTTTCACAGTACTCTCCGAAGCACCATTTTTATTGAAATAAAAATATGTTTTTGACCTTAAAATAATTGTATTATTTAAAAATAAAGTAACAAAAGTAGTTTCAATGCAATCAGTCAATCAGCCCCATCCATCTTTTAAAAGTGATTTTTTCTACAATGGCTATTCTTTCCAAGAATTAAAAAAATAAACACGTAAAACTACTTTTCCCAATAATTGACTCTAAAGAAAGACAAAATTTAACTTTTAACTTTTGAACAGTAGATTTTTTTTCCATATTGTTTAAAGTTTTCTAAAGAAACTAGACAAAAAACTTATTCAAAGACTTTTTTCTTAAAGTAAAGCAAATTATAGAAATAAAAATGTAAGAAAACGAAATATTTTCTTTATGCATTCCAACATTCTTGTATTTTTATTCCATTTCTTCTAAGCGTCGTTAAAGCAAAAATCGGGTTACTAAGTAAATTCAATGTTTTGACCGAGTATTATGATTTCTGTGCATTACATTTTTCAGTATTTTGAGTGGAATTACAACTCACATGCTTTTATTCTCTTTGACACATTCCGATTCGATTTTGTATCTTGGATGCAGTTTTCTTGATGCATCTTAAAACAAACGGAATAATGTTTGACAGCGTGTTAGCTTTCATTATTTTGAAGAATGACTTATGACTTCTGACTTCTTTGGTGGGGGGCAAGTTCGCCGAACACTGCGACCTTAGGTCTATTGTATTCAACCCCAAGAAATGATACAGTCACAAGAGACACACAAAGAAAGAGACAACACAAACACATAGACAAATAACAACATTTATTGACGGTCACAAACATCCATGCCTGACCGGGACTCGAACCCGACCTCAGCAGTTCCAAAGGCTAGAATCCTAACGAGTGTGCCACCGAGGCGGCTATTTTGAAGAAGCAAACATAACACCGAAAAATTGCATCGAGGCGAAGCATGTCAACGATTTCTATTAAATTGGAATGAAAAGTTGTCCTAACATATTTTCAATATTTATTTGGGGAGTACTTTATATATGTTTTTAAAATCTATTCACATGCATAAAAAACGCTTTCACAATCCTAACACTTAATATAGATAAATAATTATGTGGTTATACATAACTACTACTATTACTGCTACTATATATATATCTGGGCTTGTGTGCTTGATCAGAGACACGCTTATTAAGCTGTTAGACATTAAATATTTAATTATTGAAAGCATTCTGTTGAGTTTTAAGTGTTTTTTACATTTATTCATTATTTTGTAAAAATATTATTCTATGAAAAACGCTTTTTTTCACTGAAACTAAATGCTATTATTGGTACAAAAAAACTATGCTTCTTGCAGCATTGTCTGCAGACCCGGCAGCACAACGGTTAGGGAGCTAGCCTTTGAAGATGCTAGGTTTGAGTTCGAATCCTGGTAAGGCATGGATGCTTGTGCTTGTCAATAAATGTTGTTATTTGGCTATGTGTTTGTGTCGCAATTCCTTTGTGTGTCTCTTGTGACTGTGTCACTTCTGACAAGCGGGGTAACGGGCTATAAAGCCTATGCTTTTCCCTTCTAGAGGGCTCATTCCCTGTCATTTGTCATACTACATTGCTTTTAATGTAAGTCACATAAATATTTAATGAACAAATAAGTAATTTAAGTAACTGTACAACTTAAAAATCAACACACTAACTAATGACAATTATATTTTAAGTAAATATCATTTTCAAGAAAATTAGTTCGTTAAAATATCCCAACGATTTATAAATTCTAAAATTACTTTAACACAATATTTGACAAAGAAATATTCTGTAAAATTACATTTTGAAAATCAAATTCCCTTTCTGTATTATCACAAGAGCTCATATTTGTTTCGAACTCAACTAACCCATGTTTGCGAGGTACATTATGAATGCAAAAGTTATTATAGTAGCGGATAAGAAAATATTACCTTCGCATATAATTGAAGACTATTGACATAATTAAGTAAAGGAAGAATGCTCAAGGCAGTCGTTCTTTCCCAATTTCGGGAACACTCTGATTTCCTGAGGGAATATGGATTTGGAGTGACTTGTGAAGTGTTTTGTTGTATATGTCAAGATTATATTCTTTCACATATTAATGAGTTGAATGTGTAACTTTCTAATGAAAGTGACTTTTATGTTTTGTTTGACTTGCTTGATATGCATTATGGGGAAAGTAAACTTTTATTGTATTAATCCTTATTTTGCTTAAATTTGAGTTATAAGTAGTGTGCTGTTAGGTTATTATTCGAATTTGAATTACTATTTGATCATTAAATTGTACTTTATTATTAGTTTAATTATATGTTTAACCTAAAAGTTTTGTATTTAAAAGATCTCCTTGCATAAAGTAAAAGTAAAAAAGCTCAAAACTAATTGTTTCTGCTAATACACCGACATGTGTGTACTTATGATAGACAGTAATTTGTTCAATAATTAATTATGTACATTTTGGGTCATAATAAACCATATTAAAACACTTCATTTAAAAGAATTTTTCGAAATTTCACAAACCAAATTTTTGCAATTATATGCAGATAATATTGTAATGAAATTTAATATTCATGTACAATCCCCTAAATTGAATCTAATCTATTGTTGGAGATCTTATGGATACTAATAAACTAGATATAAATAGTAATAATACAACAATGAAAATTTTAGCATTTACGAATTTTCTAAGCCCCTTATTCTTCACCAACATCTAAACACATATAATTGTAATTTATCCCTATTAAAACAAGTCTCCACTATCAAATATGTTTTACTAAATGACGACTTTAATTTCAAATTGAAAACAAAAAAAAATATGTTTGACTAATAAAAAAATAATGTATACTTTGTAAATTTTAATTATATTAAATGTGATCGATTGTCTTTTTATTGCATTTTAATTATTACCGTGTCAATTTTGATATCACTTACGCCGTTACTCTTTTGGGGACGTAAATGTATCAAAAATATTAATACTCTATTAAAAATTCAGAACAAACTAGTAAAACTATTGCAATTTCCTTACCTCCCATTTTTTCTTTTTTTAAAAAATTAAATTTATTTATTTTTTAACAAAATTTTGTCACTTTAGAAAATTATTCAGATAAGAAAAATATGAATTTTAAGATACCAAAAAATGAAGTTGCACTTAGTACGGTATCTATAAAAAAAGCTTTAAATTAGTTTTTATTTATCCCTTAAGTTTAAGTAGTTTGCAAACAAATTGATTATCTGCTAACTGCAAAATCAGCATTGAAACTTGTGAAAAATATGTATTATAATAATAAAAAAATTGAACTATTTTATTTTGTGCCATTAACATTATCTACGCTTTTATTTAAAGTTCACTTTTCTTTAGTCTATGTCATATTCAAATTTACTACCAGTACTTTTTTTTAAATTTATATTTCGATTTGTACACATGTATGTGTGCCGAACCTTTCGGCAATTCTGGAACTTTATAAAAGTGTTTTTTCTTCTTTTTTATCCACAGTTTGGGAATTCTGTATGAAATTTATTTAATATACTAATAAATGCATTTCAATCTTTCGAATTCTTACCTACACCCAAAAAACGTTCGAAACTGTATGGACTAGTTTTTATATGTTAAGCTACTACAATATGCGTAAAATGTTTTTTTTTTTCTAAACTTACTCATATCTTTAAGTATAAAAAAAGTCTACAAAATGGAAAGATGTTCACAAAATGGGAATATGTTCGAATTCCCTCACCATTTTTTTTCCAATATCGAATATAAAATAGTGTATTTTCATGGTATACTGCAACAATATTGAATTCCAAATTTAAAAAACACTATCCATCCTTATAAAAAAACACATCAACAAATACTTTCTAAAAGATTTCAGGAAAAAGCCGTAGAGCTGTGAGATCTAATAGAGGTTTGAGTACATCGCATTTCCTCGACTTCCATTTGAAAGTATTATAATAAACCCTGTGAAAGGTTTCTTTGGTAAAAGAAGAGTAAAGAAAACATGTATAACTTCCATTTATGAGTTTTGAGATTACACAAAAAAAACGAAAATATAAGTAGAAGGTAAATGTTTCTCAAACAAGATCAAAGGGCGAAAAAAACACTAAATCAAAAGTTCCCTTTAGTTCTTTAGGGAAAAAGGTTTGTAAAAATATGATTTTTATGCCTACTTCAGAGAAAAAGAATACTTCTGTGTGATTTTTATATTTTGTATTTTAAAGAATTTTTCAAAAGGGTTAGATATTTAAAGTGAAAATTCAAACTTTTCTTTTTCAATTTGGGTTACAAATTTTTTAAAAAAATCCATATGTTTGAGCATATATCCTGTATTTCTACGATATCTATAAAAATAAAAAATAAACATTGTGTATGTATGCATTTGTTTTTGGTTACAATACATCATAGACTATCAAACCAGGCTTCCGCTAGCGTTGTAACTTCTCACACATATGAAATTCAATTTTTAATCTTTCAGAGTTCGAAACGATCGATTTGTTGAGAAAATTCAAATGATCTGAAAACGTTGAACCACCTTTTCTCTTATATAATCGCTTTTTTTTTCTTTTGTGTTGCAGAAGATATTAAATGAAACACAAAATAATAATAAGTTATGATACTATAAGACTATATGTAGTTACTTAATAAATAAGACTTCATATCTTCTGTAAGGGTCACGCTCAGATAAATAAATAATTGATAATTAATTAAGTACGTGCAGACGAGTGTGTATTAGCTTGTGTGCGATGGTGGCAGTCTGGTTGTAGTAGAAAAATGGAAAATGCTTAGTTTGATGGAATTTGTGCCTTTTAAATGTAAAGTTTGTTGTTCGAAATAAAGTAGTTAAGAAAAGAAATTAGCTGTTTTGAAAGTTTATTGAAACCAGTCATTCGGTCACTACATCTTCTATTGATGTAATATTGCCGTATACATAAATAAAGCAAAAAAAAAAAGAATTCTAATAATTAACTATATATTCCACTTTAAAATTGTTTACTAACACACAGGGTTTAATGTTGGAATCCATCCAAAACGATATATCGAGGTGCTATCATTCGATGGAAGTTTTCAAACAAATCTTATCGAGGAAACAAATCTTATCGATTACGGATAATGGCAAACTTCGTTTTCTTTTTGACAAGAAAAATATTTCTTTTTATCAATTGAACAATGAATTTGAATTAAAATGTGATTTGGCGATATCTAAAGGAAATGTTAGCGTAGTTGTAAATAAAGAGTATCACTTTATATTTTGTAAACAAAAATATAATTTACAGCTTGAGAATATTCAAAAATTCTCGATTGTTACTTGTTGAATTTGTTAGAAGCCTATGAAGCCCATTATGCATCGGTTCTGCAGTTTAGAATATATCTTTTAAGTATTGGGTCTCATGTTCAAAGCTATATTCTCTATTGCTGTGGCTTAAAGATGAACTTTTATAATTAACACTTTAAGCAAGAATGTGTGTAGTAATAATAATTTATCTAACCCGAAAGATATTTTACTTTGTTGACCAATTGCAAGATCCCGATTCTTATGCCATCATATCGTTGGTCAAATTACAAAACCACGAATGTGCAAAATCATGCGTATGGAAAACTAGATACTGATAAGAACACTACTTTCAAAGACTGCAAATCCTTAGATCTTGAACATTCGAGGTTCTGTCGTTTGACTGACGATGTAGTAATCAAGCACGGTCAACACCACATTGCCGCGTCCGCGACATTTTTTTAAATAAAAATATTCATTAGTCCTTAGTTATAGCTTTGTTTACTCAACAATCATCGAACCAACCTCACAACTCTCGTAGACGCCAATGCAGTTGCCAGCCGAAGACTTATCAAAAATAAATTTAAATACTCCATCCTTGCTCTAAATTGTAACCGTACAATAGTCATCAAAACCAGACCACGAACAAGACATTTAAAAGTATTAACAATCTGAGCCGAGGGACATAAAATCTATACAACAACACTGGGACAGACGTTCTCGTTAAATCTGTGGAGTTCAAAGTCCCGACGGCGTCAGCGTACGTTGTGGCTTTAAGTTCCGTTATGTGCCCGCTCAGGTGTCGACCTCGTCACTTGACCAGGGTTTCAAATTACGAGGCGTTATTGGCTGTGTTAAGGCTCCTAATGAAGGATATAAATAGGCAGCCGGAAATGTTTGCATGATCTATACAACACATTGCCAAAACTGTCCTGGTGTCTGACTCTGAAAAGGCGGTTAAAGTTGCTGAAGCTGTCTACGACGGCCCAATCTAATCCTCTTTCACTCCATTATGCACATTTCATGCCAACAACTACAACTTTCTATATATCTTTTAAAACAATTACCTTCAACAATAAGTTCAATTTGCACCGAATCTTCTCCCATACTGTTGCTAACATGGCAAATGTATCTCCCCTTGTCCGTAGCTTGAGCTTTGTGAAATGTGAGAACTCCGCCATCTTGTTTTGCGGATGAACTCATTTGCAGAGAGACTGGTTCGCTGCCAATCAGCTTGTGCCACCTGTATCTCGGGACCGGATGGCCTTGAGCTATGCAGGACAGTGTGGTTTTCTGTCCTATAGGGACGGATACAGTACTAGATCTCTGCATAATTCGGGGTGGTTGAGCATGGTGGGGTTCTGGAAAAAAAATAGTATTTTTTAAGAATAAAAAAATCTTATGTGGTTATGAATACATTGGGATTTTAATCTTTTTGTTTTCTTGTTAAATCAATCAAATCCCACCTGACCTGCTATTATTAATGCATTGGATAATCTAGTATATTTTTATGAAACATATATAAATTTCAAATATATTAGCTGTTTAGCAGTTACGCAACTTTACGCAGTTATTTGGTAGTTTTCATTTTAAAAATTACCGTGGTAGAAAAGAAACGTGAATTTAATCATACTGTTGGAAATATTATTGAGAATTAGTGGATTTACATTTTAATTTGCCTTTATTTGACTACTTTAGTCAAAATCAGCCAAATAACCATAAATATATACATAGAATTCCACCGCAAACTGTGAGCGTGTTCTGTTCACTTATTACGGTACATGTACTGTAATATTTTCCCTGTTACAACATTTTTTGACTATTAGAATTGAGCCATGAAGTTGTTTTTTTTTTCTTTTACATAATTACATCGACTACGACTGTTTCAATAGTTATAGGACGAGGTTCAACACTCGCCTCTTGTCGGGACCCTCTGTATTCAAATCACTGTTATCGTGTAATCATATATGTGCTAGAAATAACCCAACGGAAATTTACCCAATCACAGTGTTTCCCAAATACCCTGGATAGATTTTCTTGATTAATCTATATAGTCATGAAACAAGATGGCGTCAATGTACGATGTTATTTTACGCTTATCGAAAAAAAAAAAACTTATGTTTAATAAATGAATAGAGCACAGTGCGCCTTTGTATTTATGATAATTTAACTATACATGTGATAAACGGTTCCAAACACGTTTAGGTGTACACAATTCATTCACCATAAACATTACGATAACACATATAGATGACTGTTGCCGGTTATTTAACCTTAATTTTTCGACGAAATTTCCAACATAACTACATATAATGAAAAATCATGCGTTGTATTATCAAGCAAACACATGGCATTTGGAAAACGTTATTTTAACACAATTAAACGAATTTTCATTTTTTTACCGTTTTAAAAAATATAATTACCTGTGACTATGATTCTAGCATAATTGACACTGACTTTCTTGTCCCTAGTAATTGTATTTTCCGTGTTACATCTGAAGCTAAATGGATTTGTGTGATCAGATGTGTCTTGAACGAACAAGTCTCCATTTTCAAGCATTCCGAACTTATCTAAAATAAAACAACATAATCATAAAATATGACTGGATCATATGTAAAAAAGTAAACTAACTGGAAGTATCCGCATTGGTCTTTATTAAATGTAGTACTTGTTTCCGTCAATCCCATCACAACTCATTCTCATTAGTAATGGTAATTATAATGTATTTTCATAATAAAAACGTAAGCATTGAATTAAAAAAAATATGTAATTTAAAACTTACACTTTTATTACAATATTAATTTAATATTCCAATTATATTTGATACAAAGTAAACGTGGCTCTATTGGGACAATTTTTCCTCTTAATGAGTCTAAAATACCGCAACTTTGCTAGAAAACTTAGAAAACGTTTTTTTTTTATCAATTGATGTTTATTTTAACTTAATCAATTATTTGCGAACAGCGTCATAGACTTGCACACAAATGATTAGTTTTATAATTTTTTCATATTATTTAAATTAATTTTTTATGGTTATCAACAATGCTAAATATTCAACACTACTAACATACCGCTAGCTGAATGTGGTGTAATCATATAGCCATCCATTCTCTCCCAGGACGTCACTCTGACGTAGTCTGTAACTGCACTTGGTATTTGACAACGAAGCACGGCCATGTTGCCCCGTAGCACGAACTCGTCAAATAGTCTCACTTCATAGTTCTGTACCACAACTAAAAACACAACAAATTATGAGTAAATATTTCAGAGATCACTAAATAAGTCAAGGATATTTAAATTAATAATTTTGAACATATTTGAGCAGTGGTTGATTCTGAAGGATACAATAAAAATATCTAACTATGTGAGAGCGAATTGAAAATGAGCCTTGATTCGTAAACGCGTTTTCAAAATAAGAGTTCTACTTTATTTGAAGGACAACATCTATTTTAAAAAATATAATTATTTTATATTTTTTGATAGATATTGAACATATACAACCTAAATTAAATAAATTCAGCAATAGAATGTTTTCAAATTTATGGGATATATTGCTTAAGATTATATGAGGCAGGTATTGTGAGTCTTTCAATATTTTAAGCTACTAGTATATACTCCTATAAAATCCTATGTGCCACTATATACTCCGTTTACAAAAGTAATTAAGCCCAGTGATGCTATTTTCGTGAAAGTCATTAAATAAAAATGTTTTCTAATTGCATTTATTAAATAAGCTTTAAAAATAGCTAAACAATAATTATTAAAAAATTTAATAATTACCTTAAAGCTAAAATAATAATAATAATATTTAAGCTGTGAAAACTAATTTTGAATGTCAAACGACAGTTTTTTTCATCGGCTTTAACTACCCATTATTTGAGAACCCGTAAAGAAGGTCACAAAGCTTCAATGATTATTAGGTTAATTAAATATCCATTTATCAATAGAAACGTTTGTTTTCAGCTCCACCTGACACAATAATTCTCATAGATAGACGAGAATGAAATTTCATCCACAGTTTCCAACCGTGAGATAACGATTCACATTTATCTTCGATTTAATCCGTTGCAATAATTTGAATAATGACAATCGATTCCACTGCATTTATTCATCTAATTCAAATGAAGCTATTAGTAGAACATTCCAAACGTTCCGCAACGCACACATTGCATACATTCCTCCACAACTAGTATTCACCAGTAATGCATAATGTTAATTAATATTAAAGTGTTTCGAAGTTACATTTTATGAAATCAAAGTATGCAGAGTTTGTACGATGTGCATTCTGTAGAATATTGAATGTTTTAATGTAAAACGTTAATTAACAGAAAACATATATTTTTATTTCAGAAAATGTTAGCTTTTCAAGACATATTTTAATGAACCTTTCACAATTTTTAGAAATAATTAGCACACCACAAATATTTTTAAAATAAATGAAAGTGCACGATCTAAACAATTATCATAATTATCTATATATGTTTATATTGCAATTTTAATGGCACTAAAATAATAGTTCTGGATTGAATATCCTCGAATGTCAATTAAATATGCACAATATTCAAAGTATCTAAGTGTTTAGCTTTGTAATTTTAATACTAAAATAATATGTAATGTATTCTTATCTAGTGCATTGTTGTCATTAATCAAAAAAATACTTTAAACATAGCTCAAATATAAAAAAGGTTAAATATTCTAAAAACATAAAAAATGAGTTTAAACAACATTGGTAGTAAATATTCTATGCGCGAAAAACATAAAAAAAAATGATTTTAACAGTAATCTAGTACATTCTTGTCACGAATCAAGAAAATACTTTAAACATAGCTCAAATATGAAAAAAGGTTAAATAATCTAAAAACATTAAAAAAAATGATTTTAAACAACATTGGTACTAAATATTCGATGGGTTAAATGAAGTTTTATATATTGAGAATCATTCCACATTCAATCCAAAAGTTCTTATGAAAAAAAATGCGATTATTTAAATCATACTGTAGCATGTAAAGAATCGTATAGCAAAGTTGCAAATAACTCAGCACAAGTTACTTGATTTATTGAATAAGCTCCGTAGTCAAGTGACGAGAAGGAACACTTACAAATTTCTAGTGATTAAATTGATACACAACTCTATTTTATTCGATGTATTTACATTGTTTTGTTTGGAAAGTTGGTAATTAAATGCCAATTATTTTAGAACGGACCAGTTTTACTGACCATTGACCAATTTTATTGTTACCAAATCCGATTCAAATTTCCTTAACAAATGTATTTATATTTTTTTTGTAATATTACTTTAGTTTATTACTTTTTAGAAATAAATAATCAATAATATAAATCAATTGTGTATCATTACATAATTTTTATAACACCAGTCTTGAACATTTTGAAACAAATCCAATGTTCTGTTACATTTGACGACCACAAAACATTTAATTTGTACAATCTAACACAAATGCATATCTCAAAAATATCGTTTCAATTTCTTTAACATAACAAACACAAAAACTTGTAAATCAATCACTTTCATGCTAAGCAGAAAACATTCTCGATCCGTTTCCCAAGCCCTGAATAAGAATAGGAATCTGTGAACTCATTCATGTTTTGGAATCTTATAACTGAACGAAAAATAAAAAAAAGAGAAGTGGCGAGATGCCAATCTTTTTTTTTTTCTAAAACCCTGTCTTCGTATAAATAGGAAATCCATAAAGATACATTTTGAGGGCTGTGATTCGGAATAAATTATTTTCCCATTAAATGAATTAAGGTGTACGTACACACTTGAACTTTTTTTTCTTAATATTTCACTTAAAAATCCAATATTTTTATATTTGATATAAATCATAGGTGTATGAGGGTGGGTGCAAAAATATTTGAAAAAAATTAAAATGATAATTAATTAATTAGCATTTTATGCATTAATTAGCATGTTTTTCAAACTCTCATAACTCAAGAACCAATTGACTTAGACCTATAAAACTACTATGCAAATTAATCACCAATTTCTTCTGAAGGGCATGAACCTCAAATCAAGTTTGTGGCCCTTTTAGTTTTTTAATAATAATTTTTATATTAAGAAACGTGAAAAAAAATCTAAATTTTTAGAAAAAAGTAACTTTGACATGCAATAAAAAATTTATTTAAAAACCAAATATTTTTTTTTTAGGTTCAGGCCCTCCCCCAACTTATTCCACATATAAATAAACATTTCGCTTGACAAAATGTTAATTTTAACTTTAGTTATCACTGTTTGAACAAAGTAACACATGAGTAAAATGAAGTTTTGAGAAAATTGAGTTTAAAGGTTGCAAAAGCTAACTGACTCTCATGATTTATACATTAGAAAAACCTCTGTAACTTTTTATTATAGTGGAGTACCAGTACAAACTTTACATCATTTTAAAGAAGAAGAATTGGAGATTCCAATTTACTTAAAAACAAAAAATGTCAAATTTGGCTAATTTTGGCCTTTTCAAGTGTGTATGTATACCTTAAAGTTTTGATCAATACTGAGGAATGGCGATTAAAATCTTAGAAATAAAGAAGTTTTTTTTTTTAATTTTGAAAGTTGTTTTTAATGTGAAATCTGAAATTCAGAAAATTGCGTTGTTAAAAAATTGGGCTTGGTTTTACCACAATAATGGTTAACTGGGTGGTGAGATGTTCCACCATATTTTTGTTGTTAGGTTTTGAAACCATTGTTTAGGTTTTGAAAACAAAAACTTTCGAATGGTTCAGTCAAATACTGAAAATATAGTGAAACATTTAACCTAAGCTTTTTAACAGTGAACAGAAATTTATTTATGAATTTTACCATTATTTTGTGTCAAATACAATTATATTAAAACAAATAAAATTTTAAAATGCATATAAAAAATCGAAACACTAGAAGAATATTTTATTTTTTAAAATGTCACTCAGTTTGAAATATACAAATGTGGAACATGAAATCATCTTTTTTCCCCTACCTGTTCCTTATTGGTTTTGATTTTAAAACCAGAATAAACGAAAACCTCCACACAAAAAAAAATCTACAACGTGATTCATCACTAAAAATGTTTTTTTCCTGAAACCTTTACGTATTATTAAATTTCAAAACATCATTTTTTCATATTTTTATAAAATGTAACTAAGTAAGGATTTTCAAAACTGGCTTGCAGATTCTACCTTTGGGAATTCAAATGGTATTTGCTATGAAAAAGGATGTTTTTTCGTGTTTATATATTTCTAAATTAGATAGAGGCTGCTTCTGAGGTATCTAGTATGGACGATTTTTTTTAATGATGTAAGCAAAAATCCTCGGTATTTGCAGCAATTATTTTTAATATATGATGTGAACTATTTTATCCTTATTATTTTAATGTACAGCTGGGGAAAAAAAAAACGCTCCACCCCACGTTTCTCAGCTGCTATTGGACAAGGAACTTTGTGAAAGGTGTCATTTTTCAGGAAATAGCGTAAGGAATTTAGAAGTGGCAGCAAAAATTGCATAAGGGGTCGTCTACATATTAAAATGTGTACCAACTTTGAAAATTCCAATGGCAACACCCAATTTTTTTTACATAAAAATGTTCAGCACCTTCAAAATACCCCATGTGTAAAAAAGAATTATTTACTTTGCATTATTTGCTAAGCTATAAGCATTCAAAGTTGAACGCCCATAATGTAAAAAAAGTTTCATAAACTTTTATTCATATCTCCACAAATAAAAGGAATTAAAGAAAGTTTTTTTTCCATTATATACTTCTTAATCTTCCAAAAACAAATCACACAAGTTTTTTCATCAATTTTTCAGTTTTAATACTTTTTTATTTAAATTTAAATAATAAAAAATAAAACATGAATAGCAACCCCAAATTTTTTTTACATAAATCGATAAAGTAGATCAAGTAGAACCAAAATCCCAAATTTTTTAATTCAAAAACAATTATTTGCCGAGTTATTGTAAAAAAACTGAAAAAGACGAATTTTAGGGATCGTGTAAAAAATTACTTGGCGAATTCGATC
The DNA here is from genome assembly GCA_023701765.1 of Hylyphantes graminicola. Lineage (NCBI taxonomy): Eukaryota > Metazoa > Arthropoda > Arachnida > Araneae > Linyphiidae > Hylyphantes > Hylyphantes graminicola. The sequence goes on from CM043116.1 coordinate 32,257,360, forward strand.
CTAACTTGCATTATCGTTTGGTGATTGAAAAGCATTTGTTGATAAATAATTATTCAAATTATTGATGCCTGAAAAAAATCTAAAAATCTTTTCTTATTTCAAGTGCATGCAATGTATTTTGTTTGTCGAATTAACTTTAAATTATATCGATTACTATGTTTTTAAATATGTGTTATTTCCAATACAATTTCAAGAAGTGAGTATCAAAAATAAATATGCTTATATATAATTGGAATTCGGTTTTCAGTACATTTTATTGCTACCACATTGCTTATTTAAAATTATTAGTGCCCACTTTCCTTGATTATAAATCATTGCCCAATCATTCTGAATAATTTTATTTTGCTTTCCTTAAATATCGTGTTAAGGTTGTAACCCTCGTTTTGAAATACGTGGTTTATATTACCGATAAAGGGCGACAAATTTTTCACAAACTTTTTGCAGCAATATTAATGAAACAAAAATTTGCATAAAAAATGTAAAACATTAATGCAATAATCATGTTAGTCAATGTGATTATAACTAATCGCATTTGAAAATCTGTTCGTTATAAATAACTGTATATGCGACTTAAATTAAAATTTAAACTTTTTATCTTCTAGTCTTTATTTTATTTCTGAATTTATAATTTCAAAATAAAAAAACATTAAAAAAAATCACAATATTAGTGAAGAAAGTTAAATTCTAGTATCCGTTGGCGAGATTATGTTAACCCAGTTAGTTTGTTGTTTTGAAAAGACGCAACCCAAATATTACTGTTTTCACTTTAGAGATTTCCCCCTAAACGAGTTCAAAATTCATGCTTTAATATCTCAGCAAATAATGCAAACTAGATAATACTTTTTTATACATGGTGTATTTTTAAGGTGCTGAACATTTTTATGTAAAAAAAATTGGGTGTTGCCATTGGAATTTTCAAAGTTGGTACTCATTTTAATATGTAGACGACCCCTTATGCAATTTTTGTTGCCAGTTCTAAATTCCTTACGCTATTTCCTGAAAAATGACACCTTTCATAAAGTTCCTTGACCAATAGCAGCCGAGAAACGAAGAGTGGAGCGTTTTTTTTTTCCCCAGCTGTACCACAAACTGAACACAAATACAGCTAAAATAAGCACCACATAGTTTCTTTCATTTTTTTAAAAAATTTATTAAGATTTTCTCATAGTGGAAAACTGCATTGTTTTTATTTAAATTTTTGCTGTACTTCAATTTGGTTTTGTTTCCTGAGATTTATTTTATTAAATATAACACTCAGCAATTTTGATACACATGTTTATAAAAAATATATTTAAATCTTCAAAACAATGCAATTACATGTCTTAAATGATATTATATTGTTGAATATTCTTTTTTTTCCTTGAAATGGTAGACTTAAATACGTAATTATACACAATTAAATATCTTTTTTTGCTTAGCAAATTAACAATGATACTACTTTTAATGTTTTCCGCAATCATAACTTAGTCTCATAAACGTCAACAAAATCTTTGAAACTTAAAAAAGCAAAGTGATTCTTTTTGTTTTAGAGGAAACTCATAAACTCCATGAAAGTTGTCGTAAGTTTCAGGAAGAAGATCGTAAACCCTGGTCATTTGCATATTTCTGTAGGAGTTTTCGAGAAAAAAGAAGCACTTCCCTTTTTTCATCTTAAATTTTTCACTAAAATACTGGGATTAAAACTTGGGACTGCAGAGATTTAAATGCTTGGATCGTAAAAGTTAGTGTTTTTCTCTGCTACAAAATAGCATTGGTCTTATTTTACTAGTATTCAGGGCGCCGTATCATTTTATTGTAAGAAATTAAAGTCCGATTATTGCTTAGCAAGTTTTGTACTTTTAAGTTTAATGATTATTTATAAATGTTTCTAAATTTTTACTATGTCCTTTTAATTATCTTTACTATGCAATCTTGATTTGATAAGTATGCAATGTATTATTTTTTTTAGGTACAATTACATAATTAAGATTTTTTTTTCTGTTGAAAGCGTATCTTTACAACAGTCCGGGACTTTTTTAATGCAATTAAACTATTATAAATGAGAAAAACTGTTTTTTTAAGTTTTTGGATTAGTTTTAAAATAAACTATAATTACATACCTTTATTCAAGAATTATATGTTCGAATTATATGTTATTTTATTAACAATTCGCAATAAAATTAGCTACTTTAATAAAATAGTATCATGTATTATATTGCTTATTAAAATACTCGATATGAATTCATATTATTAATTAATCCCAAACAACAAATTAAAAAGATCGATTTAATTTAAACGCTAAAGTAATTTATCGTGCCTAAGAATTGTAAATCTCTTTAATATTATAATCCCAAAATAGTAATACATGTATATATTTCATACAATCTTCACCGAAACTCAATTTATAAATGCAAATAAACTTAATTCCGCTTTTGAAATAAAATATTCTCTTTTGCCTCTTAAGTACACATAGTTGAACATCACAAGACAACAATATTACCATCTTTATTCATCCCTGGAATATTTAATCAGCTTAAAAGAGAGTTATTCCAAATAATATACTCATTTATTTTCTCCAGATGAACACCCACAAGATGATGGTTCCCAAAGGTAACATACAAAGGATTAGTCCTAATGACGATATGTGTGTCTACCTCAATTTGAAGAGTAAATAAACTCCCTTGTTAAACATGATAAGCAGTTTTTAACATAAATGCAACCCAAGAAAAATAGATAAGGGCTGTACTTAAGCAAAAATGGTGCAATTCGTTTTGATAATAAGAGAAAACAATTCCCAAATGATGAATGTTTGTTTTCTGTTTTCTTTTTTCTTTTGTTTTCGGTTGCATAGGTGAGCGCTTCTTTTGATTTAGTGGTATTGAGTAGAATAAGATTTTTTTGTTTAACCCGCATAGATTTGTCTTTTATGAGAAAATAAATGGGGATTGTATGATAAATTGTTAGGGTTGAAAAGATTATGTATCTAACTAGCTTCACATAACCGGCGTTGCATGGATTTACCCTTAATAAAGCTCCAAACTTCAATAATATTGCTACCGGTCATAAAACTTTGAATTGAAAAACTTATTTACCAGAAATAATAAATGGACACATCAGGCTTTTTCCTCCTATGGGCAGTCCCGTACTGAGTTTAGTTTTAGTCGCAGACTACAAGATGTGAATCGTGTTTGCTAAGTTTATACACATCCGAACCCTAAGTACAAAACCAGATCCTCTTACCAAGATCCGTTTATTCCATACTTGATACATAAAACATATTCATGTCCGATACACACACAAAAAAAATGTCCAGGGGCATTCTATAAAAAAGGAGATGGGACGAATAGAAAATTCAATCTCCTTCTTCCTGCTTTAAACGAGGATCAGGAAAAAGAAACATCAAATAAGTCTTGTTGAGTCGACCAGAATCGATATTACTTCGAAAGTGCAGAATATTCCCATGTTCTGGAGTCGAACACTAAAACTAAAAGGGGTTACCGTAGGGAGTTATAAAAATGATATAAACTTCAATGACTCAGCGTTGTTATACTGTGGTGGATGGAAATTCGTAGTTTCTTTTGAATAGGCCTTTGGGAAATATGCTGTAAAAAGGGCCCACATTGAAGTTATGAAACTTTGTATGGAAAGACCAGGGGGTGAATACATATTTTTTTTAGAAAAAAATTATTCCAATATGTGTTTTGCTCGATTTAGGGTGTTAAAATGTGTGTAATGATTTCTAATAGAATGAATAGTTACGTAATTAATTTGTAAAATAAAATATACAGTTAGGGTGTGTTTCACTTATGTGGTGTTTAACGTGAAATACTACCTAGATCAAAAAGTTCCCGGATTAACCACCGTGAAGCTCTCCCATCGATTCGATTTGAGTTTTTTTCAATAAGTTGGTTCATCTGTTGTTGATATTCCCTCCAAATCTTGACGTCATAACATAGCTTGACATTTGCAAAAGTTACGTAGGCTAGAATTTTGAAGTAATATCAACAACAAATGTACCAATTTAAAAAAAAAAAACTCAGATCGGAACGATGGGAGCGCTTCACGGTGGTTATTCCGGTAACTTTTCGATCAATGTAGTAATCTTTACTTTCTAATATACAAATCTTAGGATTAGATCGGACACGTCCGGTTGTCTCATGCACGTAATTTCAACGCAACCAAATTACGCCTCGTAATTTGGAACAGCGGTTAAGGGACGAGGTTGACACCTAGACGGCTACCCAACTGAAGTTCAAGCGATATCGTGAGGTAACTGTACCGGGACTTAAGAGGATTTATCAGCCAACTTTATTTTGATTCTGACTCGCCAGGTGGCGTTACAAATTTTCGCCAAATGATACGTCTGGCGATTTAAAAAAGGGGATACGTTTCTCTTTCTGGGGAGTGGAACACGACAAGATTTCTCAATCACAAGATAAAGATTATTCGATTGTAATCTGGTTTAGACTAACGAAAACTGGTTCCGGTACTCTTTTGCGAGCCCGGACGATGTTCTGGAGGGAAAAAAAATTGTGTTGTTTGGTTATTTCTCTTTCATTTAATTTTTTTATTTGTTTAATAAATTATATTTATTTTGTAAATATTACGATCTTTCAGGAAACGATTTCTTTTCTGGTTTGCTTGTACTAATACATTATATTTCCATTTATAATTACCGAGATTTGATACCGCTATGAACTGCTCTAAAGTCATCCCTGTAAACTTCGGAATACTAGTTTAGCTTCGGCACATAAACAGTATTGTTCTTAAGGGGTCATAGAAGTCTTAAAAATGTGCAAAGAAGGTGATCTTTAATGTAATTTTTTAACTACTCAACATATAAGCATTTTTTATATGTAATTTTATAAAATTTATTTATTATACAACAAATTTTAAAATTTATGAAACTTCAGCCAAAACTAAAATAAATGATAACAAACATAAAACTATTTGAACACATTGGGATTAGGCTTGCATGCCAAATTTTGAGGTCAAAATTGAAGAAATGAGCAAGAAAATGACTTTATATTGTACAAATATGTACAATCAAAGACTTGTACCTAAATTCTGAGCTCAATTTTAATTAGAATTTATGTTAAGAGCTTTTTTCTAAAAAAAAAATAATAAAAATTTAAGAAAAAAGCTCTGAAAATAATTACTTATTAAAATTGAGTTTAGAAATTAGGTATAAGTCTTTGTTTGTACATATTTGTACTATATAAAATCATTTTCTTTGTCATTTCTTCAATTTTGACCAAAAAATTTCGCGCGCAAGCCTAATCCCAATGTGTTCCATTAGTCTTATGTTTGTTATCATTTATTTTAGTTTTGGCTGAAGTTCCATAAATTTTAAAATTTGTTATATAATAAGTCAATCTTATAGAATTGCATATAAAAAAATTATATTTTTATATTGAGTAGTTAAAAATTGCATGAAAGATCAAACTATGCTTTGTAGTACCTTCTTTGCACATTTTTAAGACTATGACCCCTTAAATCTAGTTCAGTACTTTTAATTGTTGGCTTAGCAATCTTTATGTTTGTTAAAACTAATGGCATACTAATGCAAAAGTAGAAACCCCAATGTATAATGAATCTGTCGTATTAGCAGTTTTAAAGGCAATAATAAGGTCAGCAAGATACAAACAAACGCGGGTTTATGGTCTTCAAAAACATGTGCAGGAACCTTTTGTATTGCTAGTGGCAGTTTGTCAATTTGTTCATTCGGTTGCTCTTGTAAATTAGACACTGGTCTCTTCATTACAAGCCTTACTCCCGCCACTAATCTGTACATTCGTTCTGAAAGAAGCTTTCTACATTGCACACCTTTGGAGCCGGGAAATCTTGACACGTTTTTTGCAACTTTTCAAGGCCTCTAAAATAGCGTCGGACTGCGTGATTGGCACATTAAACTTTCAGTACTCTGCCACCAAACGACACATGTTCTTGAATGTTGCTCGAGAAGTTCTTAAAGAATTAAAAAGCCTACATGTGCAGTTACTTAAGTACTAGAATGAAATTCTCGTCGAAACGCAAGGGTATTATAATAACATTAACTGCCACCTATAACCACTTCCGCACAAGATTTATAACTTCAGAACAAATATAGACTAACCCAGCATTCAGTTACAATGTGAATCTTCAACTCTAAAAATTGGCCACTATAATTACATTTTTTCTTCCGCAAATTAAATAAATAATCTTTATAGTTTGCTAAATTTATTTGCAGTTTGAAGAATAATTATGTAAAATTGAACGAGTCGCATCCTGTAGCATCCTTTCCGTGATGCAATGCTTTGAAAATCTCACCTTAAATTACACGAGATTCTTGTAATTAAATAACTATCAATAACTATAATATTTGAAAAAAACTGATAAATCCAGAACATTTGGCAATGATAAACATGAAATAACTCCAAATTGCACTGATAATTAAAGGAATTTAATTGTAAATTAATACCAATTAGCTCTTTAAGCAAAAAAAAAATAACACTGTGAACCACTTTTTTAGTAAACAAATATAATAAACATTTAAAAAAAATCACATTGTGGGATATTTTTTAAACGCCATTCCAAATCGATTTACAAAGAAAAAATTAATAATCTTTAACATTTCAAATAAGGTTTTTCGTGATATTGCTGATGTGGCAACAGTAATTTAAATGACTAAAAATTAAATTCCAATGCTACTTTAATGGGTCGTTCGTCGACATGACAAGATGACAGATGTCCGTATGGACGTACAAACAGAAGAACAAAAAGTATGAAGTTAGGTCCCTGCTGTCCTATCTTTCGATGACAAAAATGATTCTTAAGATCTGATGGATAGAACAGATTTCGTCACCGAAGTAAGGACAGACAGACGGGACACTTTGGGAAGACTACCATGTCAATACCTTCTTTTCTATTAAAAAAATGTTTCGAATTTTAAAAAAAGATTATAAAATATTCTAAAAATAACGTCAGGGCTTCATCCTCATTGACTATACATCCCATCGTCCCAGGACCCCTCCCTAAAAATTTTTAAATAAACGTTTATATTTCTCCCTTCAATAAACCCACAGACGACGGCCGTCATTTTAGAAATGGTAAACCAAAGGTCACCAAGTGATTCGATTGAATAACTCGTCAAATATTCAGCCAAATGTAACAAAAACTAAGATTTAGGGTTTATGAGGATTCTTAATATTTCTAAATTATAAAATCGGGTGCTGCCATTGGAAATTTTAAAGTTAATAGCATTTTTAATATGAAGACGGCTCCTTATGCAATTTTTTTTGTCCTGCAATTAACTCATGATGTTATCTTAACACAAAGTCAAAAAGGTTCTATAGGATGACTAACGTTCGAAATAATCACTAGTGGGAACTTTTTCCACAGCTGTACATATCAAAATAGCTAAAAGTATCCAAGCGCCAATAGCCCTCGTGTAGCTCTAGTGCGACGATAATTTAAACCAAATCTAATCTAAAAGTATCCAACTTATACTACAACTAAAGTAGTCAAGTTTAAAAGTAGCGCGAAATTCTTTGACTTGATTTATGAGCTCCGCCCACTTTTCCATGTGGTTTAGGTTTACAGTTTGAACGATTTAGATATTGGCGCTTTTTTCCTTCTACGATTTGGCGACATTTATTTTTGTGTGTCATCAAATTTTAAAATCATAGATTCTCGTTTGTTATGAACGTTTTTGTCATAAAAAGTACTTGAAATGTAAAAGCATCATTTAAATTCTGTATTAACATACAAAGATAATGCATGAGTGAATTATTTAAATTAATAATAAATCTTTTTAATCAATTAAGCCAAGTTGTCCTACAGATGTCACCACGATTCTCAAAATGAAGCTTTTAAAAAAAATTAATAATTAAAAAACTGATTGATATTGTTCCTTCAAATCTTTTTTAAATTGTCTTTCATCCCTATTTGCGTATCTGGTGCAAACAGATCATACGTTTAAAAAATACTTTTCAAGAAACTGTGATTTGAAAAATAAAGCATTACGTGTATAGGACTGACAGTCCCTCTTAAGACTTCACAAATTAAACGAGCAAATATGTCCCAGAGTACTAAGAAAACCCCGCAATTACGTCCATTTTTTAATCAAATATCCGTTGCTAGGATGAGTGCAACATTCACTATCAATAGTCCATATCTGACATTTGTACGAGAAGAAACTTTGCAAAATACAAATCGAACAATATAGCTGCCATAAGAGCTAAGTTGAATTGTTATATTTAGATACGATGGCTGATATACAGGAAGATATCAAATAAAGATGAAGTCAATTGTTTGCAGTCAATATCTGAAATTTCAAAACAAATACTATATTTAAAAAAAATCTACTATTCTAACATACTATCCAATATTGAATTCCTTACAATATTAGTTTGTATTTCAATTCGTTTTAATTGTTTAAACAATAGTTTTTTCAATAAAAATACATTTTTTAACATTGGACACTGCAAAAAATGATATTATATTACTTAAATTTCCTGGTAGTTAACAATCATAAATATAATTGTTATTTTGTTATTTTTAATTGAACACTCAACGTTCTTCACAAAAATAACAAACGAAATAGCCTACTTTATTCAGTCAAAACTTAACATATTTTATTCACGCAAAAACATGCAAAGCAAAGATTATCTACTGAACGAAATCTTCTTAGGCCGTTGTTTTGTTTTCACGCCTTTGCAATTTTAATATTCAAATTTTTTCCTAAGCAAAAACCAAACCGCTTTTTTCCGGCTAAGCGGAAATGAAAATTCCATTTTGTGGGAACAAAACTTTAAAAACTCATAAACCGCAAACGACTCACAGTCATTTACAGAGGAGCAAAAGTAAAACTAAGCACGTATTCATCAATGCTGGCCGAGTAAATGCGTCTGCATGTGTAATGAAAGGCAAGATATTTCTTTTACTTTTTAAGGGCTACGTAATGGCTTAATGTTGGCTTTCATCTCATGATGCCACGTTTTCTTACCTCTTATTTTTTGGGCAATATAAGAGCGAATTAATTCTGCTCCACGTTATGGAAATGGGGAGGTAGTAAGGATTTAACTCTGTTTTGAAAATAGTATGATAGTAAGGATTAGACTACTTTTACGATTAAATATAGCAGTCATAGAATAAGTTCAGAAACATTAACTTAACTGGTCCTAAAAATTTAACCATGATTATTTATTTCAAACACATTATCAGTAAACCTATGAATATCAGTATATACAATACTATATAAATATAATATCAGTACGTTAGTAAATTTTGGAATTTTGAGATTTTCAAAGAGTGGTTTAAATACAATAGTGAAAACAATCAAATCAATAAAAAAAACCAAAATACCAAAATATTAGTGAATAGCTTTTCAAAGTGAAAAAAAGACCCACAAACTCGCAATTCTCTCGTAACCGGAAATTATCGGTGGTTTTTAAATTTAATTGAGCATACAAATATATAAATATAGACTTGAAATATAGATTAAATCGTTCATAATTAGCTATTTGATTGCCAGAAACAATAAATTATTTGTACTTATATCTATAATAAATTATAAATTACATAATTATATAAATTTTATTATTATTTTCTAAATAAAGCTGATAGAGATTGGGAAAAAAGTATTGTTTTTTGTAAAGCAAAACATTAAAAACCGTAATAGTTTTAAAATATCAGTAGAATCAATAAAAATATGAACTATACACACCAGTATAAAAACAATAACAATTATACTTGAGATATTTTATCTATTTTAAAATAAGTTTTTTTTTTATTTCCAATGTTGAATTTATTCTTAAGCTATAAAATATCAAACGCTACACTAATTGACTGACATAAATTAAATGTTATTCATCAATATTGTTAAAACATAAATTATTATCATTTTTGTTATGGTTTAGAATCGTTGTTTTACCTTTATCTTTAAAATAGAGTGTTTAAGTAACTAATTTAGTTTCCGTCGGTATTTTTTTTTGTCTATTTTGCTCCCGTTATAGACTCAATACATAATTAAGACTGAAGGCTTCCTTAAACTATTTATAACACTTTAAGAAAGTTTCAGAAATGTTTCCATAATCCAAAAACATTTATGTTATATGAAAAATTAAACATCACATGAAATGTTCTTAATGGAGTTAAGGGTTTGGAAAATAGAAGCAAATAAAAGTTAATTTGACAGATGAGTTGGCCAAGAATGCCTGTAGCGTCTTTATAAATTACTTGTTAAGAAAGCCATTAAATTAACGTTTGTCTGACAGTTTCAAACCAAAAATCAGCATAAATTTAATTTACAAAAAATGGTTCTTTATCCCTCCTTATTGGAACGCGGATGGTCAAGTGGTTTGAATCGCAGACCATTACGCTAGCGGTCAGCGCATTGTAATGGGTGAGGGTTCGATTCCCGCCTTCGCCTTGGGTGTATATTCCCTACTCTGTGACAGTAAAAATTCTTTCTGTGTCTGTCTTACTTGACTTAGGCTTTATTAGCGGGTCTCTGGTGAAGCACACAAGCCGGAATATATATGTACCCCCTTCTGATTAACATGAGGAATAAAAATAAGTTATCAAATTTTAATTTTCCGTGTTTACACAACCAATACGATTTCATAAAAATATAAAACCATTTGGGAATACAAGCTATTTGGGAGAAAAATTCAAAATAAAACGTATATCCATTTCATATTTCTGGACAAGATCTCGAATTTCTGCTTGTGTGTGCTTTTCTTTCCCGTCCCGGATTCCAGACGGCAGTGACTATTTGCCCTGTTCCATAATAAAAGAGGACTAGATGGAAAAGCGGGGTGAAGTTGAAAGGGATTTTCCTGGCTTCGTAATGTTATATTAGGACATGTTTTGTGGGGATTATGGGATTTCATGAAATGTACCCAGAATATTGCTGTGTATGCCTATGGGAATTTTTTAATAAATAGGGGAAACCAGGGATACGTGACTCGATTTGTAGTTTATACTTATTAAATTTACAATGTTTATATATGAGTAAATTTAGTCTATTTATAGTTAACTCAGTATTACGCAAGATTTATCATCTTTATTTCACAGCATTAACTCTGAAGCCTAAAAATAATTTATTTAAAGTTTTGTGTCAAGAAATGCACCTGGAATATTGCTGTATATGCCTAGGGGAATTTTTCAATAAATAGGGGAAACCATCAGGGATACGTGACCCGATTTGTGGTTTTCACTTTTTTAAATTTACAATGTTTATGTAAGTGTAAATTTCGTCTATTTATAGTTAACTCAGTATTACGCAAGATTTATCATCTTTATTTCACAGCATTAACTCTGAAGCCTAAAAATAATTTATTTCAAGTTTTGTGTCAAGAAATGCACCTAGAATATTGCTGTATATGCCTAGGGGAATTTTTTAATAAATAGGGGAAACCAGCGATACGTGACCCGATTTGTAGTTTTTACTTATTAAATTTACAATGTTTATAGATGAGTAAATTTAGTCTATTTATAGTAAACTCAGTATTACGCAAGATTTATCATCTTTTTTTCACAGTATTTTAACTCTGAAGCCTAAAAAATATTTAAAGTTTTGTGTCAAGAAATGTACCTAGAATATTGCTGCATATACCTAGGGGAATCTTGTAATAAATAGGGGAAACCAGGGATACTTGATCTGATTTGAAGTTTTTACTTTTTTAATTTACAATGTTTATAGATGTGTAAGTTTAGTCTATTTATAGTCAACCCAGTCTTACGGAAGATTTATCTTCATTATTCCATAGTATTTACTCTGAAGCCTAAAAAAATAATTAATTTAATATTTTGTGTCTAGAATCCCAATATATAGATTGATTTGATGTAACTTATACGTTTAAGAGTATGGCTTAAAATTATGATTTTAAAATTTGTATGGCGCTTAAATGCATGATAAATTGGAAACATTATGTCTATTTTGTCGCTGTCTTTATTAAATGCAATGTAGTATGTAGTTAAAAACGTGAAAAATACAAACAACCAGTTTAAAAAGTATCAACATTATATAAAAAAATAATTATAACGACAAGTAACTGAATTATTTTCTTTTGATGCATGAAGATATTATCTTATAGTTTAAACCGTAACCAATGCTTAAATTACATTTTTAGATTCTTGAATGTAATTTTTTGACGCTCAATTTCGGCACGAACGTGAATATAACCAACTTAACGGCTTTTAAAATAAAAGAAAATCTTTTGTTTGATGCAACCAATTTTAAAAGCTTTAATCTTCTAAAACAAAGCGTAAAAACCAAGTTAACAAAGACAACGTTATTATAAAAAGCACTTATTCATTAAATGAAATTTAAATAAAAGCCCCTTTTGCATTTTGATACTCCTGAATTCGCAACAACGTCCTTTTTCTTATACAAAAGATAACACTGTACTTATTTAGAAAAAAAAATACACGAAGATACACGTGAATTCTATTGCGCTAAATTAAAAGAATTAAAGTAATGTTAAACAAATAAATGAAATATAAAGAAATTGCTTTAGGTTTTTTTAATGTGGTATACTGCACACATTTTAACCTTATATTAACAAGGCCTTTAAATACATACTGATAAATTTAAAATGTGAATAAATTATATATACATTAGGAAAGATACATATAGAAATAATAATTTATGTTCCTTCAATGCAATATTCTGAGATCCTTCAAAAGTTCTTCATCAATAACAGTGTCGATAAAAATTTTAAATAAATTTAATTATTGTAATTTTTAAAATCGATCATTTTGTATTAAACCAAACATCGGAAAATTTATCAATTGGTCTGCACAGTTTGTATACACGTCTAATACAAATTTGCTTTAAAATATATTATAATACGTACATAGCTGGTAGCACAAGATAGTCATTTTATTTCTGATACTATAATACACATTCAATAGTTTTATAACCTTCAATTCACAAGCTCGTTGCCGTAAAAATTCGAATTACTTACTGTAATATATACACTTTTGTTTTGTGAAAATAGCTTATAAAAACCAGTAAATAAACTAATTTATCATTTTTTTTAAAAACGTCTATCTTCGTCCAATTATATATTAAGAGAAGAGTTCAGTTAATCTATGAAAACGTTCAAACTTGAACAATTAAAAAAAATTCATTTAATATTCAAATATATAATATGCTTTGCATATGCATACATATTATTTTCTTCATCAATTATCAAACTAACGTTTCTAATAATTCCCTCTGCCAGATGCAAGCTTCTAAGCCCTTCTGAAACTTCCACAAACTTCTCTCGAATAAATGGCATCCCCCTAAGTTCAATTCATTTTCAGGGACTTGGTAACTAACATCCATCATTCTGCACTTTAGCGTAACGTCTAAATAACGATCGCTTAATATGCAAAACGCACTTATGCGGATAATAAGACTGAACTAAAAATCCCTGCTGCATTATGAATATTCCTAGTAGAATAACAATGTCTCTATTTCTATTAGAGTGTATCTAAGTAAATAGTTTTATTTCGATAAGAACTTAAAACATACTTTTTTTTCAAACTTGCTTATATCAATAGAAGGAATATTTTAAAAATCAATTAAGCGTTGCTTTCTTATGAATGCTTTAAAGTTATCAAATCGACGAAAGTCGAATTGAAAAAAAAAAGAATGTCTTTCGTAGTTTTGAACCTTTATATTTTTATTTATTAAGTGAAACTTATTAAGTACATTTAATTTTATTTTTATTCGAATACTTTTAATCAAATATAGTAAATACCAGAAAAAATAAGTTTTTCAGCCATTTTAATATTTCCACTAACATTTTCGCATGTTACAGAAAAGCATCTTAATTTGTCCAACATAACTTAGGGAAATGTAATCTGCTCAATTGTGTAAATCGTGCCTATAACCTAAAAATTAATAACATTTATTTTTACATAAAATATTCGTCTATGCTAAGAGAATTTAAATTCTATATCCAAAATAACCAAAAATAAAAACTAATTTTAGGAATAACCCAGCTAGTCATAAAATGCAAAAATTTCATCTTACATCCGTTTCATCTTCTGTCTAGCTAACACATTATATCATCCCGTGCCAAAGCGAAACCTCTTCTTAATATGCAAAAGGCACTTTTGCGTATAATAAGAGGCAAGTAGCAATGCCGCTGCTCTTTCTATATCTCAAGCCTTCATTATAAACTCCTTCTTTCGGATACAAAGACGGCACACAGTATTTCTTAATAAGCAGTCCTCCTCTCGAAAATTGCCTAAATTAATTCTAGGCACATGGTCTCTCATGTTCGGTCTGACATTGTTTAGAATACGCAGCTGTGTCAGTATGTGCCAAGAGGGATTCTTAATTAAGAAAAGACTCCATGTCGTAAATGTGTTGGATTCTTGTAAGATGTTTCTCGTATTACAATATAACTGTTGATGGTTAAGACGATTTTTAATAAAATGATATTTAGTGATATTAAATAATATCTTTTAATGACATCGAAAAGTTTATCTTATTAATTGCCCACAGTCATGCTCAACCCACTATATTTGTTTTACAATTCTAAGTATCATTAATTTTCATTTTTATAATCATAATAAATCGGTGTCAAAATGTGTATAAATTGTTCAAAACAGGTTTCAATACATTGAATTCAACCGAATCACCTACCAATGTTCTAAAATGCGGAATAAATAATTTTCGGAAATTATCAATTAGGCAAGGCAAGTCAATTCCATCTAAAGAATATAAATAAAATATATCCATAATGGCTTTTTAATGGCAATTTTATATAGAAAATTCAGTAAAGATGCGTGTTTGAGATTTTTCAATAGTAATATAGTTGATATCGTGTAAATTCTCAATAATGAAAAATGTCGTTTTAATTTTTTATAAATTCAAAATTGCAATTAAAATTATATTAACGCAACATAATGATTATTCTTTAATTTTTCGTTTTTATTAATATTGTTTATACACTAAAATTGTAAAAAGAGCAAAATATATATGCCCTTCTCTGATCACACATATTCAGACATTTTTAAGACACATTTTAAGTATAATTTTAAAATATATATATAATTTCTTTTACAAGTAAGAACTCAAAAATTTTATAAAATCTTGTTTATATATGTTATAAAACTACAACGATATAAATAAAAATGCGTTAAACTTAGTTAGAAATGTTTACACTGTTTGTAAGCTACATGTTTTTCTAAGAACAAACATAATGGAAAAGAACAACAGCTTTATTGGGTTAGAAGAACATGATGCCTATCAAGATACGCTTCCTTAACTATGTACTTTGCGATGACTCTCATGGGAGTACTTAAGGTTCTAAGGGGACAGTTAGGTAATACTATTTTTTAGAAAGTGCTGCTACGGCCAAAATACTTTAAACGATGCATTTGTATAAGATTTTATCGCTTTAAATTTTATGTGCTATGTTTGCAAATTATCACAGTAGATTAAATGAAAAAATCTTATTAATAAAAACTCAATTTAAATTTAATCGGAGAAATCCATGTGAACATGTGGTATTGATTAACTTTATAAAGTGTGTTTAAATTGCAATGCTTGAAAAGTGTACAATGAAGATCTGCGTTCATTTCTTAATTTTTATTTTGAAGCAATAATGATGAAATTTGGTTATTTTCAATACCTTTATATAATTTATGTATTCTTCAAACTTAAAATTAATTTACGAAATTATGGTATGGGGATGGATTTAAAAACCAAATAATGAAAAGAACCTATTCTAAAAAAACATCAGGCGATTTCTAGACAAAATATTATTCTGAACCATCTTTCTCAAAAGATGTCTTGTTTACTTAAGATTTTATTAAAAACATGTTATTTATTAAATAATTACATATTAACCATAATGCGGAGTTAAATGCTATCTTAAACAATACCCATTTTTTAATCTATAAGCAAAATAAATCGTATTTCCTTTCCCCAAGGTACTTCTGCCTACCTTCTTATTAGAGAAAGTTCTATTTAGGAATAAAGTTAATTTATATTTGAACAATGTCAGCACACACTGGGAAAAATCAACCAAAACTATCAAATTTGTTCTCACATATATAAAGATAAAAGTCACCCGAAGTCTTTACACAAAGAAATATCTTCAACCAGTATCAGTGGACCAGCTAAACGAATTTACTCCAATCTTCTCAAACTATTCTCCGCTGTGTCAACACCGAGGCTGAATCTAACGAATAGGCGGTCTCATTCGATTTTTGGTTTAAATTCGGGAATGGTAACTAACCTGATTATCATGTATCTTCTTTCTGTTTTAGAAACAAAGCACACAAATCCCAAAAGGAAATGGGATTGGCTGTGCAGTGAAGTAAGATAGGTGTCCGGCTAAAAAACAGCGAGCACACACTTATGGCATTCGTTTGACAAAAGCCAACTTGTTATGGATTGATTTTGTTTAAGGGGGATTTTACAGTGAATATTTTTTAAATGTTCTATCTGTTGTATTAATACTTTTGATGATCCTTTTTTAATATAAAAGTAAGGGAAGGATTACCGATGGGGAAAAATCTGAAATGGGATATATTGTGTTTCTCCACGTTTTGAAGGAAGTAACTGATTGGGGGGGGTGATTGTAAAGAGTTAGTTTCGATCATGGTTCGTTGATCTGTCTTGCCTGAAACCACCCTACAATTAGAATGAAAAAAAACTATGGACTTCCAAATTTAGCACAAGTTTTGTCATAAATAATATTTTGATAAAATAGTGCAAGGCGCAAAAGGTAGCTGCAATATACTTTTTTATGTTTTAAATTCATTAAGAAAAGCAATGGGGTTAGTGAAAATGGTAAATGACATAACAGTTTTTAGCTTTTGAAATGTGCTGATAATTAACTTATTATAGTAAATAACTGTCTTTAAATATATTTATTTACAATAAACTTAAATTCTGGTAGTTGTTTCAGTTTATAATGCTAATTGTTTTTGGCTTCAGAAATTGAAAATTGTATTAAAACTGACGCTTGAGAAACGTTCTATCTCCTTCATCAAAACTGTCCCAAAAATTGACATTGTCGGATTATTTTTTTATTTTTTTAGCTTTCAAGAAGTCCCATTGGGCTGTAAAATAGTAAGTATTAAGATAACAAGTCGTGTCTAAAGCTTTAACCAACAACCAATAATGAAAGAGCCAAATTCAAGGTTTTCACTTGTGGACATGTTTAGTTCAAGAGGTGATTAATTTTTTTATTTAGGGGAGACCGGGTCTAGGTGATACAGGGTCAAGTGATACAGTCAAATACTCGTAATGCGAAGACAGAAATTAAGTGGGTACTCACTTGATGGACGGCCGGTCCGTCTCAGCAAACACGATAGTGAGCACTTAGAGGAGGTTGTTTTGTTCTATGAGTTAAGGAAATTTATATGGTTTTGAGCTTTAAAGTAAATTTGTACCCCTGCTTTTTGAAGTGTTATTGAAGTTTACTTGTGAGTGGATTGTGTTATCAAATTTCGCATAACATCGTTACATGCTATAAAGGTAGAATGTAACCTAGTAGACTTTGTTCTAGCTGTTATTGGTTTCCGTATTTTGTGGTTTTAGTTGTAATATCGACGGTGGGTCAAGTTGATACGCTTCTTTGGGGTCAAGTGATACGGTGTATTAACTTAACCACACGATTTTCATGTGGTGCATTTATTTATTAGATACAAGAAACTAAAGAGTCGAAATCCCAATTGATATTTTTGGGAAGAGCTTATGGAAGAGATTAGAATTGGCCAGAATGTCTATTAGGAAAGCGGCAAAATCTTTAACATAGGACGTCTATGGTTCTTTACATGTTTCAAGACAAAAAAGAAAAAAACTTGAAAAAGCCAGAGGCTACTGAAGATGGTTTTAAAAATTTGTTATGCTAAACAGCGACAAATACTGACTGACGAACTTGAGGAGGAGCTAAGCGATGTATTTTAAAAGAAAATAAAAGTTAAATTTTTTTAAGTCATAAGGGGGTAATATTACCAAAGAATGGAAGAACAGAAAAGAATCAAAAACAAAGAACAGAAAACCCGACAAAAGAAGTTTTTTAAAACAGGGAAACTAAGACAAATTGAAAAGAAGTATCGGACTCTGATGAAGCGAAGTCTTTTTGTTTGGGTGCTTTCAAAAACAGATTCACGTCAAAGCTGGCCAGGACGATGGATAAAATGCATATCCTGTTAAGATGTGGGCACACATCGCATGTGCTGAAGACAATCCATTTTTACACGTGTTTTCAATTATCAATCAGATCAATTTCTCAGACTCGGACGTAATCAGTTACAATCAATTCGGCCCTATCATGCAAAAACTTTGTATCATATAAGTTTAAAAACCTATTATATTGTAAAATAAAACACTTTTCATAATTACTGTATTTTTTTATTAGATATAGTTTAAATATTTCCTAGCACCGTCTAGCTTATTCCATAGCGTATCAACTTGATCCAGATGGGTTAAGTTGATACACATTGCAACATTTTAAAAACATTTTTTCTTTTGTTCAGTAAAAATTCCAATTCTATTTAGATTTATAAAAATTGTCAGGCGTTAGCCCAAAAGTTATAGTTAATAACTTACACTTAGTTTGTTTCAAAAATATTAACAGAAAAAAATTACAAAAATCAGGAAAGTTAAAAAAAAAGTGTATCAACTAGACAGCCCCCCACCCCCTACTATGATAACTTAAAAGTAAACATACGAAATTTAAGTAAACTTGTTTTGAATTTTCAATATAATTTATGTATGCATCATAAAAGTTATATTTAAACATGGCAAAGTTACCATGAAAAAAAACGCATATATTTACAGTTAAGTCATTAAGAGACTCTTCAAATTTAACAACATCAAAAATTGTATATATATTATATATTTGAATAGTCTACCATTATATTTCAATATA
>CM043116.1:32276713-32491065 GCA_023701765.1 Hylyphantes graminicola
AACGCATTTCAGGATAACGTTAAGATATTGTTACGTGAATAAATAATTAAAAATATCCTTAATGGTTGACAGACACATCTTATGGTATTATGAAGCTCCCATCAATAATTAAACCGTCCAGTGTTAATGCATTTTTAAGAATCCTGTTCCCACTCTATCAATCTCTTCTATTATATATCCATCTATATTTCATACATCTATTCTTTACCAACTTACAAAGGTAATGCTATGTGATGAATAGCACCTTTCAAACTCTTATATTTATGGAATATAAGCCCGTCAATAAATGCGAGTGAGCTCACTTTCATTTTTTTTTCTTTTTTTTCAGATTCTCTGCTGCTGGGGTGTAAATCTCTGTCCAAATCCCGTAAGTGACTTGGGCGAAAATTGTTCTTTCGCTTGTCCAAAAATACAAGGAGAGGGGTGAGATTTAACCCTCCACCCAGTTCTATAAAAGACAATCCTACTGTTCTAGGTAATGGAATGAATGAAACATTTTAGTAGGTTAAGGTACTGACTAGCTTGATCTTTATGAATAACAAGTTTGGTCCGCTGATTAGGTATATTATTAAAATATTCATCGAAATATATTATCTGAACATCTAATATTTTGTTTGAATATGAAGAGTGCAGGGGAAGAACCGCTGGATATCTTCAGAGTCTTTCCGTAATTGTGTCTGCTTGACGGACACTGGCGACCGGAAACCGTTTTTTTTTCAGTTCTTCATTCTCGGTAAAAACGTGTAACTCGTATCCACTGATCTCTGGCGTGATTCAGGGTTGCCGAAAAAGATAAGCAAAGCGAGTCACCGGTTTCTTTACAGTTACACCAGTTTTGGCGATTTCTCACAATTATATCCAAAGAGGCTATTAAGGAAAGCCCTCTACGAAATAAAGCGGTACTCTTCATATGTAAGCCCCATCCACCTGTTCTGATTATTGTATCTTATATTTAAACGAGTTCTTGATTCTTTGTATGTTTTAAATTTACTCACGCTACCTGCAGTTAAGTATATGGCTATTTTTATTGGGTTTAACTTTAAGTTCTTGTCAGCCTACTGCCGTTCTATGTTCATAGGTAGGACTGAGTGGTAAGTATTTAAACGCGCTCTTGATTCTAAGTATGTTTTAAATTTTCTCACGTTACCTGGCGTTAAATAAATGGCTATTTTTATTGGATTTAACTTCAGGTTCTTGTCCTCCTAGGTCAGCGTACTGTTTTTCTATGTTCATAGGTAGGAATGAGTGGTAAGATTGATGACCCTTTATAAAATAACATGTTCGAAACAATCTCCTTGTTAATTTATTTTTACGAACCATACATTTATGAATCTTTGGGCTCCTATTTATTTGATGTTACAAAAAATAATGGTTTTATAATGAAATAAGGGTTTCTAACGAGTTATGCTAACGAGTGAAATCGAATTTCCTGAATCGTTGTATTTATCATTTAGGAATCGGCATTAGACAGTTGGTCCCGCTGAAATAAACCATTTTTCTCACAAACCAAACCTTAGCAAAAAAAACCTTTTTCCAAATTAAAAAAAATAAGATTAAACCCATTAGTACTTATAGTGGGATAGGCATCTTGATTTATCTTTAGAGTTAAAGTAATAAGAAACGAGCTATGTGATGTATTGCAGCAAGACGATTTTATTCTGGGCCAGATGTGTGGGACAAATCTGTTCGACAAAGAACATTCCCTTGTTTTAAAGAATTTAACGTTCCCTTTCTTTATCTGGGCAGACGATTGAACCAGTGCTGGCTCAGCAGACCTGGATTTAGGAAAATTCCCGTAAATGTACTAGATGGATTTGGGGAAACTATTAAACTTACGCAAGCAGAAAATATTACGTTGTATGGTATTGAATGATGCATTTTTATTCCTTTGCTAGGGATAATTGCGGATTGGGATTTGAACGGTAGGATTACATTTTCGTTTAAATGCATTCCTTTGAAATTACATACTAGCGACATATTTGTGCCGTTGGACCGAAAAAATACATAATACGTCCACAAAAACTCATTTTAAAATTTTATACCAATGGAACCTAAAAGATATGGTTATTTAAAATTTGAATATTTTAAGGCAATGGAGTATAAAAATTACGAAGGTAAAGAAATTAAAAAAAAATAAATAGAGTAAAAAATTATTTTCATAGATTAGGATGCGGGCATCAGTAGTAAGTTTTTATAAACGCTATTTTAAAAGATACATATTCTAAAAAAAAACATTGCAAAAATTGTATTTGTTTCTTTATTTGGCTGGTTAATCTATATGTTGTCACTTTTTTTGTACAAAACAAAAAAATATTAGTTTAAATTGTTTCAAGAATTCCTCCGATTATTTTCAAAGATTTTTTTTTATGTTAATATTGCGTCAAAATATAATTTTACGGTATGTTAACTTACATTTTTTCGCTAAGTAAAATAAGGATATTTGTTCTCTTTTTACTAAATATCAGACATCTATTATCGTTAGTCTACCTCCTTCATAATATAAAATTCTTACGCATGAATAAAAATTTTTTTAAAGATATAAAAAATTTTTTGAAGAAAAATGAGCTACTACATTTTCGTTACTAGGGTTATAGGGACGATAAATTTGCGTTAAAATGTTTATTTTAATGCTCTTTTATGACTTCGCTCATTTTTCTCTTCTTTCTTGTACTTAAGTTTTTAAAATAAGTTTATGCTTTAATATTATTTAAATAAATATAGTGTTTGGCAAATATCTTTATATTTTTAAAAGATTGTCAATATTTATTACCCTATATTTTTAAAAAAATATTTCTAATTTTTAAAACAAATTATTTACTTTTATTGTAGCAACACGAAATTTTCTACAATAAAAAGTAAACAATTTGTTATGACACTAAAATAAGCGAGGTTACTCTTTTTCATTTGAAGTAGTATGCCGAAGTTTCATTATTGTAATTTTGATTGCGGCATAAATTATATATAGGAAAGTAATATTTTTTAAAAAAATCTTATATTGTTAATTAAAAATATTTCTAAACTATAAATGACTTATAGACTTAAACTTTTTTAAACTATTTTAAACTAGACTTTAAAAAATTTAATTAGCTATAGTTTCAAAAATAGTGAAAAACACTTACGGTTTCCATCTGTTTTAGCTGATATGATTTCACTTCCATTCCCGCGTCCTGCACTATTGAAGGCTACCAAATAAAATGAATAGGTAGATCCACATTGAAGTTCGTGTAGAGTGTATGCAGTTTTTTCCCCAGTCAAGTGGGTTTCCTGCCAATGACTACCATCCATTTTATGGTGTAATATGTAACCTGAAAAAAAAAGGATTTTGAAAAAGATCTTAAAATTTATTTCGTTTAAAGTGATAGTGTTTTATTTACAATGGAGAAGCTTGTGGTTAGTAAAAATTATCGACAAATTGATAGCATTACTGAAGAAAAAATAATAATGTCCAAGTTTTGTTAGATTTATTTTAACGATGGAAAATATTTGTGTAAATGCCGTTAATAATATGTATTTTTTTAATAATCACAAACAAAGATAGACATATATATCTGCAACTATAGCTGTATTTTTTTCACCATTTCCATGGATATCTCATAGAAAGTGTTTGACAAAGCCTCCTAAGAGGATCTGCAACTATTATCCAAACCAAAAAATTATGTATATTAAAAATCTATTTAGTACCTGAAATTGGTGCAGTTGGATGATTTCTGGGTTCCCATGATAGCTTAAGAGTTTTTGCTGTTGCAAAATATGTTCGCATTAACGGAGCGTTGGGTCGATCTATATTTTAAAGAAAAATGCATGTTACAGGAAATATATATTTATATGCATTGAATATCTTCCGAAATGACAAGTTATATAAAAACTGTTAAAGTTACTTAATTTAATGAAATAAAGTAAATTCATTCTCATAATATTTTATAACCAATTATTTTCAATATTATTATGTAAATAATGATTTTAACAACAATTTAGGAAAATATTAAACTGAGTAAAAAATTAAAATGAAGAAATAATTGAATTTATAAAAAAATCACATTTAAAATGAAAAAAAAATTATGCAACTATATAAATTTTAAACCGGGCCTGTATTAATAAAATTAGTCTAGTAAAAAGTACATTACAAAAAATGGTGTTTTGGCTGAAAATATGAGTTTGGTGTTTATGGAGTATTGTTGTAGTGTGAAATTGTAGAAAGATTCAACCTTCCTTCAATGTTACGGTGTAATGAATTCTTTTAACACGATATCAGCATATTGTTCCAAATGCCATTATTTTATCGGTGTAAGATTCCTAAAGATATATACATTGCCCTTTTTGTAGAAATTTATTTATTTTTACAATCACATGTTACATTAATTATTAATTATAATTTAACATATGTTGCATTTGTTCAATGAAAATATTCTTGAAAGAAACGTTAAACACAAATTCATCACTAATACTAACTCAAACATTTTCCAGCAAAATGTTTTGAAACTTTTCTGCGAAATATTCTTAAGACATAAAAACAGATGTACTCGATTTTCTTACAGAGGCCAAAACTTTATCATAACTTATGCTTTTCAAACATGTTCAACATTTGCACACATATTTGAAATTTCGGTCGCAATGAAACGCCGATACAAATCTTCATAGGACTTCAACCTCTGTTTGGTGTTTCGGGTTGAATTATTAGACGAACTGGAGAATTCGAAACAACTTCCTACAATAGGAATATTGAACACGCAATTTGCATAGTTTAAAAATCCATCCAAATGAATTAAGTCTGAAGTATATTAAACGTCGTCATTACCTGACGCTGCAATTGTATCTTACTTCCTAATATCAAACTAAACCGTACTTGTGATTTGTACCTCTTATCTATAAATTGTATCCGGGTATAATTTTATTTAATTTGTAAATTTAAACAAAACCAGTATTAATTTATTTTAAATAAACTTTTTGACTTGTCTCACTTATTCCTTAAATGAAATGCTCCAGCAGATGGCCCAGTTGAATAATTCAAGAATCTGGGCTTTCGGTGTTTGTCGAAAACTAGTTCCTGAATTCGATTTGGGAATGGGCGTTTTCTATTGTTTAAATAAAAAAAAACAGAAAGAAATAGCAAGTTTTATTTATGGTCAATCAAAAAAAGGCCTTTGCTTATGAATAAATAATGGAATACTATACAAGGTAGACAAGTATACAATAAATCAATGAAAAGTGGGCCGTTTAAAGGGTTAATTAATTACTCTCTCACGTGACCCGGGAATGGAACCTAATGGTAATCTCCCGTGGGAAAATAAACATGTAGTATTTGAAATATTTAATTTTTTGATTTTTTTGTTTTTTTGGCATCCATATATTTTGGCATCCATATATGTTTACTTCCATATAAAGTTGTGTTTAAAATTGTCGTTAAAAATTCTATATATAGTTTACATCTAAGGCGATATCTACTACCGATCTCAAACTACTTGAAGATGCATTGTTTTCAGCATCAGTATAATTTAAAAGTTCAACAAGCTGTGAAAAACAAAACAAACGATGCACTGCACGGCGATGCTACCCTTAAAAGTGTCAAGACTGCCCATGCCCATTCCAGCTCTAGTGACCAAGGACTCTTTGGTGCTAAGAATATGTCTTTGTTAGGTGATCCACCTCACGTAAAACAGGGCGTCTATGCGTATTATAAAATGTAATTATTTTAATATTGTTTGTTTTTTAAAATTTTATGTAATTTTTAATCGTGTTTCAGACGATATTGATCTATTTTTTGTCTTATCAAAAGTTTAAGAAAATATGTTTGTCAACTAGTTTGTCCTACTGATTTTTTTTTCTTAGGTACAGTTTGCTGGCTTCCTTGTATTGTCCATATTTTAAGGCATTATTTTAATAATCATATTGGCGTTTTTACTTTTGATCTTGTTTCTCTTTTGGTGTTTCCATGTATTTTTTGTATTTTTTATATTTATAGTTAGCAATCTGCCTGCTAATGGACCAGTTATGTTCGGTTGTTGTAATAAATAAAATAAAAATAATAAATGAAATATGTCCAAAAAATAAATGAGACTTACCAAACTCCAGTGTTCGAACAATAGCTTCTTCTGACGGTGGTCCAGCTCCCCTGCTGTTATATGCTTGTACAACAATGCTGTATTCTGTGAAGCGATTTAAGTCCCCAACTTCAAAGTGTTGTTGGGACACTCCTTGCTTGAATTCCACTGGTTTAAAAGTGTATGGTTCCGGGCTCCTTTGCATTTTGTAACCGATGTAAAAACCATCAATGCTGTTTTTGTCGTCGGAAGGTGTCTAAAATGTAAGGATGAAAACAATTTAAATGAGCTTCAGAATTGTATTTTGTTCTTATTTTGCTTTTAAGTCAAGAAGATTGCATAAATGCTCTTATAAGAAGTTAAACTCGGAATTTGCTTTTGAAAATTAATGACTTTTTCATTTTGATTTAATTTTATAAATGGTACTAGCTGGTAAACCAGGTTTCAAAAGAGCTTGAAGTCGACAATTAAAAAAAAAAGAAAGTATTAAAATAGTGGAAATTTCAATCAGTCTCTCCACCCGCGTTTTTATTTACCAAATAATTTCAAAAAAATTGTTTTGTCAGAAACGTATCAAGGAGTATTAAAATCTTAGTGAAATATGCTGTTTTAATTTCAATTAGTTCACTGAGGACTTAGATGCTTAATTTTTCCCCCATACATATTGTAGTAAGTTTAATAAATCTCAGATATAAGAAACATGACATGTTTTATATTTATTCAATTATAAATGTATTTCGGTCATGAAAAACACGTATTTGTGTCACAAAAATTAAAGTAATGGTAAATAAATGTAAAGCATTTTAAACTGCAATGCAACATCACAAAAGAACTATCTAAGGCTTGAAATAACTTCGGTTCATTTATCTTAAAACATCCAAACTCAAAGGCGGGGTGACATTTTTTTTCGAAATTATGCGTAAAGAAAATATTTTTTTAGGCAACGGCATTTTAAGAGTCTAATCAGCATTCTTGTCATTTTTATACTCTTGATTTACGACGTAGAAAAAAAAAATAGTTTCTCACATAAGACAGTTTTCCAGCGCTCTGCTTCATGTGTGTAATCGTCTTTAATCTCATAAAAATTTAATTTCACCTCGTATGAGTCCCTTTTTTAAAGTATTTGTGTAAGCTTTCTCATTAATTTTACACAAGAACGTAGAAGAAAACGGTATAATTAATTGAAAATGTATAAAAAATGGAACCGTCTTAGATTGATATAAAAATAAGACATTTGTTTTTATTTGAAGGGATTACTTTAATCGGATTTTTAAAAAATACAAATGTGCAATTCAGTCTTTCGCTAGCATTTTTCAATGTAGAGATGGTTTCAAATTTAAGGTTTTCATTTTTCTAATATAATTTAAAACAGGGATAAAAAAAAAATCTTGAATGTTTCATAATTTAAATACAAGCATACTATTAGTTAAGTAGCATATATCTAAAGGCGATTAGTAGTTTTTTACGATCTCTAAGTAATAAATGTAGTGTATAATGAGTCAAATAATTAAAATCTAATTTATTACGAAAGATACTTTTTAAGCGTATAAAATCATGTTTTTTTATTAATAACAATTGGAAAAAGTATGTATTACATGTTTCAAATTTAATAGCTTATAATAATTTCATTCTAAGAAATGTTAATTTAATAACCATTTAACACGTTTAGTATGAGATAACCGTTTTAGCATTATTACTTTTTATCTTTAAAACTTTTAAATATTATATTACACATAGTTTACAGACCAGGAATTTTATTCCTCTCAAATTATAGAAACTTTTTCGACACATTTAAAAATATAATCCGGAATGTATTGGTCCATCTCATTTACTTTTTATTTATCGATTTATTTAATACCGGGGATCAATAAACTCTATTACATTAAAGCTCCCCCGATTCCAATTTAAAATAACCATTATTATATATATACTTTATCCCGATCAGTTTAACGCAACACCCAAATGTATGCGCCCTTTCTACGAATTCCATCAGCCCCTCCCTTGCCCTTCTTTCACCAAAAAATACAAAATAAAATAAACGCAGCCATTTCACAAGAAGAAAAACTGATGGCCCTAAGAATCCAAGGTCCCCAAATAGTTCGTCCTCAGAGTGCTTCACAGGATTTGTGAAATTCTGAGCCGGGGCTAAGCCTTGTTTTTTTATTTATTTTTGTTTACTTCGCCGAGGAATTCAAAATGGTGAATGTCGGGTTTTTAAGGCTAAGATCTTTTCCTGGTGCTTGTGATCTTCTTAATGGATACAAAATAGACGCCTCTGATGGAATACGGGTGATGGGACATGTATTCCTGGGGGCTGGGGAAAGCGGCTTTCAACACGTAGCGGAGTCTGGATGGCTCAGAGCGAAAGGGTGATTTAGCGGAAGCATTGATGGTATGTGTTTGTGATGGTGCAGTTTGCGATGTATTTTGGGAAAGTCAAATGTTGCAGATACTGTGTATATGTGTATCAAATATTTGTATTTACGATAAATTGCGAAACGAGGAGCTTTCAGCTTTTTTTTTTTTTTTTTTTTTTTTTACAAGTATATATATTTTTAGCAAGGTTGTGTAACAATTTATTAAAAAAAATCTTAAAGTTTAGATATCTTTCTTAAGTATAGATTGATTAAGCTTAAATTTTCCCCAATAAATTACTGGGGTAAGGGTGATTTTTATGCAATTGAGTAAGAACAATAAAGTAGGTTTTAATGGATTAAAGTAATATATAAGAGAAACTACACGCGTACTAAAGAGATAACTATTGCGATAGCGCATTTATAGAAATTATATAATTTTTCATCATTATATTGAATGATGTCAACAATGCTTAGTAATATCTTAATTTTAATATTTAATCGCTTTTTTGTAGGATCTGTAAACTCTGGCGATAAAAAAATATATAGTACTAAACTTAGAAAATAATCTAAGATATTTCAAAAGTCTTCTAAACTCATTTTAAACAAAAATATAATGTTGTCCTCGTCACTTTTTGCATTAAATTGAATGACTTTATTTAATAGGAAACATAATTGTATCACAACAGTTTAAAGAAAAGTCTTTCGCAAACATTAAAATATTGTATTAATTTATTTTACTTTAGAGATATACTTACATTAGAAATCATTTGTCGAATCAAATTCGCACCGGCTATCCATAACTAATGTACACTGGATTATTTCCATTTTATTTATTCGCTTTTGTACATAAATAGAAATATAATTTACTCAGAGCCAATCTTCGCCAAGCTGAATCAATTTTTCAATAATCAATTTTCTGAGTATAACTACTTTGTAACTTTTGATGAGTTAGAGTAATTGGAGTTTCATGTACGTGTTTCACCTAGTTTACCTCAGTTGAGCGAGATCAATTTTATCTCCTGCTTTGCGTTGGGTAATTTTGTCAGAATAAAACAAATTCAGCCCTTGGCTTACAAGAAATTTTCAATCTAGCTAATTATGCAAAATGATGCTACTCAAAAAATATTTTGCAAAGGGAAAAAAACTTATTAACAAAACTGAAGGTAGTATAGGGATGAAAGTATTTAAGTCTTATGAAAGCAAAAAGAATAGTAGACTTAATAAAGTTTGTAATTATACAGTGTTCCCCACGTGTGACTAAGAAATAAAACTGAATAATATGGGGCGTAATAAAAAGCATGAAAATGTTTTTAAATGCTGCATGGTACAAGTATATTGATTAGTTGTAAGTAGAAGAAACACTTTTGCTTTTTAACATATTTTCTGAATTAAAATATGGTCCACCACTTTGAAATAAATTAGTTTCATAACTAAAAAAATAAAATTTCCAAAAGAATTTTTTATCCCTCAACTAAATTCTTAACGAAAGTTTTATGCGTTTAATCAGAATATTAATTTAAAATACTTTCAAAATTAGCTTTTCTTCCAGCTCATTATAAAGACTTTCGATTCACATTATTATTTTTGATACATTTTCAAATTTATAATTCGTTTTTTTTTTAAGTAGTAGTTCAAAAAGACTGAATACTCTAATTAAATATTTTTAGTATATTTTGGTTAGCATAAAGGGATTATAATAATCCATTCATATGCAATTTTTTAAAAAAAGCTTTTAAACTTTTAAAAATCTCTCAAGGCTCCGAATTCTTAAACATACAGATTTTAATGGACCTACTCAATCTTACATTTAATCTTTTGCCATTAGAGAATGTCATATGCACAATCCATCATACACCAAATCCGAAGCTTTTAACAAAACACACATCTTAAGTATACTACTTTTATAAATATATTTTTAAATATTCTGCTGGCTTACTAACTAATTACCAAAATCCCCATGTATTAACAGAGAAACGGACCTGCACGTTTGCCAATATTAACAGACCAATATATCGCCTCCTCTTTGGTATTTGATGTGCTTAAAGTATTAAGTCATCCGGGTCATTCGTTTAATCATTTTGGATGTTTTACGAACGAATTAACAGACATGTTATCGACTAAGGTATTTGCTTGCAATTTCATTTTATTTGATCAGGTTTAGTGGTAGAGTTTTGGATGATTGAATTAAATGAATAAACTTGATTTGTGAAGTTTACATGAATTAGATAAGTTTTGGTGTTTACCTGATATTGTAATAAACAGACGATCACAGACTTGATGCGAAAGTCGATTTTGGTGAAAAATATTGTAATTGGTATAAAAAAATTGTTTTTTAATACTTTTTTAGTTATCGCAATTGATTCATTCATATTATGTAATTTTATGAACGTTTAAACAAAAATTAAAATTTAACATTTATTTTTACCAGCTATATCTTATTGATTAAATACTCTATTTTGAGATAAAAAAATATATAATTTTTTTAAATTGATTCCAATTACACTTGTACCAAATAAATTTTAAATATACTATGCTAATACAAAATCTTAAATTTGGAATTTGAAATAATATATAAGATACATAAAAATATGTATTACTAATTTATTTTTTTAGCTTTAGATTGAAAATGTTGGTCCGTACCTGCCAAGTGACGTTAACCGATTTTGAAGAAAGTGGAGTAGCTTTGACAAACTGGGGTGGACTGGACGGAGCTGCAAAGAAAACAGAAAATACTGTATACTTGTGGGAATTCCATCTATATTTTAAATTTGCTTTTTATAAAAATAAGAAAATTTCATGTGTATTTGGTAGATGTTTACTAATAATTTTTCAAAACAGTAAATAAGAAATAACGCCCTTATCTTGAGGCAACATAAATTCTATTGAAATATTAAGTTCGTGATATCACATTTTATTATGATTAACCACATGAGTATTTCATGTTTTAGCAAAAAAGATCCCAAAATACTTGGAAAACTTGGTTATTTAATTAAATGTGAGTTTGAGTACTAAGAAACGCATAAGTTGTTTATTAGTTTAAGTGCTTAGATCTTAATTTAATTAGGGCATATGATTTGTGTATATTTTTATTTAATATATTTTATAAATGTAAATTCCTAAATCGTCATTGTGAAAAGCGAAAAACTGTCACATTTAAAAGAAATATCTTAAATAAATGACATATTCGAAAGGTAACTATCGCTGCAATTGTCTTGAAATACAACTTTACCGCACATGGTTCACCTGCCCATCAGAAAATAAAATTGTTATCCACTTCATTAGTTGAGCAGTATTTGGTTGATCTGCTTGCGTTCATATTTTTAGTTAACTTGAGATTTGTGTTTAATTTTTTTTCGCGAGTAAGGTTTTATGGATCACCCTAAAAAAAAAAAAAAAAAAAAAAAAAAACTAAAAATAAAATATGACAGTTGATTTTTAGTCTCCTAATTAGGGATTTTGTATTATTAACAATTACAAAAATCGCAAAGGTTTAAATATGAAAAATCATTCTTTTTTGAAACAATAATGAGAATTTAAACCAAACACAAGTTTTACTTGAAAACACACAGTTTCCATTAGCTTTGAATAATTATGTTATTAAGCAATTTAAAAAACTGTGCAGCGTTCAAGTCTGAAACATAAACTTTCCTAATTTGCCAGAAAACAAGCCAGAATCCGTTTCCTTTTTACCGCGTTATCTAGAAATAATAGGACGTAATTCCGTTATTAAGACCCCCAGAAAACGTAACGATGATTATGAATGGTATGCTGAACACGAGCGCTCTTTGTAATTTAAGAAATTCGACTTAAACTCGGAGTTGAAAGGAGCCGGCAACAAAGCGTAGAACGTTTGCAAGCCGAATGACATTTAATGCATAGTCATTAGTGTAAGTGCTGGGAATAATTGCACCCTTCCTCAAAGAAAGGATTTGTTAAAATAAATAAAATTAAGATTGGAATACTTATTTCACACGACTGG
Organism: Hylyphantes graminicola; assembly: GCA_023701765.1. Lineage (NCBI taxonomy): Eukaryota > Metazoa > Arthropoda > Arachnida > Araneae > Linyphiidae > Hylyphantes > Hylyphantes graminicola. Next base: position 32,289,088 of record CM043116.1, read on the forward strand.
CTGTGCGCTGGTAATTGCGCTGCAATGAAATTTGAATAATGTAATGTAGTTTTAAGTTTACATTGCAACCCTAATCTCCAAGTAAGGGTTTATTGATTAAAAAAAATATGTAGTCTCGTAATTTAAAGTGTTCAGTTAAGCACCAGCGTACCGTCAAATGGTCTAAGTTTGGTCCAAGATATAAAGCTAAAAACGTCACAATAAATAATTTCTTTTAAAAATGTTCTTACTTTTTTCAATGAGTGGCAACTCTGCCTTGACCTATATGAGTAAAACAATATTCAAGAAGAAATACAGTACCAGGGTTTTTTAATTCGTTCAAAATTTCGCCATAAAAATAATACACGTGCTATGCTCAAAATGAATTTAAATATGTAAAGAAATATAAATGTATGTGATAACGCTTCCACAAATTTTTAACAAAAAAATAAAGTCAATCTTTTATAATTACAATTGAAATTTTTTTACGATTAGTCATTATATTGTTTTTGATTTTTTTTATTCATAGAAATCTGTGTTTTACTCTGAACATGAATAAATATGTATTAACTTTACTTTTTATTGGTAGATGAATATCGATTTTTCATACAAATAACAATAAACGGCAGAATTTTTGGCTCAAATGTTTCAATCAATAATTCTTCCTTGAAAAGCATATTGTACGATTGGTTTACATTAATATCAAACTATATTATGAACCTACATAATTAATATTAAGCCTTGCTTGCTATCTCCAAATTCCCATTCCCAAGCCCTCCTACCATTGGATGGCGAAGATCAAAAATATACTAGGAATTTTAATTTACATTATTTAATATGCCGTATTTTCATTACAGCAGCTCTCTTGTGTAGGAAAAACTAATCATTTTTACAGTTATCACTATTAAAAATTGTGTTCTTGGCTTTACCATAATAAGGTTTGTCAGCTGTGTAGTGAAATATTTTATTATATTTTAGGTATATAGTTGAACTTTTTTTCAGATTTTTAAAATAAAAAAAAAAACTAAGAAATGGTTCAACCGTATACCGAAAATATTTTATAAAAACATTTCACCACGCATCCGTTGTAGATACTACGAGATAATATCTAGGTGAAACTAAGCTCCAATTTTTAACACTGATTAGAAGCAGTCTTTGCTCAGCTACTTACGTTCTTCCAGTGTAGTGATGGCCACTTCTGCTCCGAACTGACTTTCACCTAGCACGTTTTCGCACTTGACTCGGAAGAAGTATCTGGTCTTTGGTCGCAGACCACGAATGATCAGGGTTGTCTCGCTGCCGGGAACGTGCAGTGGTCCCCCGGCGGTCTCACCTAAACGGGATTGCAGGATTGAAATGCACTGCTCAAAAGAATCAGGGGAATGAATGGTTTAAATCCCTTCACCCCCAATGATTCATTTAGAATAATAAGCTTGCGATTTTTTTTCTCAATCTCGCACTTGCTTATAGTTAGAAGAAAGAATAATGTATTTTGAAGAATTAAAAGATATTTGTTTTAATTAAATGACAGTTTGAAGAACATGTAAAGATAAAAATCAATCCCAAAAAATTATAACATAAAAAATACGTACCATCTGTTTGCCTCCACATTATTGTATATCTTGTAATTGGGAAATTCCCGTCAAAGGGCCTCTGCCAAGTTAAACGAACACTTCTACTGGCAACATCGTGGATTTCCAAATTCTGAGGAGCATCTGGAATATCTATAACAGTAAAATAAATATACTTTAAATGCATTTTAATTTAATTTTAGCACGAAATTAGCCTCGCATGAACCAAAAACTGCAACGCATTACTTTTTGCACCCATAAATGAATCGGTGAGTGCAGAAACAACGTCAGTCACAAATTTCAAATTTTTCAGGAGGGAGGAAAAACGTAATGACTCCTCCATTATTTCTGCAGTAAACACTCGAAACAAACGTCCTGTATTTACGGAATCACTCAATAGACTAACATAGTTTTTGCACCTAACACGCGTTTTGCCTTTTTACGCTTATTTTCATTGAAAACGAGTTTTTGGGATTTTTCTGACTGAAGTGGTTTCTGCACTCACTGATTCAAATGTAATTCAATCAAACCTGTATTTTTTAAAATTCGTTTATCTTGAAAAAACATAATATCTCAAAAATTCTGAAAAATTATACATTTACAAGTTGAAATTAACCTTTTAAGTCAGAAAGACAATTTTGCATCATCATTTTAGATTTTTTTTTCTGATCATCTATAGCCATTTATGATATCAAAAAGCGCATCATTCGATTCTTCAAACTTTTTTCTATTAGAAAATAAATTTTAATAATCCCAATAGATGTCAGCCCTATTATTATTATTTTTTAAAATTATGATCACAAAAATGATGATGCCAAATGGCATCACTGGGACTCTGAAAGGGTTAACTAATTGTTTGTAAGTTTATCTCAAAAATATCTTTAAACCCTTTTAAAGGGCAATTTCCAAAATGAGACAACTCTTGGAAAATATGGTGTCAGAGGTCATTTTTCAGACAAAAGCCAATGCAGATTCTAAGAATTGACCTCTAGAGTCAAAATAAGGTGTGGCGTCGTCTCGGTGAATCGCCTGAATAGGTAGGGAGGGGACAAATTCCTAGAAGAGCATTTTGTCTATCGGCTTCCTTCTGTTGTCAGTTACCGTGTCATAGTAGCGAAATTAATGATTCCCTGAACTTAAGAAGTGAATGGGCCCAGAAAATAAATAGGAGGTATGGTGAGTTATGGACCTGGAAACACTATGACTAGGTAAACTTATTTCATTTAGCTGACTTCCATAACAACTGTTGTTTAGTGAGAATTGAAATCGGTATAGAAATGTAAATATTCTTGTAATTTTATAAAATTCTTAATTTACAATTCTTAGGTAAATATCCATTAATAAATAAATGAGATATTTTTGGAAATTTTGCACGTATTATGTGTACGAATGGATTAAGAAGTATATTAATGTAATATGCAGAAGTCAAAAAAGCTCGGTCGTGAAAATTTTCCATTTCGAAAAGTAATAACGTTTTTTCAATTAAATTGAATAAAAATCATAATTGCCTATTCTGTATTTAATAAATAACGCGGTGAAATTCCATCAGTGGTCATTTTTCATACAAAAACCAATGCAGATTCTAAGAATTGACCCATATTGTCGAAATAAGGTGTGGCGTCGTCCCGGCGCATCGACTCAATACTTAGGAAGGAGACTAACTCCTAGAAGAGCATTCTTTATATCGGCTATACTCTGTAGTCAGTCACTGTGTCAAAGGATCGAAATTAATGTTTTCCTGAACATAGGAAGCGAATAGGCCCCGAAAATAAATATTAGTTGAGAATCTGCGTACTACACTATGTATCAAAAAACCTTTATTTCATTTTGCCGAATTTCCTAGCAAAAATTTTTTAGCCAGAGTTAATGTCTTCAATAGTAAAAACTAAATGTTCTAGCAATTGTATAAAAATATTTAATTTAAAATTCCTAGATTTTCCATCAATGAAAGAAGAAAAGGTTTAAAAGACGTCTGAATAAGTAGAAATTGGACACATTCCTAGAAGATCATTCTGTCTATTGACTTCTTTATGTTGTCAGTCACCGCGACACAGAAGCGAAATTAATGTTTCCTTAAAGTGAATGAGCCCAGAAACTAAATAAGAGTTAGGGATCTGTGTACACTATAGATAAGTAAACGCGTTTCATTTCGCTGACTTCCATGAAGAAAGTTGTTTACTGGGAATTGAAATGTTTTCAAAAGAGAAAACTAAATGTTTTAGCAATTGGAAAAGTGCTTACAGTTTAAAAATTCTTAGATGTTTTCAGTTGATGAAGAAAGGGGATATTATTGCGAAGTTCACACAAGAATGGATTTATTAATGCATAAATACAGATGCCAAAACAGTGCGGTCATGATAATGTTCAATTTCGAAAAGTTTATTATATTATGAAATTCAAGTTATATAAAAATCCTAATTGTCTATAAACTATTTAAATACTAATGTGGTAATATAAGATAATTGATATCAAGCATGCTTGGGAACTAAACACTGGTGGTTCCACGTGAAGCTGACTACCATTTACCGGGACATAAGCCTAGAACCCCAGATACCTAGGTCATGAAGGATGAAATGGACACGGTCGGACTTGGCCCAGTAATGGTCTGTTGAGCCAAGAAGTTTCTTTTAGTTTAGTGGTAATATAAGAATTTTATAAGTGGTGGCAACGATGTACATAAAATAAGTTTAACAAAAAAAATTCAAATACATTTCGTTTTGTTTAATTAAATTAAGTGCGTGTTTACGTTATTCAAATAATTGCCTTCAATGCAATTTAAGTGTGTTTCTTCTGACAAAAGTTTTATTTGGAAATACAATGCATTTAAGTACTTTTTTTCTGCATGGTCTTAATTAAAATCGCACTCGAACTGTGCTAAAAATTCTTTAGAATGCAAAAAATGCTTGTTTGTTACTTAAAAAGCTGAAGCATTATATTATACTTTAACGTTTGTTTTATTTTTCTTTTGTCAATGTAAGTAAAGAATAAATGTTGTGATATTTTTAGTTTAAATCTAATTAAAAATGTATAAAATATCTGTTTGGTCATTAAATTAGCATAATACATTTTCCTCAGACATAATTTTTGTGCCTATAAGAAATAACAGTTATCACGCCCTCTAGAAGGGAATAGTGTAGGCTTTTTAGTCATTTTTATGCCTAACTCACCTTAAAAAGTCATTGTAGTTATGGTAGTTCAATATTTGTATCGTAAGAAACTGCAAAACTGATAACAATCGCCAAATATTGAAGTGTTAGATCAAATCAAAACTTTAAAAAAAATACAACCTCTCGGTTCAAAAGATTTCTCCTTCACGGGAGTTAAATATAAACGAACAGTTTTTCCTCGATCCCTTCCCCTACAGTTAAAGAAGCTCATTTAATACAAGAATATCTCGAAACGCCCAGAGGCGATGGGCATCAAATCCCAAACATCACTCGTATCGAAGATATTTTATGACTTAAGACTTTAAAATCCTTACCAAACCATAAAACACGGTTTTCTACTCCGGTTATCAAATGAAATGGCACCAACTAAAAAGAAAAACTGGGAAATAAAAAAAAAATCACGAAGAGGTAAAGCAAAAGAATGGGGTCTAGTATCGAAGTATTGATAGAAAAAGGATACCAACTGTACGATCGAGGAATTGGAAAGCTAAAAAATAATGATAGAGTCATATCTATTGAGGGAATGTATTGATCCTGCGCGAGATGCGAACTTTGCCTGGGATTTCCCGATACGTGAAGTTTCCTATATTCCTACATTTATGAATCGCTCGTACGTAAATTGAAATCGGAGAATTTATTTTCTGAATAAACATGTATCAAAAGGAAGAACTTAGATATATTTTTTTCTTTTTTGGAGTTTAAGAAGAATTGTAGAATTCGGATTTGAAAATGATAAAAATATATTTGTTGGCTAAAAGGACAGTTGTTTATGTTTTGAAATATTAGCTTGTTTCGTTGTATGTATTTATTTTGATAAAGTATGTAAATATTTTATAACACTGTATCAACTGTTTACAAACATATATACATTATGTGAATTGGACAATGACAGTTTAACTACAGAATTATCTTAACTTAACCTTGACTTGAAAACTATAAAACAATATTCACAAAAAATTCCACTTGCATGCCTTGTAATTGTCTGCAACCTTGTATATTTTTGCAGTGAAAGCAGGCTATTTGGTGTAAGTTTGCACTTTTTTGTGAAATTTTTTTTGCACTTTTTTGTGAAATAGAAATATTAATAATATTGCTTTTCTTTGCCATTAAATGAGAATTTTAAAAAAAATCTTATTTCTCGAACTTTGTTAATAATAAAATTTATTTATTCTGATGTCATATACTAAATACTATGATAGACTCTCCAGATTTTTTTGTAATCATTACATTAAATATCAAATAAATAATAAATACCCTTTAAAATATAAGGAGAAATAAGGAAATACTTAAAGCAGCACTAACAGTCGATATTGTTTGAAAAATTGGCGTCCAACATTCTCTATTTGACACTTTTATATAAATCCAGGAAAGAAAAATTGAAATGAGAGAAAACTTGAGGGAAAATGGAAATATATAAACATAAACTATACGACTCCAGCTGCATTGAAAAGAAAGTGGTCAAAGGCAAAAGTTCAGTTCTTTTATTTCAAGGGAAAACAATCGGAGGCAGTATTTTAAATTGATTGTCTACCCACTGGAGTAAGAAGAACCATATGGTCAAAAGAATGCCAATTTCTTTAGCGAACTCTTGGAAAAGTATATACAAAATTACCAATATCCTATATGGATTTGAAGTAAAAAGGAACATTTTTCAAAATGTTTCTTGTCTGGTTTATTTGAGAACTCTTATTTGTGTTTGCATTTGAACTCTCCTTTTTGTTTGTTCATAAGGACTTTTTTACACTTGATTATGTAAATTACAAATGACTCCGAAGCCACATACTGTAAATATATGCAATGCACCTATGCGTTTTGAGCAAAACTTTGCAAAACTATGTGAGTAGCCTTCACAAAAGATGGTGTAACCATCGTGCTTTGTAGTTTACACATTTTCTGTGTGTATTTTGTGTTGTAAGTTTACTCCTTTTTATCAAATAAAAGTTCGCCAAACCTTTTCGTTGGCAAACACCCAGTCGTATTTTTTAAGATATATTAAAAAAAATAAGTTAACTAATTATATGACAAATAGAAAACCAACTAATTCATATCAAAATATTTAAATTTCATTTCAAAACAGACATTTTATTCAATTTATTCATTGTAAAAATAATAACGAAGTCTTAATGCAATTGTAAGAGTGCAAAGAACTCCTCTAATGAGATTTAATGATCATTTAAAAATATTTTCGAAATTTTCTGATGACATAATTGAGTTTTAAGAAACACTAATAAAATATTCATTAATTTATTTGTTTAAATGTACAGGCTAGCTGTCATGTAGTCAGACGGAAGAAAAGCAAATAGTTTCGGTCTTTGGGTCTATACTCTATACCTTGCAAAAAAATGTAAAAGTGTACAAATAAAAAGGAAGATGAATAAAACGGAAGGCATACAAACTAATGAAATGTGTGAAATAAAAGTGTCTGATGTCGTATACCACTTTCATTACGAATTTTAAAATTTGGTCCCTTAGAATTGAGATGTTGAATGGAGCAGGGCGGTAATTTCTATCAAGTTAATAGCCTACTTTTCATTTTTTGATCCTTCGATAAAATTAGTTCTTTTTGCAAAAGACATTTAATGTTTTCAAACAAATAAAAAACTTTTTTACTAAAAACATTAAAATAATCAAATAATTTGTTTTTAATTTTAAGGAAAAAAAGTGAAGACCTTATTGAAGCTTAATGCTGCTTATGCTGGCGATCTATTTTTATTTTATGGTTCAATATATGTATAAAAAACTTTGTTGTAAGTAACAAAAGAACATGTTATCATTGTTCTTGAGCAAAATATGTTTTTCTACTCCATATTTATCCTCATTGAAACTACATATTTTTTCACCATCTTATTATATACTATGAAAATAAATATCAAATTACCTTGCACTGTAACTTGAATATTTATTGAATCTTCGCCATAGTTATTGGATGCCGTGCAAGTAACTAGAGCCGAGTCCTTTCTTTCGGTTTTCTCTATTACTAGCGTAGATTTTTCACCAATCATGGCTGGTTCCGTTGTTTGCGAGTACCTAGAGAAATTAAAAATGATTATAAAGCTAATACCATCGAAAAAAATCATGGTACATTCATGGTTCACTTTTGAAAGTAATTTTCGATCAAAATCTATTTATAGTACCATTGCGTGGAACGTATGTTATTGAAAATATGACATTCTAATATTACTTTTGGCACAATATGAACAATATTAAAATTATGTATTTTTTTTACCATTTACATAATTGGTAAGAATTTGCGTATTTTCTCATGTGTAAAATACAAAATGACAAAAAAATATGATTGTAAAACCAATTTTACAGAGTCAGCAAAATATTTTGAAACTCGCAAAAAGCATTGAAATAAATCAGCATTGTTTACATTCTTTCCTTTTTAAGTACTATTGCAAGCGTCACTTAATATAATTGAAATACTTTTACAATTGGGCTTCAACTGTGTATTGGAAAATCATATGTTATGGTGATGACTTTTATCTATCCTACTGCCATTATCAAAATTGAAATACCGTTGTTGTTTCAGTTGATATGAAAAGACATATTACTTGAAAGCAATATAAATGTAATAATGCTGTATTTAAACTTTCATGATGCTTTAGTAATATACACATTATTACATATACTACGCGGAAGCAATATAAAGCGCATTACGGTTTTGACAAAAGTATTATCATTACGGTTTTGATATTAGTACATTATTTGTATTTGCAATATTCTAAATTGGAATTTAATATTTGACTTAATGAAGAAATCAGACGATTTATGTGTTTTAGTTACTATGGAGTAAGCATGGATTGCATGATCTTTTTCGCGATGATAAATTATGTACAAATAGCTATATTGATCTTGTTTCTGAGGAAGTTTAATTGTTTTTAATAAAATTAAACCATAAAGTAAATGTTATCGATTATTTAAATTTTTTTACTGGGCTACCTTATATCCTAATTTTACACTAAAGATACAAGTTTTCTGAAAGTATTTTAGTATTTACGTAAAAAAAACATTCTACATACCTAGGTTCTTTGGTAATGTCCAATAGCATTCCATTCTTTTTCCAAGTGAATTTGATTGGTTGATCTCCATCTGGTGCACAATCTATGGAAGCTCGATCACCTCTTCTTGTGCTCACTACCAGAAATTTCGTTAAAAAGTGAGGAGCACCTTAAAAAAAAACAATGAATAAAGTTCAGATGTGTAATTTTTTTTATTGTATTTACAGTAAAGTATGTCCATGTGTTTGAGGTTCTATTTGATGCATCTTCAAAATACCAAGAATGTTTCGGTGTTACTTAAATTGACACCCTTTGAGGAGATTTGTGTTCATATTTACGCTATATAAAATATATTAAAACGAATGATAAAAACGAAATGAAAGGTATTTTACTGATGGAAGGCTTACTATTGTCGTCGGGAAGCCATAAATATAATAAATGCTTGCAAACAGCCAAAAATGCCTTTTATTTCAGTTCTGTTATCATATGTTCAACCAAGTTGAATTTAATGTTATATTTTTTTGGTGAAAATGAATTTATTATATCCCTATATTACGATGGTTCAACTTATTCTTTGTACACAAATATTGTCGAAGATTTTGCAAACAATGCATTGCAGGAAAGCCAAAACAATACAAGATACAGTAAACTCCCGATTATCCACGTATTGGGTGGCTCGGCATCCGCGGATAAGCGAATTGGCGGATAATCCGCAAAAGTAAAGAAAATATAATGGAATAATAGAAAAATAGTAAAGAAATAAAATAGGGATCACAAATTTTAATAAAGCTGCATTAAATGTTCTTCCTCTGGCTGTCAAAGAGGTCGAACTGTCGGATGTGGATGCACATTGTAATATCCTATCTTTTTAATCAGTTGTACATAGTAGCGAAATAAGTAAGAAACGAAAACGAACTATCAAAATCACTCCACGCAGTTCAATTAAAATCGCGGGCGGTTTATTTTACAAGTGATGCGTTTCGTCAAAAATCTGAACGTGATTTGCATCTGGCCGAACATAAATTGGCACACATCAGGTTTCCTATAGCCATTCTTATTGCAATGTATTTGTTGTTCTTATAATGTATTCTTAGTTATTTAAATTAAATGTATCCGACGTTCTTTGAATATGTTCATAGTTCTTGAAAGGAATTCATAGTTCTTGAAATGCATTCTTCCGAAAAGTTTTAAAACAGATAAATTTAATTTATCTGCGTTTTGTTAAATTATTATTTTTGCTGGGGGGGGGGGGAATGTGGGGAGATCGTGGCCTGCGGATAATCCCCAAAGCGGATAATGCACTCGCGGATAATCAGGAGTTTACTGTATATTTAAATTATTTGTTCGTTGAAGAACAAAAATCATTTTTTTTCTTAGACAGAACAACAAATTTGTTTTACTTGAAATCATTTGATTTGTGAAGCTTCGAAAAAGTTTCCTACTTAAATTTTGATTAGTCAAAATTTTTATTATATAAATTATTTCTGTTTGTTCTGCGTCTTTAAAATTCTGAGATAAATGATTATTAAAATACCAATTATACTGATTACACGATTTCCGAATAGGCAATCTTTGAAATCGTGTATTTTTAATAATAATACTTCAAAACTTCATTCATGACATTTTCCTTAATTTATCAATATAAGTTTGAAATGTTGTTTTACTAAAAAAATGTGAGCCTAATTTGTTCAAACAACTACCTGAAATAAATCATAATGAAATTCATTACTCTTTTAAACACAACATACTTCATTTTATATATCTAATAAAACTTCAAAATTATTAGTTCTTAAAACAAAAACACATTAATCATTAATAATACATTATCATTATTCACTGCCATACCCACTCTCTACACAATAACTAATTTCACTAAGCACATATTAAACCCCCTACGGCTCTCTCCCAACTTAATACAACTGCAAATCGAAAATTAATCTTCGAAGGACATTCCTCTCAATAGGCACCTATGAAACAGCGTCATTCGTCGCATCTCAACTACCCGGGGCACTACGCTAACTCACAACGTTAGCACGTCTTCGGGAAGCGAAAATCGATGTAGTTACAGACCTAATTGGAAGTGTCACACAGACATAATTGTTGAAAATGAAGCGTGATAGGAGTTTCACTAGTCACTGTATATATTTAGATGCTGCATCTAGAGAATAGTACACTTGAGTATGGTTTAACAACGATTGCAGGTGACAATAGAATAGTTAATATATGTATAAAATAAGCTTTTTTTGTGAAATAAGTATAGTTATAATGATATAATTAGTAAATGTAAGGTCTTGGTGGTTGCCATAGCTCTTTAATTGAAGATTTTGGATGAATGACGTAATTTTAAATTATTTAAGACGCGTTAGCACGCTCTTTGTGCATTATACTGTGAAAACAATTACTGTTAACATTCATTTTTTTGTATGTTTCAGAAATAACAACAATTACAAAAACTGTTTTTGTGAATCAGATTAGACATCTCGCTTTTGACCATTTTGGCAGTTTTGTTTTAATTAATCTTCGAAGGACATTCCTCTCAATAGGCACCTATGGAACAGCGTCATTCGTTGCATCTCAACTACCAGGGGTTCTTCACTAACTCACAACGTTAGCACGTCTTCGGGAAGCGAAAATCAATGTAGTTACATACCTAATTGGAAGTGTCACACAGACATAATTGTTGAAAATGAAGCGTGATAGGAGTTTCACTAGTTACTGTATACATTTAGATAGTGCATCTAGGGAATTGCATTTGGATATGGTTTACATAAATGTACAGGTGACGATTGATAGTAAATCCGTATATGTAAAAAGGAATGAATGCATATGCAGAAATGTACGTGTAATTAAATTTATATAATTATTAAATGTAAAGTAACGATGGTCATGACTCTTTATAAAGTGCATAATTTTGTTATCAATGATGTCTTCTTTCAATCTATAGGACATACTTTGTGTACTGCACAGTGAAAAAAAACTCTATAAGAATTTTTGGTAATGTTGCATAAATAAAACATAAAGGTCTCGTAAATCTGCCTAGAACTGTTTATTTTAAAAGTTTCAAAACTTTATTTTAGTTGATGATCTTCCGATTGTTCAACGTGATTCAGAACAACCCAAACCCATATTGAAAGATTATTGCAAGAAAACGCAGCATTTTTGTCTACTCAAACCGACAAAGCGCTACTTTTTGTAATGGTTAGTTGATATTTTCTTGGACTAGATTTTGACTTAAACATTACTTGCAATGGTAACAGATTTTTGTTATAGTGTAGGAGTATAGGATACTTTTCTCATTAATCAAGCCCCAATCGGTAGGACTTGAAAATATTTTATTACTTGCCAAACATATCCTATTTTAAATTCTTTTAGCTATCTATTAACTTCTCTCAATTTACATAACTGTCGTAGTTCTGAACTTAAAAGGGATTGTCACTAGACTATATACGATGTTAATACATTGCTTTTATAGTTTGTAGCCATAAAAAATATTTTAATATGTTAGATATAAAGTTCATATCTTTGAAAAGGTAAACAAAAAAGTAATATTAAAGGTGTTTAAAATATTTTTACTATTTTGTTAGATAAATTTTTAATAAAACATTTTCAAACAATATTTTGCACGTATTTTAAAACCCCATACATTGCACTAGGACCGGAAAAGAGGACTATATGACAAAATTTGACTTTTCCAGATTAAGCATCTTAAAACAGTTAAATTTTAAGAGATAATTAAGGCAAATATAATTGTTATTGACAAATTGGTTAAAATATATTGAGTATATCTTTTTATTTTCTGCAATAAATTGCAATGGAAAAATTTAAAGTCAGCAATTTTCTTGAAAAACCTTAGTGATATGCTCCCATTATGCACTGCAGTACATGCGATATTTTAATTATAATTGCTGTGAAAATAAACGTATAACGTTTTAATTGAAATCAATACCAAATTAAGTGTATCTAATATCGAAACTTCTGCATTACCCCATTAATAAAATAATTATATGATAAACCACTATGACTAATTGAGATTTATCTCCCTTTTACTCCTCTCAGTAATTAACTATAAATGTCACAATTTATCAACCACCTGGGGCGTTCCTTGTAAGTGCGAATCTTAAAACGTAAAAGTACATCAACATTACGGGGATATTTCCTCCTAGGCTTATTTTCAATAAAATTGTGGAAGAGAGAATGGGAGTGGAAAGTACTTCAACGAAATTGATCAATTTATATTTTATTATTTAATGTTACATATATTAAAATCCATTTATTCATACTCTAAAGCGAACATAGATATAGTTTCAAACCTAATTGGAAGTGTCTTCTATACATAATATGCTAATACAACGGAGAGCTTTAGGACTTAAAGTGGATAGTGAGACGAACCACAGCACACAGAGGGTGTATCCAATATCTTAAATATTATATCGACTTCCTCACTAATTAAAATGCCCTAGAATAAAACCCCATGAATAATTGAAATCTTATCTCTCAAGGTTTCATCTCAGTAATTGTCTATTAAATTTGTCCATTTGTCACACTTGAACCACCTGGGTCGTCCCTCGTACATATAAATTTCTGAAAATATTCAGACGACAACTTAACGAGATTTCCGCATACTTCTTTTTTTATTAAATTGTAGCAGGAAAGAAAACTGGTAGAAAATTCCCCATCGGAATCTATACCCCTTTTCTACAATTATCAATTAATGTAACCCCTTTATCTATATTCTAAAGCTAACTTCGATGTAGTTTCAAGGCTAATTGGAAATGTTACCCTGACATAATAGGCTAAAATGAAGAGCTTTTACCCATGGACAGTGAGCTGGGTCACAGTGCACATATAGTGTTGTCAATGTCTTAAATAGAATATTAACTATCACTAATTAAAAAGCCCTATGATGAACCCCTTGAATAATTGAAATCGTATCTCTCAAGGATTCATCTCAGTAATTGTCTATAGAATGTCCCCATTTGTCACAATTCAACCACATGGGGCGTTCCTCGCTCGTAGGAATCATTGAAAATAAAGAGACAAAATTTGTAGTGGAAGATTTACACACACGCATTTTTTTTAAATAAACTGCTTCAAGAAAGAAATCTAGTGGAAAATTCTCGCACGAAATTGATCCATTTCTGACCTTTTCTCATGTAACCCCTTTATACTTCTTCTAAAACTAATTGGATGAGTCACTCGGACATAATCGAAGAGCTTTAAGACTTACTGAGCCGGGTCACAGCGCACAGCAATTGTACTCAATAACTTAAATGCAATATTAACTATATCAATCATTAAAAAGCCCTTTGATGAACCTCAGTGAATAATTAAAACATTATCGCTCAAGGATTCCTCTCAGTAATTGTCTACAAAACGTAACCATTTGTCACACTTCAACCGACTGGGGCGTTCCTCTAACATAAAAATAAATGAAAATAAAGAGGCGACAGCGTTATAGGAATATTACCACGTACACTTCTATTTCACTAAAATTTTTCAAGGCAAAGACGCAGTGGAAAGTTCTCAAACGAAATTGAGCTCTTCCTACATTTAATGTTACACGTAACCTCTTTATCCATTAACTAAAGGGGATATCGATGCAGTTTCAAACCAATTGGAAATGTCACCCATAAATTATGGGCTGCATTGAAGAGCTACGAGACTTACTGTGGACTGTAAGCAGAACCACAGCGCACAGCCAGTGTATCAAATAGCTTAAATACAATATTTACTGAACTAAAATCCTCGGTAATTACTGGGCCAAGGCCTGCCATGTCCAATCCAGCTTTCATAATATTTACACCCTCGCTATTTAAAAAAGCGTTATAATAAACCTACATAGATAATTGAAATCTTATCTCTCAAGGATTCATCTCATTAATTGTATAAGAATTTTCCCCATTTATCATACTTCAACCATGCTCCTCGTGCATATACATCGCTGTACGAGAAGATTACTAGAAGATTTCGGCATACGCCTCTTTTTCACTAAAACATAGCAGGAAAGAAACCTGGTGGAAAATGATCCAACAAAATCGACCGATTACTACATTTATTGATTAAGCAAACCCTTCATCCATCCTCTAAAGTGAACACCGAAGTAGTTTCAAACCTAATTGGAAACGTCGCCCAGGACATAATAGACTACACAGAAGAGCTTTGAGACCTACTGTGGACAGTAGGTGAACAACCGCTCCTCATACATATACATCGCTGTAAATAAAGATACGACAAGTTTACGAGAAGATTTTCGCAAACGCCTTTTTTTCACTAAAACATAGCAGGAAAGACACCTGGTGGAAAATCCTCCAACAGATTTGGCCCCTTTCTATATTTACTGATTTATGCAAACCCTTTATCCACCCTCTAAAGTGAACACCGAAATAGTTTCAAACCTAATTGGAACACCCAGACATAATAGGCTACATTGAAGGGCTTTGCGACTTACTGTGGACAGTCAAGTGAACTACCGCACTGAGACCGGACCCAACGCCGTTATTGGCTTCGCAGAGGTAATATCCGGCGTCGCTGGGTTCCACGCTGCGAAAGTTGAGGGAACCATTTACTAAAATGTGGATGTGGGATGAGCTGACGATGGTCTTGAATTGGTCCGGGGGCTGACCTGTGGGAGAAAAATGTTTATTAGTTCTCATTAGTCAGTAGAACCTCGATTATCCGACCTAATTGGGACCAGAGGTAGGTTGGATAATCGAAAATTCCGAATAAAAGAGAAATTTTAATTAAATCGTAAAACTTCTAGTTCGAAGAAGAGCTTAAATGATTAAAAAACTATACTAATCAGTGCAACAGCCCATTAGTGAACCAAGGTCTACCGTGCCCAATTCAGCTTTCGTGACCAAAGGCTCTGGGGTGCAAAGCATATGTCCCGGATAGGTGGCTAACCTCACGCGGACCCAAGTGTTTAGTTACTAGGCATGTTTGGTCCTCATTTTATCGACCCAATTAAGGGGTGAAAGACTGAGTGAACCTCGCCCCAATCTGGGATTCGCATCCCGAACAAGTGGTACGACAATGCAAAGCACTACCAATCGCGCCAATGGGCCTAAGGAAATACTGAGGACAACAGACATCAAATTTAAAATAGAATTTTGCAGTCGTAAATATTAGATTCTTGTGTTATGTCTGAAATTATGACTTCTGACAAACATAAAAAGTGCTTAAAAAGTATTTTTAATTTTTACTTAATTTTTTAACATCATCGCGCAGTTCTGGGAAATAGTTCATTTTTGAATGTTAGATGATTCCCGGAATATCCCGAAAAAAACACCCACCGGAAAATACTTTTAATTTTCAAAGTTTCCTAAAAAGTTTTATCTCTAAATCAACCAAAGTTTACCGATTTCAAAATCCTCAAATTACCTCTATCCGGACTTCATTAAAAGTCACTTACAAAATGGTGAGTTTTCTAGCGCAACTTGTTTTATTTGGCCATTGTTTCAAAAGCTGTCAAAAACTAGAAACTTACTAGTAGCCATTTTCCATCTCACATGCGGTTGCGGTACCCCATCAGCTTGGCAATCAATTTTAGCTGGGCGTCCGGCAACTGTCGAAATGTCACTGGGCTCCAACATCCACCTTGGCGGAACTGAAAAAGAAAATAAATTTTCTTTTTAGTGTTATTTTTAAGAGACTCTATTACGATAAATAATATCTTTCTGAAATGTCAAAAAAATTTGACGGGTTTGTTTTCTTTAAGTTTCGACCAATTAAAATAATATGCATGTTAAGTTCATAAATCCGACATTACACGTCGTTATTAAGAGTAGTATATCATAAGATAAATTTATATAATTTTTTTGTTATGTAGAAACGGAAAGGATTGTACGAGAATGAAAGAACATTAATGTACCGATAAAAAATGCAATTACATAAAATATTTAAGTACAGTGAACAGAATATGATAATTCAATTCGGGGGGATTTATTAAATTTAAAAAAAAAATAATAATATTTAAGCCCGAAAGCTTTCAAATAATGTAATTGTTAACGAAATGTTGCCAGATTTTACTACAATTTTATAAATATGCATATTATTTTAATATAAAAATTAGTAGATACATTTATAGTTTTTCTTAATATAATGGAAAAAATACTCCTTTAATAACTTTAATATATTTTCATACAAAAATTAGACGTATGATCTTAAATTACCATTTCTAATTAATTTAAATACTTAAGTTTAGTTACTTATATTTTTATGTCGTCAATGATTATTTTTTTTTAATAATTTTAAACGAACTAAAAAAAAAACACAAATATATTTAATTATGCACATATTTTTCATTTAGATAGAAAAATACGTATTTTGCTTCCATACAATAGTATTTTATTAAAATTATTTTATTACGTTAGAAAAAAGCAAAATTTAAAAAGTTCAATCTTATTATATAAATTAAAAAAAAATTATTTACCTTTTACTGTAAGAGTAGCGCTGTAGGATCCAGACGCCACATCATTCGTCACTATACACGTATAATTCCCATTATGTTTATAAGTCAAGTTTTTGAAGGTAAGTGCGGATATAGATCCATCATCTTCCTGCATTATATTGACGTTTAGATCCTGGGGTATCAGCGGCTCATCGTCCTTCAGCCATCTCGTGGTTAATGGTCCGTCTCCACCGAGCACTATGCAGGTAACTGCTGTCCGCATGCCCTCGTGTAGGTTGTCACGAAAATTAAAGTTGGCTATTTTCGGACCAGCTGGAATAAATATTAGTTCATTATGTAACAAGTTAAATTTAAGGCATCTATATTTTTCAGATATGTAAATCTACTTAGTGAAACGCATTGTTTTGAATATATTTTTACTGAAAAGTATATTAGCAAAGTAACAAAGAATCTCTCATCAAAATGTTTAGTCAAACTGCGTGCGGTGTCTTCGAATTTTTTTTCTTCATGCAAAAAACATAATAAGAAGAAATAACGTGCACGAACCCTGTAAGTTAATGTACAAGTCATTACTGTATGCCTATATTTTCTTTTGTTTATGTGTTACGCACTTAATGTTCGATTAACACTTCAAAAGCATATTTTTTTCACATTCGGTATATAATTTTTAAAGAAAAGCAGGCATATTTCGAATTGTATGAAATTTTCGATTTATTATATTTACCAACTCATTAGTTTGAAAATAAGATAAGTTAAATAATAAATTCGAAAATAATATTATGAAAATGATAAATCTTAATAGCAAATAATATGCCAATCACTCCTTACATTGCGAAAAAAGATAAAAGATTTTATAACTGTATAAAAAACGAAGCTAAATTGCATAACTAGTAAAAGTTTTCCGGTAACATGTTTCTTTTCTTTCATTGACCGTTTTACTGAAATAACTTTTCTAAGAGCAGTAAGTCTTTCCTTCTACTTAAACCAAGGACTTTTATGTACATTTTCCACTCCAACAAATTTACGACTTTTACATCAGTTTATGGTGTTCAACCGTAAATTTTGAGAATAAACTTTTACCAAGGGATCGTATACTTGCAATGTCTCCTACCAAAAATTATCTTCTAGGACAGTTTCCCACCACTGATATACTTTAAGAAATAAACTGTGATTAAAGTTGGTTGCTTTGGTTATTGAATGATATAAATACTTTGCGATACGATACGCGCAGTGAACTTCTTAAAGTATTCACGTTGTTTTCTTAAACTTTCACAAACTAGAAATTTAATAGATTACATTATTAGTTATATAAATAAGTAAATTTGCCTTATAATATAGTTTTTTTTATTAAAGCGTTATTTGAAAATCGATATTTTATTCAATGAAGTAATGTAAACACAAAAAATCCAGTTTTTAATCCTCTTTGTAAATATTTACCAAGTTGCTATGAAACCAGACAAGCGCTTGTTGCTACATAAAATTTTAACATAATGTTAGAGACGTGGATTGTCAAATATTTACTATAACGAATATTTACGATACGAATTTAGCATTCCCCGTTGTATTTTTGAAAACTATAATCTGAAATGCTCAACACCTTAAAAATTTATAAAGTACCAACAATATTTGCATATTCATTCATGATTAGTGACATAGCTAGTTTTTAAAAATTCTGACATTTTGAGCATATATTAAATAAAGCTAGATACAAACTAAAGAAAAGTATTAAAAATTCATAAACCCATAATTAAAAAATATATATCTGATTATTTTATGTGAAATAAAGTTTCTAAAACTTCACTTATATCCACAAATTAAAATAATACGAGTGATAGCTTTCAAAACAGCAATATGTATTCCTAAAAAATATTGCCCAGTGCAACTCAAATAACTAAATATTATCTTCTCGTTTATTCTACTAAAAACGGTCAATAAATTTAGGCAAAGGGCATTAGAAGATAAGATTTCTTTGTTTCATTTTTTTAAAAATCTTTATGTGTATGTTAGCTTAAAATAAAAAGCTAATCAGGTATAACAGGGGTTTTACTGCATAACAATTAAATTGCAAAGCTTATCAACTAAAATAATAAAAAAAAAACTTTCATTAAAGTTACATTAATTTTATTTCGATATTTTAACAGAAATTACTGAATTTATCATAAAATAAAAAAAGTAAAGTAACCCTTCTGATATTTTTTTATCCAACAACGCTTACTAAAAGACATTAATACGAATTTTCTCGACATTCCGTTGGATCGTAAAAATAGCTATAAAGTCTTCTCAAGATCTAATTCCATACTCTGTACCGCAAGCACATTCATTTCCGAAGGAACGTTTTCGAAATAATGATCTTACGATGGTCCCCTCAAACCCATCGGTTAAATTTTTATTCCTTTTAGAAACAATAAACAGGATATCGGAGGCTAAAAAGAGAAGCCTGTCTTTTGTATAACCGAGAATCGATATAAAGAATACCATAAAGAACAGGTGGTACACCAAGAGCATTAAAGTAGTATTTCAGTTTTACTCAGAGTACAGTAAAAGATAGATCCAGTTCTTAGTTGAGTACTTTTTATATGAGCATGTCGCGTCTTTTGAAAGCTTTAAATCAGAAAAATCGTGTTTGGTTTATATTCTAGGTAACCCATTGAAATAAATTAAATATTTAAATGTAATGTTAATTAAAATTTAAGCTCCAAATATAGTTGGAAGATTCTGCAACGCTATCATTCATTTTCCATTCAGTAAATGAGCATAAATATCATGTTATAAATTTAAAATCTAGTCTATACAATGTTTTTATGAAGAATATATTTAACTACAAACAACTGTATAAGTTATATATGTATTTACATTTAAACTATTAATTTTTTTTATTTAATAAAATGCTAGCCATAATGAAAATAAAACTAATAAACGCTTTTAATTTAAATTAAATATATTGAATTTGCACAACATACAGAATAGGTAATGCAATTCGGTTCTAAGTTGTCAAATACATATTTATCTGATTTTTTTTTATATTTTGGCAATATCCTTACACGCAACCTTTGGCACTATCCTTATTTTTGCCACAAATTTTGAAATTGTATAATAGAAGCAAAGCCAAACGCTCAAACACGGATGCATTTTGAAGTATTCCATTTACTAGAATACGAACACAGACTGTAAGCCAAAATTCAAAAAGAATCTTTCAAAAACTTGTATAACTATAAAATAAAAAAAAAACAAGATATTATCAGCCACCAACAACACGTATAAAACAACAAAAAACTCTCCTTTTACAACCCACGACACATACCTCGTATAACGATGCGGAATGTTCTAGAAGCAGGCTGCATGCCCTGACCGGATGTGACCTCACAGCTGTACTGACCATTGTCCTCCCCCGGTTGGACGTCCATAATCTGTAGGGTGCCATTTGGATAAACACGCTGTCGTTGGTTGACTGGTAAAGGTCTTCCTTCTGCAATGGAAAAAGGTCGTTTGGTTGATGCATAGTCAGCTATGGGGTATGCGGGGGTTGGGACATGTTTGGACACGCTTTTTGGTTGATCGTTTTTGGATAGAATAAAAAATATCATTATGGTAAAAAAAAATATTATTGGGAAGCTTTTAAGTTTTTGAATTGTTGTTTTATTATTTACATTCCAGTGCTAAAGTTTTTTAGATTTATAAATTAAGAAAATTATTTTTACTTTAGTAAAGATAGTTTTAAAAGATTGGGCACTAACTGGAAAAGTCTTACTTCTTTAATGAAAACATTGTTTGATGTACAATTAACATTTTTGGACACGCCTTTTTTATCGGTTTTGGATGGAATAAAAATATATCATTACGGTATAAAAGAATATTATTGGGAAATTTTTAGGTCTTTTGAATTGTTGTTTTATTCCTTTATTACTTAGGGGAGAGTGTTGTACCTTGGGACGTTTGTACCTTGGGACACTGACAATTTCTAAGAATCTATTGGCAATATTCATGCATTGTTTAGGGGAGACCGGGGCACAATGGACCTAGGGGCACAATGGACCACCCCTGATTATTTATTCTGTTTATTTTCCAAATCAGTTTATATTATAAGTAATAAATGACATAACAGTCTTGATCTAGTTATTATGAAAAACTATGTTGTTAGCTTACACATTTGCCATTTTTTATACTTGATGTGTATTAACCAGGTGAAAGTAAAAAAGCTCTCTCCTAGAAATTATCTTCTCATCATTTAAGTAACATTAGTAGGGCAAAGTGGCTTAGCATAGTTGAAAGGCAAGATATTTGTCTTTCTATATAATCTAAAAATTAATTTCTGAAATCTAAATACCGCATATTTTAATTCTGTTTTTTGCTCAAATACAATATGGGGCACTATGGACCACAAAATCTGGGGTACAGTGGACCACGGTCCATTGTACCCCATGCAACTTTAGAAATACTTTTAGTTTCAAAATAAATACAAAAAGTGCTGATACAAGTACTTTCTAATTATTAAATGTCCAAAAATTTGCCATAATAGTAAAATGTATTTATATTTATTCTAATATTCACTTCTGTGAATAAATAGATTTTCCCCCCGTCTGCCAATAGTGCTTTTTTTTAAACCAGAAGTAACAAATTATTAGGGAACTGAGGTTTCATTTTATATATTATGACTTATCAAACAATAAGTGTTCTGAATGAGAAAAGTATTTTTAAAATTGAATGTGATGTGATACTAAAGCGTTTAGTTATTTAAAACAAAAAGTTTAGAAATTTGAGTTGGTGATAAAATAAATTTACACATTTACATAACGGAAGTACAAGCACAAAATGATAATTTTTTAATTGGAATTTGATTACTGTTGATTTTTTTTACTAACAAAAATGTGAGCTATTTGTTGTAGTTATAAAAATTAAGTAACAAACAACTTTTCTCAAAATTGGTAAAATGCACAAAATTGAAATTTTGTTAGTAAAATTTTCAACCTCATTGATTAAGGGAAGTCTTAAAAAAGGTTAAAAATTGATCTCGCATAAAAACGAAGATTCTTCGATCCACAGTTCTCCCCTACACTTTTGGTGTTGTTCTGTATAGTAATAAAAAAAACTTTAAAGTGATCTTATAATTTTGGAGAAAAATTTAATGCTTTTACTCATTTTTTTTTTGTGAAATGCCACGTAACACGATTAGAAAGACTAGTGAAGGAACTGTGCCAAAAGAAGTGATGGAACAGGCTTTAAAACATGTTCTTGATGATAGTCGTTCTATCTGTTCAGTTAGCAACGAGAAAGGCATTTCAAAAACAGCCCTTTTGTGCTACATAAAAAAAGTACAAAACCTCCCTTTCACCTGTTAGATTTGAGCCTAACTTATCCTTGCATATAAAGAAAATAAACAAAAAATTTCAAAGGGGAGGGGAAAAAAGCAAACAATAATATCTGATAGTTTTCTCACTAAAAGAAGTTTTAATATGCAATTGGATACTTGAAATTCAAATAGAATCATTATTTTATATGTACGTTAATCTTTTAAAAAAGCAGATATTTTTTTTTTCAGCAAAAAATACAATGGTTCATTGTACCCCGTGATGTGGTCCATTGTACCCCGAACCTGGGGTACAATGGACCACTTTCTCACTTGTAATAAAAAGGTGCATTCAGAAAAAAGTAATTGAAATTATATTTTTTAGGTAATGTATTTTTAAACGAGGATATATATGTAATATATACACCTTTTTCTGAACATGTGGTATGAATATTTTGGTACTTATAGCGCAAAACATGAAAAAGTGGTCCATTGTGCCCCGGTCTCCCCTATTTCTAACAGTAGCCTTAACCAACAGACATCATCATAATAAAATTTAACACTAGCATCATTGAATTGATGAAATGGTGACAAAAAATAATATTTCATTACCCCAAAGTAAATATTTTTCTCATTCTAATATAATTTTTTACCTTAGTACTCTTACAAAAAGTCAACTGCATTTTATTTTCTTCATGAAAGAGAAGGTTTTAAAATATTTTGGTTATGAGAAAATAATGATAATGCATTTGGATTGGCCACTATCTTGCTTTTATTTAAAACATGTAGTGTATTGTACCTTGGGACAGTATTAATATTTTGATTAAATTCTTAATAATTTGGATAAATAAAAATATCTTTATTATTTATTTTAAGAGCAATTCCACAAAACATGTAAAATTCAACTCAGCTTTGTTTTGGATATATTTTATAATGATTGAAGTTTGAAAATATAATTCTGGCAACACCTGATAAATCTTTTTCCTTCCGTGTGATTAAATGTTCTAAAGAGCACATTTTCTGATGTATTTTGAAATAAAGTTTGTTTCCTGACACAAATTAGTTCAAGTGCATGACTATTGGCTGAATTATAAAGCATGTCCCAAGGTACAACATCATGTTGTACCTTGGGACAGTTTATCCTCTCTACTTTAAATGAGTGGCAATTTTTTAATTTCAAGCTGCCAGAATTTAAAATATATATATTATAGAGGAATATATTGGTGTGTTGAAATGCTGCTTTGAAATTTTTATTTTGACAATAATTATCGATGAAAAAAATTAAAATGTAAAAATTGTCCCAAGGTACAACACTCTCCCCTACATTTCCGTGCTAAATTGTGTTGCTTTATTTATTAAGACAATTCTTTTTTACTTAAGTAAATATAGTTTTAAAAGGTTAGACACTAACTGGAAAAGTTTTTACTTCTTTAATAAAAAAAAATGTGCTGTTTGATGTACAATTAGTACTGTCTGATGTGGGTATACTCATTTGGGTACTGCCTTTAATTGTGTTTTAAATAAGGTAAAAGCTTAGTGTTTGTTGGAGTGTTGGGAATATGAGTGAATGTTCTTTCACCATGCTTTGATTGTTTTTGTGTGGAGGTTGTTTAATGTTGAATTCATTTATTGAAAATCTCACATTTCCAATACTTTTAGTAATGTTGTTTAGAAATGGATGATGTTAAACTTTACAGGCGAATCATATATAATGAAATTTAAAAAAATACAGTACTTATACTAAACCCTAATATTAGGAATGAATTAATTAAAAATGATAAAGTGTTTGTGAGATTATGTTTCGACGCATTTTATAGTTTCTTTTCGAAATATACATTAAAAAATACCAACTTAAAATAATAAGATATAAATATGATTCATTCTTTCCTATTTTTTCGTACTATGTTTTTTTTCGTAATACCCTTTATTAAATTATTCCCCATAGTTAATATTCATGAATCATTTTAATTAGTTTTTATATAATTATTTTTAAAAATATGCTTTAAATATTTGTATTATATTTAGGCCTTTTACTACAATCATTTGATGTAATGAACCGATTATAAAGCTACATGTATCTTAGTTTAAATAACGCATGTGTTTCAAACAAAATGCTAGTAAAACAACTTATTTGCATAAAGATAGTACTTTGTGAACGTAGCCATAAAAATAATATTTTATTTATTTAATGCTAAAAATCTAAACATCTAAAAATCTTCCATTAATAATTGATTGTTCAATGATTGACCTTGCAGAATTTTGGAAGAAATTTAAACTTTTTTTTAAATTCTATATATATATATATATATTTTGTGTAAATAAACATCCTGCTTATAATACGATCCAAATATTACGTTTCTGTCGCTTTATATGGACGCGTGGACAAAAATGGCTGTTATTTTTGCTATACATAATGGCTGGTGATACCGATTCAATTCAAATGGAACAAAGCCGCATACATAGTGCGCATTATAGGTGGGAAATGTGTTCAGGAATATATACATATTGCAGCAGGTTTTGCGAATGGCTGCATTCGGTATTATAATAAGTCATTCTTTCATAAGAATAACGCATATTTATGGGTTAGCACGTAGGGAATTCGAAACCATAATATTTATTTTAACATTATATCGCGACATTTTATTGCAAATTTAAATATCTCAATGAATAAATAGATGATTTTGTGATCAGGATATTTTTGTTTCTTATTTGATCAAAACTAACTGGCATGTTAGTAAACTATTTGTATATGCTAAGAATTTTATTGTTTGTCATAAAATGATGTCAATTGTTATATCCAATGAATTATGTTTCGTAGATGTAATTTATAGTTTTCCGTTGAATATTTCAATGTGTTGGACCAAATGAAAATAAAATAATTACTAAATATTGATTGCAATAAATCCTATCAAATCAAATATTAAGAAATATTATTACACCAAATTTATTGAATTTATTTAATGTATTAAAGCAATCAAATGTATACAGATTAAAATTCGATTTTAAAAAAGTAATTTAATCTGGCACAGAAACATTGTTTACCCAAAAACTTTCCAACAAATATCATAAATTTAAATCTTAACACATATCACTGATAGAACTATTTCAATTTTTCTTAAGCGCATAAATGAAAGACAATTCAATGCTCATGGTTTTAAAATCAGTTTAAAAAAAGTAAGCAAATCTTACGCAGAAACAATGTTTACAAGAAATGTCTAGAGACTAACTTCAAAACTTTGTTTGATCCTACAATTAACTACAGACTTTTCCCGTGAACTTGATTTAGTATCCGTGAATTAATTTGAAACACCCTTGTGAATAAACACGCTGAATATATTTAACTGCAAACCTCACTTCAATTAGGGGGA
The DNA here is from genome assembly GCA_023701765.1 of Hylyphantes graminicola. Lineage (NCBI taxonomy): Eukaryota > Metazoa > Arthropoda > Arachnida > Araneae > Linyphiidae > Hylyphantes > Hylyphantes graminicola. The sequence goes on from CM043116.1 coordinate 32,314,868, forward strand.
TAATTGAAGTTGCAACAGACTTTTTCCCATTCTCGAATGTGTTCAGTTATTTATCACTTCCACATGCAAACACAATATCGTCTGCTTTTTTTCTCGAATGAAGATGGCAATTAGTTGCTTCAAATACTTTTTGATATAAAAAAATCTAAACGCCGGCTTATGCAAGACTAAATAACTTCTTTTGTTTAGTTTGTGTGCAGCCGTGATGCGAATAAATCTTTGGACTCACATCACCGTTGGCATTTAAATGAGAAGGAATTTGTACCAGATAAAAAGGCTTATGTGCATTGTTACAATATTGGACAATGGATAGTTTTTTAAATATACAGAAATAATAGTTGGTAAGCCGTATATTGTCTCTTGCATACTCAAATTGTGGTTTTCGAAACTTATTAATGGTAATGATATGTAGATTCAAAGAGATCAGAAAGAAACTCACCTTTTAATAATTAATCTTTACACTTAAATAAAATGCATAAGGGAGATATTGCATGGACTCCCAATTATTATTTTATTCGTCTGTTTTTGAAATATAATTATTATTAATTAGAATAGTGCTACAAGCTAAATTAATGTCTCTTAATTATTCATTTCATATAAGTTTTTTTTTCATATGATATTGTTTCTTTTGAAGTTTGATTAAAATGGCCAACAGCTATTCGTGACCGAAAAAGAAGTAAGCAACTGAATATATTTTTGAAAATTCCATTATTCGTTCATAAATATAATACAATATTATTTTAAAGAATTCATCACATAATCCTTGTTATTTTAAAGAATCTTAAAACTATTTTTAAGGTAAAACAAATATTTTTTAAACCAATTTTTCGCAATTCAGACACTGAAGTTGTTTTATTATTCGCCTAAAGTATTAAAAGATATATGGAGTAGTAAATTAAATAAAAATGAAAGGTTTTAAAACCTTACATTTTTACAAAACAATTATTTAGAATTTTAATAACAAACTAAAATATTTAACCCCACTTACGTGTCTGTACACAAAAAGCAAAAAATAAATAAAAAAATAAGAATAAAAAAATATTTAAAAAATGAAAAAAAAATGAAAAAAATTCGACTTCGAAGCAAACAATTGAGGTCAGAAGCTTACTTCACATTGCCACGCCACTGGTCAGGGGATCGAGTCCCGGATTGGGCAAGGTTAACTCATCCTTTCATCCCTCAAGTGGGTCGATACAATGAGGACCAAGCATGCATGGGAACTGAACAGTTGAGGTTCCACGTGAGGTGACCGCCTAACATACGCCTAGAACCCTAGAGCATTTGGTCAAATTAGCTAAAATGGGCACGGCGGACCTTGGTCCACTAACGGTCTGTAGTGTAGAGAAATTAAAAAGTAAGTTACAAAAAAGTCCCCTTACCATAAAAATTAAAACAGAAATTACAAGACACTTATCATTAACTTTTTATTCGCACAGTTATTGTTAACATATATTCACACTTTGAACATTGCAGTTTATTATAAAATTAATTTAAGTTCAATGATAACTTTTTATGTGCTAAAAATCATAATTTAGTTAAACACAACTATTTCATAATATTTTTTGAAATTTAGTAATTTTTACAATTATTGATACTTATTTGGATTTTAATATCAAACCCTGCTTTGTAAAATATTTGGCGAATAGTTTATATGTGAAAGAGTAACAGCAGTATGCTTTGCCTTCACCTTGTATAAGATTTCACCACTAAGCATTTGTGATGTTACTCCATAAAACTGATTAAATCTTTATTAGCAATATATAATAAACTGTTACTCCCTATATTGCATTAAATGGCAAATGTGTCCACCGGTCATAGCATGATGTCCTACTATGTATGACAAAAGAAGATAAGTTTGAAAACAACCACTAAAATTTAGAAATTAACTACTGAATTACTACTGAATAATACTTGAATTAACGACTAAATATTACTTGATACAAAAACCATTACCGTCTGTTTTATACTCAAATTTATTTGATTGTACTTTGATATAACATTATACATGTTAGTGTACAACTTCTGTAGCGATTGTTTGTGATTTCACTTTGTAATTTTATGCTGAAGTGAAATTCTGTCAAGGTAAAACTTGAACTCCCAATCCGTCAACGGGGCCTGAGCGGCCGAGTGCTTTGGACCATTACGCTAGCACTCTGCGCGCTGTAACGGGTGCGGGTTCGCCCTGGGTACATTTCCTTTCTTTGTGACAGTACAAATTCTTTCCGAGTCTGCCTAACTTGACGAAGGCTTATAAGCGGGTCCCTGATCAAGCACACAAGCCGGAATATATGTGGACCTACCTTAACCTAACCTATCCCAAACCTTCAATAATAAGAAAGCCACTTTTCACAATATAAACGCCAACATCATAATACGCGCATATTTATTGCATATAATCCTTTTGGTTTGACAACATTTCTGAATGGATATAAACTTGAAGTAGGTGGAATTATCCATATCGTTTGTGGAAGCAATCTTAAGAAGTTTAGTTTAATCCGAATCTGAGTAAACATACACTTAGTACCCTTGGTATACCTTCACTGTTTATTTTAAGGTTAAACTGAGAATACTTAAAATTTCTAACTTTGACGTTAAAGAGAAATGTTAAATGTCTTACAAAACGTGTTTTAGCAATTGCTCTTTCACTTGGCAAATTAAAAATATATACACTTGGTTCCACGTAACCAATGAAAGAATTTAAATAAACTGTTTTAATTCAAAAAAGCGCAATACTCTAAGATTTTATTTTTAATTGAACAATGTAATCGCTTGATAAAATTTCAGTTTTAACAAGCATAATGATAATAAACTAAATTGATATTTTTTCATATCCCAATGGAAAGTGAAAACCAAAAACTGTGAATTGAATTGACACAAAAGTTGTTTCCTTGTTTTATTTCATTGAATAGATAATTCTCCGTTTCCTGAAACTTACTGTACCATTAATTACAGCGCAGAAATTGACAATAGAATGTACGCAAAGGGAGTAAAGAACTCCTTATCTGTGAAACTTCCAAAGCCTAATTTAGAAAAATAAACTCTTGATTAGAAAGTACTTCTTAATCGAAAAAAATTATATTTTAGTAAACTCACCATTTAAAATGTTGCAATGGGAGGTTGAGAATTGAAATGTTATTTCAAATACAAAAAATTAAATGTGTATAAATTTGATAAGTTTACTTAAACCATAAAAGAGAATGGAATAATATCAATTTAGTTCCGTTCTTCATATTAATATTGCACAGTTAACTATGGATTTACTTACAAGTGTAACTGAATATAATTATCCTTTAATTTATTGATAGTTTTACTCTATTTTAAGACTATTTATATTTTATTATTATTAACTATTTCATGTAATACTACTTCAGTTACACCGATTGATTAAAACATTATTTTTCAAACTAAATAATATATTATTTATACACTGTTTTGTTCAAACAGATCGTTAACAAAGTAATACTTTTCTGTCCACATATCTACTCAAATACATTATGTGAAAGCAAATAGGTAAGCTTTCAGTTTCCCCATACATCAATATACCTTGCTATTAAGATAAGATATTGCAATCATGGAACCCAAGCATTCGTTCTTTTTTTCCCCATATCATTGCAATAAGGTAATCCTCAGAATATATGGATTGATATGCACAGAATATATATTGTATGCTTTAAATGGGTTGGTAACAATTATTTGAATTCAATGTTCATACACTTATTGTTTCATAAAGGTGGTTGCCTGGCAGTTCAGCTGCTCTGTGCTAATACTACCAACCTTTATGCAACACTTATCATAACATAGCACTGTACATTTTTAATAAACTAATTATAGACTATAAGTAGTCAGTGCAACAGCCCATTACTGGACCAAGGCCTGCCGTGCCCATTTCAGCTTTCGTGACCTAAGGCTCTGGGATACTAGCCATATGTAAGGGGGTCAGGCTCACGCGGAACCCCCAGTGTTTAGTTCCCAAGCATACTTGGTGCCCATGTTATCGACCCTCTCAAGGGTTTAAAGGATAGGTCAACCGCGCCCAATCCGGGATTCGACCTCCGGACCTGTGGCATGGGGACTACTGGGCCTCATATATTTTAAATAGAAGTAACAAAATGGTACGCAAAATATTGTATGTAAAAAGCACTTGTGTACTATTGATTTTCATACATAAAATAGTAATGGTTTTCCCAGTGTTCTAACTTTTACAAGTTTCTGTGCTATTTTGAGCATTTATTGCAAAGATGAGTGAGATTACTTTTTTCTATATTTCATTTTGAATGCGTACTAACAATGTAACAAAAACGTTGCTTTAAGGATTTATAATAAATAAGCTTTGAAATATTAACATAAATTATAACCAAAGCAACCTTGAATACATTTTAAGTTTATATTAATTTAACTAAATATACAAACTGCTTAGTACCCTCGACTTATTTTTTAAATAGTTTAAGGGTTTGACTCTTCTATAAACAATGCATAAATTTTCCTTATACAGTATTTAAATATGTCTTTGGCGTCAAGAAATAGTGACTTTAAAGGCGACACATAAAAGCTCTTAAAATTTGTTTTACATCCATATAAAATACAATAAACAAACAAAACATTGCTAAACAATCTATCACAGTTTCTACATCTAGCTTTTATTTTTATATTATTGAGTTTTCTGCCTGTCACGTACACCAAATGAAAAGTTAGACTTGTCAAAATATCCGTTTCGTAAATCATTTTATATGTATCACCCGGCAAACAAGATTCATACCCTTTCTATATTATTTATTCGCTAGCCTTTGTGTTTCAAAATGTCTGGTGTAGCATTAAGCGTATAGTTTCTTCTACACAAGAAAACTTTCAGTATTAAATCATAGCCGGGACCATGCGATAGCTTATTGGCTTTGTTATTTCGGGACATTTCTACGAAGGATGATTAGTGTAACTGTTCACAGATGTTTCCACCCTCCAAAGGAATCCAGTCCGAGTTGGGTAATAAAGATTCTCAGAACTATGATGTTTGGATTGATATGGGTGCATTTATCAGTTTAACTTAAAAAAAGTAATAATAAATGGATAATATATTTTTTAAAACTTTCAGTCGCAGTGATGCCATTTGGCATCATCATGTTTTTGATCCTAATTTTTAAAAAATAATAGGGAAGACATCTATTGGGATTTATAAAAAATAATTTCTAATCGAAACAGTTTGAAGAATAGAATGTTGTGTGCTTTTTGATCTTATAAATGGTTATATACAATCAGAAAAAAATTCTAAAAATGATAACGACAAATTGTTATTGGGACTGAAAAGGTTTAGAAAATATCTAGGTCTCCTAGATTTTTTTCATTCTATATTTGTCTTGAAAGAACATTTCGGAAAGTAAATGACAAAATTTTTCAATTCAAATTTCGCATTTAAATAATCTGTTAAAATCATGTGTCGTTCTCAAAAAGATGTAAGAGTGAGATAAATTTTGACCTGCAAATTTCAAAGTTTCCAACAATTTTCGTATCAAAATAATAAACATATTTTTATCTGACAACTACGTAAAATAGCAGTTTCGAATGTAGAGAAAGGGATTGTCAGATCCCCAGAGCTAATGCAATTGGAATCACAATTTCGGCAGAAAAAATGCTTTGCCATGTTAACCATTTTTCCTCATGTATTGGAATCATCGTAACATCGAAATGCAACAAATTTGAAACGAAAATGTTATCTACTTATTTAATTATATATTTTTGAAGTTTTCAAGTAGCCCAAAATATTCAAAAGATGCCGACACTACTTTAAAATTTATCAATTAATAATGAAATAACCACAAGTCATTTTCTTAAAATTTTGTTTTAAATAGATGTTAGGATGATTCCCATACCTGGTGAAAATGGTGTGACATGTCAAAGCAATTACTTTGAACAATGTGTGATTTCAAAATTAATGCATTATCTCTATGGGACTGACAGTCTCTCTTAAAATTACACCTGGTATTTAAAGCAAAATATGTCGTGACACATATCAGTATATAAATATTTGTAAGTAAAAGCGTCAAGTAACAATCGAGGACTAGGACAAATGTTTGAAATTTGTTGTACAGTAAGGTCTCTTGTACTGTACAATATAAGAAAAAAATAAGAAGCAACAGCAGCGTAGGAGGTACGTCTCAACTCAAGAATTTTTATTACTAAAAAGCTACGTTTGATTAATATGAAGACATGCCTGAATAATAATTGCCAAATTTGAGTATTTTAAAACCTTTACTAATATAAACGTGTCAGATTCTAAGAAGACGATGAGGGAGGCATGTTAAAACTCCGCAATAGTCAAAACTAATGTCTTGTTAACCTAGTTGAAGAAGAGTTACTTTTCTGCTTTATAGTATTTTAAACAAATGAAACTTTAGAGAAATTTATTGTAACCAAAAGTGTTACAAATATGCATTGCACCAAATATTTATTTTTATATACCCTTTGTTAGACAGTCAATATTTTTTTTATTTATTAAAGGCCCTCGCCAGATAAGACGGTGAAAAATGCCCCCATTCCAATCGGGCTAATTTTTTTTCTGAAAATACCTCATAGTATGGACAACTTCTCAGCCAAGTTTCAGCTCAAAAATATGACGCATTTTTGAGTAAAAAATTAAAGTTTTTTTTCTTTTTAAATTGATTATTCCCTGAATATATTTGATAAATCCAAAAAACTACTCATGAGTTTTTAGATATCATTGAGTAGCATTCTCAGAAAAATCCGCTCATAAATCTGATCGAGCGATCATTCTTAAAAATGCAATTTTATTTTTCAAAAAAAAATTTCATGCCAAAATCGTTTGGTCACAACTTAGGATTTTGTCTCTACATATTCCTCTATTATCAATCTATAATATATTTTTTTTTCAGATTTTTAAAATTATTGGACGATAGTTTAAAAAAATAATTCTTAAAGCCTGATTTTTTTGCTCTAAAATCCATAGATTTAGAAATAGCATGCCCACCGATTGCGCAATCCCGTACAACGCAATGATGCGTGATGAATCCACATTTCGTCGTTTTCGCAATGCATCACGGGATACTGATTCACAAAAATGGTTTTTCCGAAGAGTTACATGCAATAAAAACTGCATTTTTAACTTGCTTTTTTTGTGAATATATACCTCATGCCTTACAGAAATTATCAATACGCATGCTGCTATAAAATTATGCTAGCGAAACTTGTAAAAAGTTTTAATTAGTTAATATTGAATATATATCTTTTATTAGTCGAATTATCTCATGGTGCCATCTGGTGGCGTATGGCATGCCATGTGCAAGAGCTTGCGAACTGCCTTATGGGATAATGGTTAACAAATGGCTTCACCTTTCCCCCTAGAGGCAGATCTGCTACTTTCTAAATCTATGTTAAATTCTTTAGTCCGAAAGAAATTCTCCCAGATTGAATTTCCCCGCCTTTGTTAGGAGTGCCATCTGCCGAGTAAGTAGTGCGAAAAGTCAGGTTTTAAGAATATTTTATTTTTTTAAACTATCGTCCAATAATTTTAAAAATCTGAAAAAAATATATATTATAGATTGATAATAGAGGAATATGTAGAGACAAAATCCTAAGTTGTGACCAAACGATTTTGGCATGAAATTTTTTTTTGAAAAATAAAAATGCATTTTTAAGAATGATCGCTCGATCAGATTTATGAGCGGATTTTTCTGAGAATACTACTCAATGATATCTAAAAACTCATGAGTAGTTTTTTGGATTTATCAAATATATTCAGGGAATAATCAATTTAAAAAGAAAAAAAACTTTAATTTTTTACTCAAAAATGCGTCACATTTTTGAGCTGAAACTTGGCTGAGAAGTTGTCCATACTATGATGTATTTTCAGAAAAAAAATTAGCCCGATTGGAATGGGGGCATTTTTCACCGTCTTATCTGGCGAGGGCCTTTTTTGTGTATTAAATCAAATGAAAGAATATTGGTTATATTTTTGTCAAACAGAGAAAACTCAATTTTCTGATCAATAAGAAATTCCGTAGACTTTGTGGGATCTTATTCTCAATAATCTCCAAAGGTCTTGTGTATTTTGTGATGGTACATCCATATTTTTTTTATTTGAACGATTGATGCAGTACATCGGTACATCGAAAGTTCTCGGAAAGTCCGTTGGAGGGATTAGTTATAAAACTAGAACGAAAGTACAGATCAAACAGAGTTTCAGTAAAAGGTTTTAGGAAAAGCTGTTAAAAAAATTAAGCCATTTCAAGCCTTCGGGAAAATGTACACGTATATATTGTATTAATAATGCGTTTTGATAATTGAATTCTTCTTAGGGATCATTATCAGGTTTTGTCTCAAATTATTGAAAGATTGTATACTATTAGTTAATTAGGTGCTCACCACAAACATATTGCTTTGGAAACATAAAATAATTACTCTTAGTTTATGCTTTAGGCAATGGATATGATATGTTTTAATAAAATCTAATCCGAATTTTATATCTAGAAAGTATTATATAAACATTAAAAACATTCAAATAAGGGATGGATTTTTTTAATTCTTCATTTTTAATATAAGGCGTATTAATTTATGCGGTGGAAAAAATATAGTTATTTGTTTCACAAGTCGTTTTGATGAATTAATTTTTAATTGTCTCATTAAATTGAAATCAGATTTTTTATCAATTATTTTTTGAAAATATAGTAGAAGTCCATATTTATATCTTAATAATCAGGACATGCTTTATATTATTGTCACAACTAATCTATCAAACTTTTCTAACATCTTTAAATAAATGTTTAATACTTAAAATTATTTGTTTTTTTTAAGATTTAAAAAACAAACAATTTCTCTACTCCAAATGCGGTACACAATAATTGTGTTCATTCACATATGACTAATAACAATTAACTTCAGACGTCGCCAAACCAATTAGATATTCTTCAAAAACTCTCAGAAAGTTAGGTAATATTTTTCCAAATAGCCATCTAACTCCCGACGAAAAGATTCTCAATTCAACTATTTCGAATGAGTGCGTGGGCGAAAGAACCTCGATCGGTAAAAGAATAGCCATCATGGCATTTCCCGCCATCCCAATACTATTTATCTCTACTACAAATGGAAAAAATGATACAAAACGTTGGTACAGTATCCGGCGAATTTTCATGAGGTATTCACTTCCCCGTAACGGGCTTCCGCTCCGTTAGCTTGCATATTTCATGCACCAAATGAGAAGTTAAACGTCCCATGAACGAAGCACAAAATACATCTTTTGGATATTTGCGTACGTTTTCAGATGTTTTGTCTGTCCTTCCGAGGAGAGTGGCGTGTCTCATTTTTCTAAAGTGATTTGGAATGTGTAGATTGCTGAAATTAGGAATTCTGATGTGTCTGATCATGGCTCACTTAGCTCGGTTTTTAATTCTATTTTGAATGCAAATGCTGTTTGGCTTCTTTAATTGGGAAAACTGCAGTAAAGAAATTATTTTCAACTGGCTGTAGTTTTGAACATGAGGGGTTGTATTTTGAGTTACGGGAATAGTATGAATACTTTATTTGCCGAAATTAATTTTTAGAGAGTAGTATTATGTGTTCTTTTATTTTATGAAGGTTTTCCTTAATTGCGTGTTTATTAGTATTCATTTTATTAAATTACAGTAGAAATGATTGTGATGTAATTAAGAAATTGTGAATTGCAAAAGTAAGAGCAGCATTTAAGTGAAACCTGATAATTAAAAAAGTGAGGTAAATATGAATCATGTTTACGGTATTAAAATATATAGATAATGCTTTTAAAATTAATTAATGTTTGAAAAACTGTAACCTTATGAAACGTTTTCTCGAGTAACTGGATAAGTACTACATTAATAATGCCTACGTTTTAATTGATCGAATACAGCTTTCATTTAGATGAAAAGTTTAAAAGTGTAACTCATTTATTATCTAAATTTAAGTTTACCAAGTAATGCATTATATATAGAAACTTTCTTTAGATAGAATATTTACTAACACAAATCCTTCCACAGTTGTCTAAAATCCCATTTGCACCAGTTTCCCAACCAAGACACCCCAAATAAGTACAAAGTGGGCAGTCTATACTTTTCCATCCCTAGATCTCGATTCTTCTCCATTACTTCCTTCCGGGAAGTGTAACAGGAAACACTTTAAAGTCTGAATTCGAGACAGTTAAGTGCAGATTGTGGGTTTGAGGCCTAGGGAGACGTCTGCGAGATATTTATCGTGGAGGACCCATTTTGATGGAAATCAGTGGAACTGTCTTCAAAGTTAAACAAGGCTCAAATTCAAAAGCCCCTAGGATATGTTTTGGTCATGAATTCATAATAATGCTTCGGAACATGGAGAATCCAGAAAAATATTTGGGGGTTTATTGCAAATTCGAAAGTTAAACAATGATTGGATTGTGTACTGAAATAAATTATTCAGTGGGTAATTATATTTAATTAATTTTGCTATGTTAAATAACCTACTTAAATTTTACGTTTAAGTTGGTAATTTTTCTGTATAGTAGTTTATTATTTTAAAAGAAATTAATCCCAAAAAAGTAATTCTGTCTAGCTAGTATAGTGATTACGACCCTTGCTTCCCGAGCGAGTAGGCCCGGGTTCGAATCCCGGGTAAAGCCTCGGTTTCCTCGGAGTCCGTTAACAGATATAAGCGGTCGGACAAGTGCGTTGAGTGACGTCATATAAACTACTGACATTAATTAAGCTAGAGTGGTTTTCTCGGGAGCGTTGCGGACAACCGAACACGACCGCCAGATTGAGTTGTTGTTGAGTGCGATGGGGAAATCCTGATGACAACATTTCTTGATGTTGTCTGCTGTGCGGTGTGCTTGCCAAAATTTCAAAATTTGGGGAAATGACGGAAGGCGAGAGTTGTTTTACGCTTGCCGATTAAGACATGCGAATTGATTTTATGAGAAATCACGCGAATAACCCAAATTTTCCATTTTTGACATGCAAAGACGAAAACCAAAACAGCGGAGTTAGTTGAGTGAGTTCGCTAGGTTTCCAGTTTCGTGTCAACGCTCCGATGAAGCGGTGGCCGGTAGAGTGACGTCATCCATGTTAAATAGCGGCCGCATTTTTCTGGCGACCGACTCCGAGGAAACCAAGGCTTAAGGCATGGATATTTGTGTTGTCCTGAGTACATGCGGAGAACGTGCTGGTTAAATCTGTGGGTCCGAAAGTAATGTGTTTGGTCATAGCGCAGTCTACAATGGGTGCAGGTCGCTGGAGAAAATTGGTCATCTCCTCCAGCGACAAGCCTAAATTGAGGATGTGGCACCATCTCGGAGTAAAAGTCAGACATCCACCCTCTCATGGGTACTCAAAGATTTGTGTCAACGGATGCTACTGCAACCCTCTTGCATTCCAGGTTATGGTCTGGAGGCATACGACAACAACAACAAAAGAAACTCTAAATGTTTCGGTTATTATAAATTTGTTACAGTCTGGCTGCCACAAGTTGGCATTCAAAATAATTTGATTGTGGAACTGGCCACTTCGAAAGAAGGTAAGGAAGGTTTTGAGTTTGGAAAGAGTTACTATGTTTGGCGTTTCATTGCTTTTATGGGCGCAAATTTTTTTAAGGTTTAGAAACAGGTTATCAATTGAAGGATACATCGATAACAACATTAATCTATCGCCGATAACTAATGTGTAGTTCTAGTGTGATACATTATTTACAATCGAACTCGACCAACAATCCCCTCTTCTCGCCAAACGTCTTGAGCTGGCAACCTTTTTTTTTCGGCTTAAACCTTAAATCGAAGTGGGATCTTCCACAATCAAAATATTTTGATTGCCAACTTGTAGCATCCAGACTATATCTTCTGCTTGTTAGGAAATATAGATTTTTAAAAAACTCAAAAACTTTATATTCTAAAACTAGTTAAATTTACCTTTTTTGCACTACATTAAAATTAACATTGTATTATGCAAATCAGAGAAACCGTTTAAATTTAAAAATTCATTTACATTTCTCATTAATAATTTGGACGCACATATATCTTCGATTTGTACTACTAAGAAAAAATATTTTCCGAGTTTAAAAAAAAATAATAATAACATTACTCTTTTGTATCTAAAAATTTTCTGGCTTTTGTAAGTCTCTATTGGTTCCAGTTTATAACAGATTTTTCATAAAACAAAATACAAATCATTTAGAGAACATATATTTTATCCAATTCAATACAATGCTCCCTAGGTATAAAACTGTAATTATTGTAGTCTCTGATGTGGTCTTCGGTTCGAATGCAGAATCAATCTGTAGTTGAAATATAAGTAAAAAAAGATTTAAAAAAACGTACTGAAGCTATCACGTTTGTATACCATAAACATATATGGCGAAAAAACTACCAAGAACATTACGGATAAATTTTTGACTTTTTCTTTACATTTCAGGAAATATACTGACTTAATGCGTTATTGTTTCTACATTTTCGTTGAAGGTTATAAATATTTTCTTGAACATTACTGGTAAAAATTGGACACTATAGTTTGTAAAAACTTTTTAGACACGTTCCTTTTTTTTTTTTTGGTTGTGTGACGATAAGAGACGACAAACTAAAATAATCAAAATTTCTTTCTTAACATTATATTTATTAAAAACAAAATTCCTTTTATATTTAAAAAAAAAACTTAAATATTATAAAAATAAATGTTTCTAAGAAAAAGCCAAACAATGTGTTTGTTGGAAACAAAGAAAGCCTAACTTTTAAGCTAAAAGTTCAAATAAATGGATGAAGGCTTACTGTTTGAAAGAACGTCTGGTACTTTTTCTACACACAAAAAGATGATTACTTTCCATTTGTAAAAATGAAAGAAAAAAATGAAAAAAGTTTTCTGTTCTTGCAAGGAAAATAAATAATTATGAAGTACATTTATAATTCTTAGAAAATTGAATAAACTTTAATGTCGGGTGTTTTGACCTTAAAGAAATGTGTAGCAAAATTTTAATTAAAATGATTTTTATGGATGACAAACTTCTTTGAAACAAAAGTTTTTAGACTTTGCAGAATAAACTAATAATAATGATTTTAATTTTGATGCCTTAGTAACCCCTTTTTTGTATTATGCGAATAATAATAATATACTTTGTGGATTTTTTTCATTAAGAGTAAATATTTAAATACTTAAAAGTCGCAGTGCTTGGCGATCTTGCCCCTCATAAATTTTTAAATGAATATATATCATAAGCTTTTATTTAAAACAAGTTTATGAGTCTAATTTTCAACAAAAACACTTATATCGTGTTAAAATAACTTTGAACCTGCGTGAATGAAAAGATTTTGCATAGATTCCTTAGTTTACTATACAAATATAAACAAATACAAAATTCTGCTAAGGGGGTTCAGTATGTTGTATATCGGTAATGTTAAATTGGGCAATTTCAATGTATCTTTTCACAATAACTACTGATCAGATCATCTTTAAAATTTCTGTGTGTATTATACCAACCTTATATATCAATCTGAGGTTTATTTTTTTAAAATAACTGTTAGATTTTTTTAAATAAAATAAGTTTTAAAGTACCCAAAAAATCATGAAATTTCTCACTTTTTTGCCCTATAACATTTTTTTTCACTTTACTTTTATTAAAATTCATAACCTCAGATTAATCTATACTATGTATTACATCATATAAAAAACAGTTTACGAGAAAACATAGCATAGTTTTTGAGAAAAGGTACATCGAAGTTCAAAAAATCAAGTTCTGAGAAAAACGCGTTTAAAGTTTTTATTGTTAACCCATTTCCTTACGAGGCCATGACATTAAAATGGCTTTTAATGTCAAAAATAGTTTTCCAATCGTCTTGATACTTTGTGACATTATTAATAAAGGTTGTAATAGTATTTTAAGCCAATAGTTTTTGTTTTGATTTTTTCACCGATTTGAGGGTATTGAACCCCCTTAATTGAATAAGATAGAATGATTTTTTACGCGTGTTTAAACATTATTTTATGCTAAAGCGTGTTAGTTCGAGAGCCTCCCAGAAATAACTTTAATAACATCCAGTAAAAAAACAAAGCTGAACTACGCATCACAAAATGCAGCAATTCCCTTAATCTTGATTTTCGATACAACAAAATAATCATTTTTACGAAAGTTCATTGCTGAAAAAGACTTACCCCTCTTCCATGTAACAGTATCGAAGGGATATCCACCAAACGGGCAAGTCACCGTGAACCCAGCCCCAGCCAGGGCCGTCAAATTATCCAAGGGTCTCACAAAAAGGGGACCAAACACATTCAATCTCCTCGAATGGGACGTCTTTCCCGCATCATTTATAGCTTCACACGTATAAACGCCGCTGTCGAGTATGTCAATGGAGCTGAAATTGACGTAGCTGGTGACGATGCTCTCGCCGCTGAGATAAGAGCTGACCAGGATCCCTGGGCGAGTGGACAACGGCCAAATGCCGTCCAATTTCCACTGGAGATGGGGCTCGGGGTTGCCCGTGGCCACGCAGGAAAGGGATACGTAGCTGCCGGCTCTGACGGTTTTCTCGGCGAAGATGGTTTTTAGCTTGGGAGCTAAGTCTGGAAGAATAAAATAGATATTTCAATATAAATATTATTATGAAATGTACTATTATTAATTATGTAATGAAACGTATTAACAATTTGTCATCAATTTTCATACTACACTCTTAAAACAAAAGAGTGAAATCCACTTATATAGGAGAAGTGCATTTTCGACACTGGAAAGGAGTGAAAATTAACTCAGACTGAGTTAAAATCACTCGTTTGGAGTGATCCTGTCGGAGTTTTAACTAAGCAAAAGAGGGAAACCCACTCCAATAGGATAAGTGCATTTTCGACACTGAAAAGAGTGAAAATTAACTCAGACTGAGTAAAATCCACTCGTTTGTTTTAAGAGTGCACGTAACACTGAAGTAAGAATTTGGTTTGGTTTGAATTATCGTCACACTAGAGCAACACGAGGGCTATTGGTGACTTGCGTCATATTTTTGAGCCACAGTCAAGTGACGAGCTAACACCTGAGTGGGCACCCAGCGCAACCGTTAAGGGCGACATCGCACTCAGCGTTGGGACTTTGAAGGATATTTAACGTGTTCTTCTTCTACACTGAGTATTATTCATCGGATATTTTTGGCTGCAAGGGTCGTTTATATTTCGGCAGTTACTTTTCCGTTGAGCTGACCCAAACCTGGGAATTTCAGCTTGCTAGGCCAATGCCTAACCAACTGGGCTCCTCAGCCTCCAGTAAGAATTTAAAATTGCTTCTATAGACAAAATTTAAAGCACAATACTTTGAACGTAAAAGCACTTTCACAAATACAACCAAGTTTAATTTTTGAAGTAAATTTTTAACAAAAAAAAAATACAGCAACAAATGTTTTATTGATTACCCCATAACGTCTCCTTGACCAATGATTGATTTTTCATAGATTGAGGATTATTCGATTATTTTTTGAGTATCTAAGTATTTTTTTTTTTTTTAAGTTGCAGCCTCCCTATATAACTGATTAAAAATAGCTTCTCTGCCAAGCATTTTTTTAACGGATGAGTTGTTTGATGAATTTGATAAAATTTATGTCAAGATTTTTTTTCTCGATATTTCTTTTTAAAAGTCATTTTGACTTTATGTCTTTAACAGTTATGATTTCCATCTACTGTACCATTCTCGTTGCAAATATTTTTAAATATAAGTGTTTTATTATTTTTTAAGTTAACTTGTAACGAAAAATTTATGTATATAAATAATATGATTATAACAATGCACATTGTAATGAACTACATTTTTCTACTCAGTAACGTTTTTGTAAAAGAAGCGAATATCTATTTTATTTTAAAGCAATACACAATGCGTTGATTTTTTTATATATTTAAATATCAGAATTAAAACCAATCACCCGATCAGTAAGCCAACTATTTAAGATTAATTTTTTAAATATTATTTTAATAAATTACCGAAACATGAGATTTATATTTGTTGTTAAAAATAAACAAGTGCTGTTTATATAATAATTTAAAATTACATTACAAATTTAAAACTTTAAGCAGACTTCAAAACAAAAATTTAATAAATCAGAAAAAAAAATCTTTAAACAAAGCACTCAGTTTTCTAATATCTCCATTTGGAAACTAATCAAACTTTCTATTCTACTACCTATACAAATGTCTTTATTGTATTCTGATATATCGAAGAAGAGAATACTACTTAAAAATCAATCTGCGAAAAAAGCAATCACATGTTCCCATCAACTTACCACTAATACTGAAGTTCGGCAGAAATCATTTTGTATGTAGTTGATATGGTTTATGCAATGCAACTTTCTAAGTTATATCAATTCTTACTCGACAAGTTGATTGTAAATATTCTAAATCATAGCGATGTACACAATATCTTTTTTTACTACTATTACACTATTGTCAATAATTAAATCAAATAAGTCATATAAGAATTAAGACACATAATTTTAAATGCTGATTATTTGAAATTTTTTTAAATTATTCTTAAAGAAAAGATACCAGCTCTCAGTCCTTTGATTTTTTTTTTAATATTCAATTGAACACAACTGTAATACATCATCGATAAGTCACAGTTTTTTACGAAGCCCTTACATACCCTATAGTTACAAGCTTTACCAAAACTAGTCTATACGATACTCTGCAATCTTCTTTTAACTTACCCCCGATAAGTAATCTAGCAGCTGCTTGAGAAGAGTAGGAATCCCTGTAGACGAAGCACTGGTACATCCCCGAGTCTTGCCTCTTGAGCTGACGTATCTGCAGTACATTGTTGGTCGGGAGTACGACTCGAGGGTTGGACGAGAGCAGTCTCATGTCCTTTCTCCAGACGATTGCCCCGACAGGGCTGCCCGACACGTTGCAGTTGAAAGTGGCTGTTCGACCGACGTCCATTGTCAGTTCTCTGGGGGTGATTGTTACGCGAAGAGGTTCTATAAAGATAAAGAAAGTGTAATTAGAGATAGAAATGCATGGGAGGATTTTGAAATGTCTCTTGGTGTCTTGTTGTTCAATTGGGTTAAAATAGTTATTGGTAAAGATAGTTAATTTTGAAGAGTTTATTAATTCTATAAGGGATAAGCGATTTGGATGAAATATAAACCTCTTTCTAGTACATGATGTTAACATTCTAATTTTCAACTTTTGGTGTTTTAATAAACTTTATTTCTAAAAATGTAATGATTAATAAATCCTCTACACTTTCAATAAAAATAATACATTTAAAAAAAATACTTAAAAAAATAACTATCGCGTGTTGCTGGACATCCTGGCTCTCATGTAACGGTTTTATGCGTCTATTAACCCTTGATCCATCAGAGGGTTAATTATAGGAAACGTTTTCAACATATTATCCCTGAATGTGGTTGTTAACAGCATGGACATTAGAAAAAAATACATTTAAAAAGCAAAAAATATTAAACCTTTGTACACTATAGTTTTTGTTTCAGATAATGTTCAGTGGAAGGGCTCTAAAAAACTTGGTAAGTAACACATACTACTGGAAATATTTGAAACAATATCAATTTCAAAAAGCTCTCATTTCTTAGAGTGATAATGGCAAGTGAACTGTTTCAAGATATATAAATTTAATTTAACGACGATGGGAAGTTATATGCAGACGATCTGTGAGTATAATGTACGTTTTCTCTATAAAAGCAATTTACATTTTAAATATATATTTTTCTGAGAATTTTTATGTAGCATTAAGTTCAGATTAAAAGTAGGTGCTTCTGTATAAGAACTTAACTCTGTTTACATGTCCCTTATTCGAAAGTATGCATAAATCCCAAAAATATATAAACCCATTTATACAAGGGGATTTTTATAAAAAAATGGAAATTAAGATTTCAAATAATGCTACATAAAACCTCTTATATCTTACATCTACAGCTAATCCTGGGTCTGGGACAAAATCCCGACAGCCGAAATCCCGACAAGCCAGAATCCCGAAAGCCGAAATCCCGACAAGCCAGAATCCCGAATAGGTCGAAATCCCGAATGGGTCAGAATCCCGACTAGGTCGAAATCCCGAAAGGGTCGAAATCCCGAAAATAGATTTTTGGTCAATTTTTAGATTTTTTAAAAAAATTAGATATATTGGTTTATTTTAAATGAAATATAAACTATGTTGTTGTAAAAAAAATACTATCGGCTGTCTTCTGTTTATTGAAATTGCGCCATTATAAAAAAAATTTGCTGCTAATTATTTCATTGTTTTGTGGAGTTTTAATTGTCTCTTTGGATAGGAATGTACGGTCTGGTATTTATTTTATAGTACATGGATGATTCGTTTCTGGTGGTTCAATTTTGTCTATAAAAATAAATGTTGTTAATACTTATTACTGCTTCAATTATCATTTTGTTGTGGGATAAATGTACTGGAATCAGTATTATTTAAACTCCGGTTCGTTAAAGTTTTCGTAAGTCTTTTAGTTTGGCGCCGTTATCGCTGTACTTGGCTAGTTTAGGGGTGTGGTCGTAAATTAAACAGTAGGGCGGGGGGGGGGGGCGCAGTAACAAATGGCTAAAAATTTGGGGGGGTTTCCGAGGGAAAAGGGAGGTGAAAGTTTTCAAATATTGAGTACAAGCGTACATTAAAAAATATATATATTCCTCTACGCGAACGGCCAAAAAAGAGGATGAGAGATGATGCAGGTTTTGAAATATGTATCTACTTATTTTGTATTTTTAGCAATGAACATTTAAAGGGATAAAATATAGGGTTACTGATTTTTATGGTTTGCAAGGTTATTGATTATAAGGTTATTGAATTTATTATGTTAGTTAATGTATATAACAGTAATAAAAAAATCAAAATTTATTGTGTCCATTTTTTATGTATTGATTGCTGCAATCAATTGATTATTAGGGGAGACCAGGGAAAGTTTCTTTGTTCTTAATTTTTAACTAAAATGAAAGGGGGAAAATTGGAATAATAACTTTTAAATAAATTGTAACACTAAATTATTTTAAAACTTTATTTGTAAAAAAAGGTAAATTCAATTTTTAAACATCTTGGAATGCGGGCGTGAATAATTTAGGGTTAATTTATTTCATAAAACTTTTGGGAGTGAATTTTATTTTACCATGTTTTTCATATTTTCATTTAATTAAAACAAACATTGTTTAATTCTTCAAAAGACATGATTCTTCCATCTAACGATAAATAAGTGCAATCTTAACATAGTGAGAAAAAATCTCAAGCTGATGATTATAAATCGAATCATTAGGGGTGAAAACGTTTAAACCATGCGCTCCCCTAATTGTTTTGAACAGTCTATATTGAAAAAATACAGTCGAACCCCTCTGTTATGAAACTTTTTAGAGATCCCTTCTGAACATGTTATTTTTGTATGGATACATATAGTGAACCGCTTAGAAAATGAGAGTTCGCTTATAGTGAACCCAAATTTCCCATCTTATTTTTTTTCTTCGTATCGCTATATTTTAAGATATATAAGTGGCAAACGAGAAAATAATTTTTCACAACAGGTCAAATTTCACTGAAACTAGACCTTTTTCATAGTAAACAAGAAGCATGCTTATCTTCAGTCTCTCTAAAAGTTCCAGGAACAACCCTTTCTTTTCAAACCATTCATCTCACCCCCCTCAACTCACACACAATTCTAAGGGGCGTGTCAGCAGTACTTTTGTGTAACCTACCCTACCTTTTCTGAGGTACAATGAAGAAATTCGTCTTTCTGTCCCCAACTGTAAATATTTCATATTCTTTACCAATACCTCTTGAATACTTGACCCAAGTGGAACTGTTCAATACTTCGCCTTTTAACATGTACTCTTTAGTCACTCATTTCTTATGAAAGAGTTTAAACACATTTTAAATTAGAGACAACAGTTTTTAAAAATAAAGGATTCTGCAATTGAATCGGTGAGTGCAGAAACAACATCAGTCACAAATTTCAAATTTTTCAGGAGGGAGAAAAAACGTTATAACTCCTCCTCTATTTCTGCACTCAACACTCGAAATAAACGTCTTGTATTTACGGAACTACTCAGCAGACTAACGTAGTTTTTGCACCCAACATGCATCTTGCCTTTCTACGCTTATTTTCATTGAAAACGAGTTTTCGGATTTTTTTTGACTGAAGTGGTTTCTGCACTCACCGATTCAATTAAAAAAAGCCATCAGAATGAAGATGGAGCCAGTCAATTAAATATATGTAAAGATTTGTCCGTTATACAAATACGCAGTTTCCAATATACGGATCCTTCGGTATTTGGCTATTCCGAAATGTTCGACATTTTTTAATAATTTCGAAAATTAATCAATTTAATTGTAATTTTTAAAAATATTTTTTTTATATAAATTCGATTTATTTATTCAATATATTAAAGATGGGCAAAACAATTATTATAATTTTCATTTAGAAGCCTTATATCGTACAAAAAAATTTCAGCAAAGTTGGCTATAGTGAACCATGGGATATAGTGAACCAAGTGTTGGTTACGTTGAAGTTTAACTATAGCGGGGTTCGACTGTAATTGCATTTTTGGAACATTATAAAGGTTGAAGCACGTTTTATACAAGGCATTGCTGGATTTCTCTTGCCTCGTGACATTTTGGTAAACCTGGCCGTCGCCATTTTTCGACTTTAATATTTCATTGACTTTTAGAGATATAAGTTATTTTTAAGACAAATACATATTTATTTAGAACGAGAAACCCTCTTTTATTGTACTCGATGATAAAACTGTAAGTCTAATGGAAGGACGCTTAATTTAGGTGTGAATGTAAGCATACAAAAATTACTCAATGTTGAAAAATCATTAAACAGCTCTAACTAAAACATAACAGCACCAACTGAACGAAGATTCTTGTGAGTGAAATAGACAGCGTATCTTCAAAAACGAAGCAGACCGTCCCCTTCCAACCCCCCCCCCCCTCCTCAAATAATTTATTTCCAACTCGAGGCATGGTGGAAAACTTACCCCATTTGAAAACCAGCCCCGCCCCCCCCCCATTTCGTAAAAGGTAAAAAATAGACTTAGAAATGGCTATTAACCTATTCCATAAATTAAACTTTTAAATTGACTTTATTAATTGAATAAAATTATTTGGTAACTTATCATTTATTGATGACAAGCAACTATGTGGGTTTTTTGCTAATAATTAGTAGTAATAATTATTTTCCTTAGCTATGCGATTTAAATTTTATATTTCTTGATAGGATATTAATTAATTTCAATTAATTTTCAATTAGTTGATCCTTGTGATTAGACTTATATGATTCTCTTTTAATATCTAGGATTTCCCTGAAATGACACTCCAAAGTAAGATTTAAACTTTAAAAAATATTTTTAAAAAACACAAAAAAGAAAGCATTCAAAAGGGGGGAAAATTAATTATTCCATAAAATCTTATGCCTATACAAACTACAATTTATTGTAAAAACATCAATCTTGAGAACTATATCTGATAATTATTTTATCTGATTATATCTGGTTAATATTTTTTTAGGTTGTAACTTTTTTCACTTTCCGAAATAAATTTATCTCAGTTAAAAAATAATAATAGATTTCCGAGAACAAAACGCGTGCAAAGAAATTTCTAACTTATATTTGCTTTTTTTTAATAAAACTAAAAACTAGGTAAGCCTCTTACCCCATTCCGGAAGTTATATCAATAAACAAAAATAATAGTTACCTTCCCAAATTATTACAAAGTAACATTTAATAATAAATTAACAACTGTTATTAAAGGCAATTAATAATAATTCATAATATCCAAATTTTTATGTTTCTCGTTCCTAAAACAGTGGAATAGGTCAATTCCCGTTCAATGATAGTTATTAAGACAAAACTTCTTTATATATAAAAATCTAACTTTGCTGGATTACTATAGTTGACCAACACCAGGGGCAAATAAAAATAACAAAACAGGTGGGAAAACCAGTTTAAGTTACGCTTTTCTAGGGTTGCTATAAATACTTCTATGCGTAGATAAAGGTACCCTATTATTTACAATAACATACTTTCGTCTAAAGGCCTTCATCTAAACGTACAAAAGCCTCAACATTCATCTCATTCTGTGAATTACTTTCTCCCCCAAAGCTATATCTACTGTACTATTAACAGACACACCTTTCATTGTTGACAAGTAAACGACATTCATCGTAAAATTTCAAATGTGTCTGAAGGCGATACTATAGTTCCCTTCAATGAAATGTATAGGTTTTTTTCTTCAACTTTTAAATAATGCAATTACAATTTTTGGTGTTTTATTTCCATTTATTGCTGATTTAATCCTAAGTAAAACGTGATTTTGACAATTCAAAAGAAACTAATTTAATCACACGTGTCTTATTAAATATTTGAACTCAGCGTAAAATCACAATTAACTTACTACATAACCTATTATAAGAAAAATTATATCAACCTAGACCACACCACATAATGAATAAGTCCGAATTACAAAACGAAAACACTATAAAAGATAAACAATAGACTGTTAAATATACTCCGATTAATTATATATGTGATTTCCATACACAAATGCATTTTGATTTAAACACACCTTTTTTTTACCAAAAGCATTTTATGGTTACATAGCAATAAAAGAAAAGTCACTCTTCCCAAATGTAAAAATATTAAAGCAAAAATTAACAATTAAATTGCCCGTAATCAAGCATAACGGCTTTAATTTATAGATTTGTCGGGATTTCGACCCATTCGGGATTTCGTCCTTGTCGGGATTTCGACCCATTCGGGATTTCGTCCTTGTCGGGATTATGGCCTTTCGGGATTATGGCTTTCGGGATTATGGCTTGTCGGGATTTCGGCTGTCGGGATTGTGTCCGGAACCCGCTAATCCTATAGCATTTAAGGTATTTAAAAGAAAAAATATTATTCCTGAAAATTGTATATTCGTTCCAAAAAATTATTCAAGTCTTCTTGAGAGAAATGAAAGAAAATAGTGGACATCATAATATCTTTAACGAATCAAAATAGTAAAAACTAATATAAAGGTTTTTTTCTACAACCCGTTAATAAACAATGGGTTTGAAATTTTACATCCATCTTTGAGAATTTCAACTAATTTCTTTATCGAAAATTCAACTGGTTTAGTATTGCTTTCAAAAGTTATAAAACAATTTATTTGAAATAAATATATAAATAGGAGGCATACGTTTTAGTAATCGTTTATTTTTTAGAATATTGTTATACATGTTATCTAATGCAATTGGCATTATCTGACATAATTGGTAATTTGTAGTGCAGTATAAATCATTAAAAGTAAAATATGGGATATATCGCAAAAATATCAAAAAAATTATGATATTAACTACACAAATAACAGTACTTTAATAACTCTCAGTTGTTGTCTTTCTGATCCATAAAACAGTTCCTACGTATTATCGGACGTCGATGCATTCTTCCTCATAGAAATTGCAGACGCAGCACACTTTGTTTTAACTTCTTATCCACTCTTCCCATGGTCATTAAAGATACCGTCACTTCCTAATAAGACCTCGAGATGTGAGGTTCTGTGTGTTCTTTCAGCTGTTGTTCTTTGGCTCCGGCCCCGTTCTTTACAAACTCTAAACTATGCATTCTTTACAATACACCAATTTTTCAACGTCCAATATTTATTTTATTTCTAGATTAACTAAATAAGAATTATACTCCCATGTGTAATATATGTTATTCTATTACAATTATATTTTGAAAGAAAGTTAAAATTCAAAATCGGACATCTGACACATTTTTGAAAAATTTTAAGCTGCGTTCACATTTTTTTCTCAAAAACTAAATAAAAGGTACAAAATGTACACTTTTGCAGCGTTAAAGATGTGAAACACAACTTAACCGATAGATCGATAGAATCAATTTTTGCCTTTTTAATGATTGTTTTTATAAGGAAAATTTTAGTTAAATTTAAGAATATTTAGTCATATGCGTATTTGCTTTTTTCTAAAAATTCTTTTTAAGTTAAAATTACTAGTACAGTATAAATAATGTTTCTTTAAATGGCACACAATTTAAATCAATAATAAAAAAATAGTTAAAATTTAAAACTTTTTATCAATCGATCGATAAATTATTACTTTGGTTCAACACATCTGTACTTGACGTAATACTTAAAGTACCCTTTTTTGTCGAAAAAAATATCATTTATAATAATTTGATATTAAAACACTCCTTTTTAAATAATTGGGGCAAGCACAAGATCGTTACACCTTGTTCCTTAAACTCTTGATTACTTGTATTATACTGATATATGATAAATATGCAATTTAGCTTTTAATGCAAAAAATAGGGTGACAGCCATCTTTTTAATTAACTTGCTTCAGGGATTAAATTAAATTTTTCTTAATTAAAAAAGTTTTTAAGAAGTAGGTAATTAACGTCGTACTTAGTAGCCACGTTAAGATTAGTCCAGTGTGTTGATAGTAAAAAATGTTTTTATTAGTGTTTTCATATTTGTTAATCAATATACTTCATTAAATGTAAAAATAAATTTGTATTTAATATTTAATGACTCTTGACTTTTAAAGCTAAAAAAATATTTAAATATGCTTTATACGATTAATTTTTATTAGAAATAAAGTTTTAATAATAGGTTTGCGCTGGAAATAGTTTTCTTTGGTTTTGATTGTATATTTTAATATTTATTTATTTTGAAGATTACGATAAGCCCTTTCCTCCGTCCTATGTTTATCTACAAACTAACATTACTACTTTGCTGAAAAGTAAACATACTTCATTTTTCAGGTAGTTTTTAAATTCAAGCTATTTGAGTTGGAAAACGTGCCCCTTATATTTGTACATTTTCAGAATGTCAAAAACATATCGAATATTTTTTTTTCCAAATATTCTTCAACATTTAAAGCATTCAACAAAATCAACAACATAGTGGGAAAATTTTCCTTGAAGTTTAATTTATCGTTAAGGGAATACTTAGTTACACAGAGAGAGGGACCCCTATAATGATTTAATCTAGGTTTAATTGTACAGATAAAAATTATTAAAAACTGAAAACTGACCAAAATAGCTCAAACGATCAGTTTACAACACCAACTAAATAATTATTCTAGCGTCTCACGTGTGACATAAGACCTGTAGCTTCATAAACCAAGCTGACAATTGGCGCACTATAGAAACTCATTTCCAATATTAGGCCTGGCAGAAAACTTACTACATTGGAAATTAGCTCTGGTCTGACCTACTAACGGTATTTAAGTTCATCAATCGAATAATAAGCAAAAGCAAATTTATTTGTCTGCATGACATCTAATATAATCGGAGTAAAATTTAGGGCTAGATAAGTGTAATCCATATTTGAATCGGTGAGTGCAGAAACCACTTCAGTCAAAAAAATCCGAAAACTCTTTTCAATGAAAATAAGCGTAGAAAGGCAAGATGCGTGTTGGGTGCAAAAATTACGTTAGTCTTTTGAGTAGTTCCGTAAATACAGAACGTTTGTTTCGAGTGTTGAGTGCAGAAATAGAGGAGGAGTTATTACGTTTTTTCTCCCGCCTGAAAAATTTGAAATTTGTGACTGACGTTGTTTCTGCACTCACCGATTCCATTTATCACTTAAATAAACAATACACTATTTATAAATAATGTAACTATTAAATTTGGCTACCTATACAACAACATGGTTTGAAAATTTTCCTTGAGGTTGAATTTATATTTAAGGAAATACTTAGTTACACAGAGAGAAGGACCCCTATAATGATTTAATCAAGGTTTAAATGTACAGATAAAAAGTTATTAAAAACTGAAAACTGACCAAAATAGCTCAAACGGTCAGTTTACAACACCAACTAAATAATTATTCTAGCGTCTGACGTGTGACATAAGACCTGTAGCTTCATAAACCAAGCTGACAATTGGCGCACTATAGAAACTCATTTCCAATATTAGGCCTGGCAGAAAACTTACTACATTGGAAATTAGCCCTGGTATGCCCTACTTACGGTATTAAAGTTCATCAATCGAATAATAAGCAAAAACAAATTAATTTGTCTGCATGGCATCTAATATAATCGGAGCAAAATTTAGGGCTAGATAAGTGTAATCCATATCTGAATCGGTGAGTGCAGAAACCACTTCAGTCAAAAAAATCCGAAAACTCTTTTCAATGAAAATAAGCGTAGAAAGGCAAGATGCGTGTTGGGTGCAAAAACTACGCTAGTCTTTTGAGTAGTTCCGTAAATACAGGACGTTTGTTTCGAGTGTTGAGTGCGGAAATAGAGGAGGAGTTATTACGTTTTTTCTCCCACCTGAAAAATTTGAAATTTGTGACTGACGTTGTTTCTGCACTCACCGATTCATTTATCACTTAAATAAACAATACACTATTTATAAATAATGTAACTATTAAATTTGGCTACCTATACTCAAATTTATATAAATAAAGCTTTTAAATCCTAACATTTTTGTGCTACTAACAATACAATAAATTTAGTAATTTTAAAGATTTTAATCGATTTTTTTTTAAAGTAAGCATAAATTTAATATTAATAAATTAATGCAATAAATACCTGATTAAAATAGAGTATATAACAATTGCTCAACAATACACTGAACATGACACAGTTTAAATTTTCATCCAAAATATATAAAAAATTCTTTTTAGATGTTTAAAAATAAAATTGAGAATTTATTAGCCTTAATTTCGAACAGTTAATTTCGTAGTTTTGATGCAAATGTACGTTCAACTAATCAAATTTTAAATAACTTATTTATTTAAATTTTCTTCCCTAAGCATTCATTAAATCAATTTGCAGTTATTTCCTCTATTCCGACAATTTTACCTTCATTTTTTTAATCTCTAAGTAATCAGAGAGAAAAAGTCATTTTCTGTTCAAATTAAACATTTTTTGTGTTTCCGCTTTCTTCTCCACAAAATTTGATTAATTATTGCGTTCATTTAATTTCGTAGCCACAAGCATGGTCCCCATTAATTTAATTGCGCAAATACATAAAATGAAATGCATTTAATGTAATAGGGAATTCTACAATTCAATTATAACGAAATATTCATATGAAATTATTAAATGCTATAAAGTACAGCAAATGGGTTTTTAAAATATTCATTAACATATCTTAGTAATGTAAATTGGCATATTATTTTACTTC
The DNA here is from genome assembly GCA_023701765.1 of Hylyphantes graminicola. Lineage (NCBI taxonomy): Eukaryota > Metazoa > Arthropoda > Arachnida > Araneae > Linyphiidae > Hylyphantes > Hylyphantes graminicola. The sequence continues at coordinate 32,341,966 of CM043116.1, forward strand.
AAAACTAAACTGATAAAAACATATTTTTTATTTATTCAGAAGTGCGTGATTTTTAAACATAGACTATGACATATTTTTCTCAACACTAGCCTTTAAATTTCGTTACAAATATTTTTTTTTCAAACAAACTTCATTATTTTTAGTATCATACATGACACTTTGAAATTACACTGTGAGGATTTTTTGAAAAAAACAAAGTATATGTTTTCTCTTCAAAGCGTACTTTTATACAATTGATTGCATCTAGTGCTGTAAATGTAATTAAACATAATTTTGATGTAGTTTCTCAGCTTACACATGTTATTATATTACGCACTGTGACTATGATCAAAATTTAAATTACGTCAAAATTGAGGAATATAAAATATATCGTGGTTGATTCACATAAACGCTTGAAAATTAAACACACTTCATAAGTTACGTTGCCAGCACAAGTTATAAATTCTAACACAAAAAAATACCAGTACAGTAATAAAATATTAAGTTTTAGCAAGTAACGTATGATAAAGTTTAAAGTTGAATCACTTCGACGTGTGAGATCTAAACCTACGTTCGCACACGTAGAAGTCATTTAACTTTAAACTGGTACTTGGGGAGACTAGACCGGGGAGATTTCAGCTTTATTTATTTTCATTTTCATTTTTTATTACATATATTTAGAGGAAACATGTATAATCAATAAAGTTATGATACTGTTATCTACAAATAAGTGGAACCATTACGTTTAGCAAAAAATAAATAATTGTTTTAATTGCAAATGATTAAAATATTAGCATTTGTGTTCGAAAAGAAATTATCTAGTGTCAAATATGTGTTTAGTGAAGGTTTAAAATATGCAGAAAACCAGAAGTAGCCCGGTTTCCCCTTCTATTTTAAAGTATACTAAACTATTCACACTCTTAAATTTATATTTAGATTTGTGCAATTTCTAAATAGAGATGCAAAGAAAGGAACACAATATGCTGTTTATTTTTGGTTGAATAGACGCTTTAGTTAATGAAAGCAGCTTGATGAGTAAAAATACATGTTCAAAGTATAAATAAGTATTTCTCTGTGTCATTTTATGAATCAGACCATGAATTGAGAAATTCATTTTGCTCCGTTGGAACTTCGAATTCAAGTGAACGATGGAGTTAATCAGTTTTTTAAACTGATGAATTAAACAATTTGTAGTCATGTAGAAATTCTGATATTTTCGATATTAGCCATTATTTTTATTATAAATGCAATAATTGATTAATTCAATTGTATTTACAATTACGTAGACCATATTGTATTTACAATTACGTCATAACGTAATTGTATTTACAATTACGCTATGAATCTCCGCCAGGCATACATGCTAATCGAAATAACCCTCCAGAACTAATGGTCTCTTATATATCACCGAAAACATATTTCAATCATTTTGCTTCCTTCATATAATCGTTAGTTTTTGTTTTGATTAGAAACGCGCAATTTTTTTATGTTTGGTTGGTTTGCCCTTCGAATGGACCAGAAAATAATGACTAACTCGTTTAATATATGAATTATGCATATTGAATTTATATATATGAATGTCATTTAATGCATTTTAAACAGCTTAATTTAATATTTAAAACGCACTTGTATTGTATTTACTCTTTTTTGGAAATTTTTATATTCTGAAAGAGATGGAAAAAAATTAAATTATTTTAAGCTTATCTAAAAATATATTATTTTATGGATATTAGAAAAAACTTTCACAGTTATCTCCGAAGCACGATTTTTATTGAAATAAAAATGTGTTTTTGATCTTAAAATAATTGTATTATTTAAAAATAAAGTAACAAAAGTAGTTTCAATATAATCAGTAAATCAGCCCAATATCCATCTTTTAAAAGTGATTTTTTCTACAATAACTATTCTTTCCAAGAATTAAAAAAATAAACACGTAAAACTACTTTTCCCAATAATTGACTCTAAAGAAAGACAAAATTTAACTTTTAACTTTTGAACAGTAGATTTTTTTTTTCCATATTGTTTAAAGTTTTCTAAAGAACCTAGACAAAAAACTTACCCAAAGACTTTTTTCTTAAAGTATAGCAAATTATAGAAATAAAAATGTAAGAAAACGAAATATTTTCTTCATGCATTCCAACATTCTTGTATTTTTATTCCATTTCTGCTAAGCGTCGTTAAAGCGAAAATCGGGTTACTAAGTAAATTCGATGTTCTGACCGAGTATTATGATTTCTGTGCATTACATTTTTCAGTATTTTGAGTGGAATTACAACTCACATGCTTTTATTCCCTTTGACACATCCCTATTCGATTTTGTATCTTGGATGCAGTTTTCTCGATGCATCTTAAAACAAACGGAATAATGTTTGACAGCGTGTTACCTTTCATTATTTTGAAGAAGCAAACAGAACACCGAAAAATTGCAGCGAAGTGAAAGATGTCAACGATTTCTATTAAATTGAATGAAAAGTTGTCCTAACATATTTTCAATATTTACTTGGAGTACTGTATAAATATTTTTAAAATCTATTCACATGCATAAAAATCGCTTTCATTGTCCTAACAATTAATATCGATAAATAGTTATGTGGGTAGACATAACTTCTACTATTACTGCTACTACATATATATCCGGCTTGTGTGCTTGATCAGAGAACCGCTTATTAAGCTGTTAGACATTAAATATTTATTTATTGAAAGCATTATGTTGAGTTTAAAGTGTTTTTTACATTTATTCATTATTTTGTAAATATATTCTTCCATGAAAACGCTTTTTTTCTCTAAAACTAAATACTATTATTGGTTAAAAAAAAAACTATGCTTCTTGCAACATTGTCTGCCGACCCAGCAGCACAACGGTTAAGGAGCTAGCCTTTGGAGCTGCTAAGTTTGGGTTCGAATCCCGGTAAGGCATGGATGTTTGTGTTTGTCAATAAATTATGTTATTGGTCTATGTGTTTGTGTCGTCCTTTCTTTGTGTGTCTCTTGCGACTTTGTCACTTCTGGCAAGTGGGGTAACGGGTTATAAAGCTATGCTTTTCCCTTCTAGAGGGCTCATTCACTGTCATTTCTCATACAACATTACCTTTAATGCAAGTCACATAAATATTCAATGAACTAATAAGTAATTTAAGTAAATGTGCAGCTTATAAATCAACATACACTAACTAATGACAATTATATTTTAAGTAAATATCATTTTCAAGAAAATTAGTTCGTTAAAATATTCCAACGACTTATAAATTCTAAAATTACTTTAACACAATATTTGACAAAGAAATATTCTGTAAAATTACATTTTGAAAATCAAATTCCCCTTCTGTATTATTACAAGAGCTCATATTTGTTTCGAACTCAACTAACCCATGTTTGCGAGGTACATTATGAATGCAAAAGTTATTATAGTAGCGGATAAGAAAATATTACCTTCGCATATAATTGAAGACTAGTGACATAATTAAGTAAAGAAAGATTGCTCAAGGCAGTCGTTCTTTCCCAATTTCGGGAACACTCTGATTTCCTGAGGGAATATGGATTTGGAGTGACTTGTGAAGTGTTTTGTTGTATATGTCAAGATTATATTCTTTCACATATTAATGAGTTGAATGTGTAACTTTCTAATGAAAGTGACCTTTATGTTTTGTTTGACTTGCTTGATATGTATTAAGGGGAAGATAAACTTTTATTGTATTAATTCATATTTAGTTTAATTTTGAGTTTGTGTTGTTAGGTTATTATTAGAATTTGAATTACTATTTTGTCATTAAAATGTACTTTATTATTATTTTAATTATATGTTTAACCTAAAAGTTTTGTATTTAAAAGATCTCCTTGCATAAAGTAAAAGTAGAAAAGCTCAAAACTAATTGTTTCTGTCCCTACACTGAAATATGTGTACTTATGATAGACAGTAATGTGTTCAATAATTAATTATGTATATTTTGGGTTATAATAAACCATATTAAAACGCTTTATTTAAAAGAATTTTTCGAAATTTCACAAACCAAATTTTTGCAAGTATATGCAGATAATATTGTAATGAAATTTAATATTCATGTACAATTCCCGTAATTTTAATCTAATCTATTGTTGAAGATCTTTTGGCCGCTAATAAACTAGATATAAATATTAATAATATAACATTGAAAATTTTAACATTTACGAATCTTCTAAGCTCCTTATTCTTCACTATCATCTAAACACATATAATTGCAATTTTTCCCCATTAAAACAAGTATCCACTATCAAATATATTTTAATAAATGACGACTTTAATTTAAAATTGAAAACAAAAAAAAATATTTGACTAATAAGAAAATAATGTATACTTTGTAAATTTTATTGTATTAAAAGGTGATCTATTGTCTTTTAATTGCACTTCAATTATTACTGTGTCATTTTTTGTATCACTTACGCCGTTACTGTTTTGGGGGACGTAAATATATCAAAAATATTAATACTGTAGTTGAAATTCTGAACAAATTAGTAAAACTATTGCAATTTTATTACCTCCCCTATTTTCTTTTTTTTTTAAGTTTTTATTTATTTTTAAGTACTAATTTTCATCGCTTTAGAAAATTATTCACACTGTTAAAAATTTCAGTTCAACATTGAACCAAAATTTGGTGCAAAATGAAGAACTTTTAGTAGTTGAACCATAAAATGGTTCAAAGTAGGTTGGGAAAAAAATAGGTTGCCTGCTTTCACGAAAAATTGGTTCAACCTAGTACGAAAATTTGGTTCAGGGTCTTCACCAACTGCAACCGTATAATATTTAACTGAAATTGAATCTGACTGACTACGCTGTTTGAAATCAAAGTAAGTAAAATAGCTTATTATTTTTTATCAACACCTTTCTATTTATCTTATATAGCATTAAATAGTACTTGTGTATGTGTGACTATTGACCACATGACTATTGGCACTATTATAGTTGTGTAGTGTTTTTCTGAAGAAGACGAGCCGAAACTTGTATAATTTGTGCAGCAACAAATAAACTATTTGCGCCAATAACGTGGTTTCTTTAGTGAATCCTCTCATGCTTGTTTCAAACTCAAAATGGAAGACACTTTAGAATAAATTTCCATTACTAAATATCTGCGATTTTTATCGAGCATTTAGAGTAAAATTGAAACAACCAATAAAATCACGATGGACAAAAATGAAAACTGGAAACTTATATAATCTAAAACAACCAAATTGCAATTTTCTTTGAAAATAATTCGGCAATCTGGATTTGAAGGATGCTACCTCGAATAATTAGCTATCTTCTAGGAGTTAGGGAAAATTTAATCTAATTGAAACTAATAAGGTTTAATGCTGTTGTTGTGATCATGGATATCCTATGGAAGAATGTTACCAGAGCGTCCGGAGAGGATGGACACCTTTTTACACAAATTAAGACCAACATGTAGACAATTAACATTGTATTGAACGCTGAGTACGATGTTGCCCTTAGCGGTTGCGTTGGGTGCCTATTCAAGTGATGGCTCGTCACCTGACTGTGGTTCCTAAATACGATGCCCGTTCTCCAATAGCCCTCGTGTAGCTCTAGTGCGACGATAATTCAAACCTTACCTAACCTAACATTGTATTGACAAGTCAATCATCCATGCGCTTACCAACCGGGATTCGAACGCGGGAACTACTGGTTAGGATTTATACGGGATATTCGGTATGCCGAGTATGCAGCGATAAAGGTTTAATAAATTACAGGAATAAGAAAATGATGCACATAAAGAAGACAGAACAGATCAGTCGGTTAAGGCATTTTTTTTTGCCTTAAATGTGAAAGGTCCCAGGTTCGGTCCGGGCATCGCCAAATCAACCACCGACCTATAAATCGTCCGTGAAGAAAAATGTCCGATGAATAATACCCCTTGCATTGCGAATGCACGCTAAATATTCTTATTAGTCCCAACACTGCGTACGATGGCTCCTTGAACAGTTGCATTGGGTGCATACCCTGATGTCGACTCGTTACTTGACCGCGGTTGTAAACTACGACGCCCGTCGCCAATAGCCATCATATAGCTCTAGTGCGAAGATATTTCAAACTAACTTTACTAAACTATATTAGAGGGGTGGGGAGCCCAGTCGGTTGAGCACACGCTTAGCATACGGAAGGTCCCAGGTTCGGGTCCGGGCATCGCCAAAAAGTATCTGCCGACCGATAAACGGCCCGTGCAGCAAAAAATGTCCGACGAATAATACCCCGTGTAAGGGAGTGCACGTTAAATATCCTTCAAAGTCCTAACGCTGCGTACGATGTCGCCCTCAACGGTTGCGTTGGGTGCCTACTCAGGTGCTGGCTCGTCACCTGACTGTGGTTCTAAAATACGACGCCCGTCGCCAATAGCACTCGTGTAGCTCTAGTGCGACGATCATTCAAACCTAAAACTAAACTATATTAGAACACAACAAGACCTCGCATTGAGAGTGTAGCCGAATCATTAATTAAAATCGCGGAAGATCAAAAATGAAAAACTGAAAAAAGTTACCTAATATAAAACACGCCAATACTGCTACCTAATGCCAAAACAGATTTAAAACGTTATGCAAAAATCCTTTTTGAAAGAAATGGTAAATTATACAACAAAAACTTCAAAAAGTACATGTTTTTCGGATTTTAACTTAAATTAATATTTCAACAAAAATATGCAAGTCCAAATTTGTGCAATTGTTCACACTTTGTAATGCCTTTTCCTGAACTTCAAGTCCCTAAAGCATATTTCAAACTCTTTCGAATAAATCATTTGGAAGAAATTAAAAAAGATTTTTTTACTAATTAAGAATTAGAATCCAATATAGAATGAATCAATGCCACTTAATTTTTTTTAAAAAGCTTTTAAACTAGACGCTATAGTAAAAAATCCATTTGTATTTTCGAAATCGGCGTCCAAAAACACACAATGAATTGAAACTTTAGCTTACGGAGCAGAAGTTAAAATTCGCAGACTCTTGAAATTGAACTACACGTACAGCTGTGGAAATAAAAAAGTACCCACTTGAGGTTATTTCCTCCGTTATTCATCCTAACGAATCGGACCTTTTTGAGATTGTGTACAATTAACATTCTGATTTAATTGCATGACACAAAATTTGCATAAGGGGCCGTCTTCATATTAAAAATACTACGAACTTTGCAATTTCCAATGGCAACACCCAATTTTAATAACTTAGAAATGTTAAGCACTCTTGAAAACCCTCAAATCTAAGTTTTTGTTACATTTGGATGAATATTTGACGAGTTATTTAATCGAATCACTTGTGGACCTTTTGGGGACCATCTCTAAAATGACAAGCAAGCATGCATGCAAGTTCGTCTTTATTTATCAATTACACGTAATCTTATACACAGTCCCCTAAAGGGTAATTAAAAAGTATTTTGTGATTTACTCAGCAAATTATGAATAAAATTTTTAAAAAATTGGGATTTCGCTTAAACTTCCTGTCTTAAATTTATTTCTTTAAAAATATTAAGGGGTTTCTATTCATATTTTTTAAAAAAATTAATATAATAATTATTTAAAAATATAAAAATTGTTTTAAATACCCCAATATTAAATGCATTTTGTTTGGGTTATTATAATTTCTTTTCAGTAAAAAATTCGTTTCATTATCTTGATTATTTATAGATTGGGATAGTTTTTTATGTGCAACTCATTTAACATTATGGGACCTAAACTTTGCACGTCTCTAACTCCCCTAATAATGCTTAAAAACTAACAAAATTTGGCATTTCGTATTAACATAGGTCATAGATTTGAAATATGGACTCAAAAAGGGGTGTTACTATTGGAAATTTTAAAGTTAGTAACATTTTTAATATGAAGATGGCCCCTTATGCAAATTTTGTTTCATGCAATTAACTCAGAATGTTAATTGTTCAAAATGTCAAAAAGGTCCGATTCTATAGGATGACTAACTGCCAAAATAACCTCAAGTGGGTACTTTTTTATTTCCACAGCTGTACCTTATCTTATCTGAGTTTCAGCATCTTTAACTAAAAGGGGAGGAGCTAACTTTAGGGGGAGGAGCTTAATTTCTACTCCTAGGGGGCGCTACTTCCTGGATAAGACTGGATATTGAAAATTTCATAATTTCGCTGCCACTTTTCTACCCTAAAAATGCAAATAATTGCGAACTTTTTTTTTTCAATGCGAAGGAAATTTAAAGTTCTACGTCTCTATCTTTTCAGTTTTTCAAATTTCGACCTAGTTCATATTGTAAAATGATTTATTAATAATAAAAAAATTAATTTAACCAATTTCAAAAAAGTGAAAAGATAGAGACCGGCAAATCAACTGCATGTATCATATAAAAAAAACCGTTTGTAAAAATATTCAATACAGCCGGAGAAATGTGGCAGACTTTTTATTTTTTCCCCATAGGATTAACATTGAGAGAAGCCTTCGCTTGAGAAGCCGATTCTCGGTACTATTCCCCCTTAAACGATTAATAGCTTGTCTGTCCAGATAATATATTAGTTACTGGTATTTTAAAAATTACTGGTATATCTATAAGCTAAATGAAAAACAGGATGAATATTATTGGAGAACTTTCTACTGTTTTTTTTTCTTTCTTTTCACCATTTGAGTGAAGGGCTTTTGGTGGACTTATGCACCTTTATTACATAGTAATTCATGTGCAGGTTGACTAACATGAACTTTTGTATGCAGCTATGATATAATGGCCGGTCTGTTTATTGCCGAGCTTGAAAATTTAACGTAGTGTTGCTATACCTTTCGAGTTGTAGAAAATATATATGATGTGGAATACTTACCATATTTGGGTTGACATTCCATATATTGTAGCCAGTGTAATGCAAATCTCCAAATTAAGATCGGCCATTATATCATAACTGTTCCCATTTCTCTATGAAATATAAAATTGTACTTGTCGGACGCTTGAAAGCAACTTGACTTACGCGGCTTTAGACAATCAGAAACGCTGAAAGTAAATGTGGCGGTGTACTTCTTTTGTGCTGGGGCTGCTTCAGGTTGCGTCCCGTGGCTTTAGTAGAGATCGTTGCTTAGCGCTAGAGCTACGTGATGGCGTGATGCCCTGGAGTAGTCCCACGGAAACTAGCCAGATTGTATAGATGAGCATTCCTGCATTAGCTGTATTCTCATATTACTCTTGCATGTTTGTTTGCAGAACAAACAAATAGGGATTGTGTAGCAATTCCCTGGGGTTGACGAGGGGTAGCGAGCAAAGAGCTTTGCCCCCTAGTTTTAAATATAATATTATAGTAGCATTCTGATTTACTAATTTCTACATTCATTTTTTGTCAGACACCAAAATTGCTGTAGCTGCTCACCAACATGCAGATTCTCCTACATAGAAGTTTCTGCCATGGATTCCAGCCTAAGCCTGAGTAGAAGATTATAGAGGTGACTATTATTTTTTCTATATATACTAAAAAAATTCCAATGAGACTGTCTTTTGGCAGTCCAGCCTTTGCAGACGGTACGAAATTGTCTGCACTGCGAGTTGCGAAACTTGGAAATCCTTCGGCAATCAAATGTAAAAACTCGGCCCACTTAAAAAAAAAATAAAAACATTGGTAGGGTCAAGTGTAGTAATTGCCGAGACAATCAGAAACGCTGAAAGTAAGTGTGGCGGTGTACTTCTCTTGTGCTGGGGCTGCTTCAGGTTGCATCCCGTGACTTTAGTAGAGATCGTTGCTTAGCGCTAGAGCTACGTGATGGCATGTTGCCCTGGAGCAGTCCCACGGAAACTAGCCAGATTGTATAGATAAGCATTCCTGCATTAGCAGTATCCTCATATTAGTCTTGCATGTTTGTTTGCAGAACAAACAAATAGGAATTGCGGGCTTTGCCCCCTAGTTTTAAATATAATATTATAGTAGCATTCTGATTTACTAATTTCTACATTCATTTTTTGTCAGACACCAAAATTGCTGTAGCTGCTCACCAACATGCAGATTCTCCTACATAGAAGTTTCTGCCATGGATTCCAGCCTAAGCCTGAGTAGAAGATTATAGAGGTGACTATTATTTTTTCTAAATATACTTAAAAAATTCCAATGAGACTGTCTTTTGGCAGTCCAGCCTTTGCAGACGGTACGAAATTGTCTGCACTGCGAGTTGCGAAACTTGGAAATCCTACGACAATCAAATGTAGAAATTCGACCCACTTAAAAAAAAACATTGGTGGGGTAAGTGTGATTGGGGGTAAGTGTGATAAACAGTTCTTGTAACTTTGGAAATCATTCTAAAAATCTGAAAGTTTGCAATATATAACATTAGACCACTTATAATTAAACTAAAAAGAAATACAGTAACCCCTCGTTATAACGCGCTTCCCGGGAGACAAGCGAAAAACCGCGATATAACGAGCGGCTTGATAAATATTATACTTTTGATGTATTTATGCTCTCAACCAAGTTTTTTTTAACTAAACAACAGCATGTATTTTAATAAATATTTAAATACTTGTTGTTTAATAATTAATAAATACTAAAATACAGCATGTATTTGAATAAATATTAAAATGCATGCAGTTTAATTTAAATAATATAACTACTCTAAAAAGAGAAACAAACATTTAGACAGGACAAATTATTATTAATTACTATAAACATTACATATTTTTGCACAATTAATAGTATACATATATTTCACTCATTTTCTAGTAAAAAATCCATCCAAAGTCAGCTGCTTTGACTTTTCTCGTAAAACCTGTTTCCCAGCAAATATTAAGGAACGAAAGTTTATTAATAGTATCTCAGACAGAACCAACAGAAGATGAATTGCATCTTTCGAATGCATTATATGCTTTCTCCATCATGTCCACTGCTTCTTTCATAGTCACAGAAGGATTAGGTGACTCTTCTTCATCATCGTCAGTATCATCCTCCTTTGGGTCGTCTCCCCGCACTTGACCTATAATTTGTTCATCAGAGAGATATGCCGTAGTCTCTTCGTCGTCATCGCATCTAATCCATTCTCTCACTTCAACTTCAGAAACGTCTAACCCGAGTGACTTTGAATGAGCTAGAAGCTCTGTTGAATCGTCATCTTGAACTTCTTCCGGTGTTTCAACGCAACTTAACACTTTTATCCGCGATTTAGAAATGCCTTGGGATTTTACAGCTGACCAAGCTTTTTCTGCAATGTACATTGAGTCTTTTAAGGTAACACTTTTAATTGCTTCAGGAAGGGGCTTTTCATCGGCAAACAATAAATTGATTAGAAGCTCTCTTCGGTAATTTGTTTTGAATGAAGCGATGGGTCCTTGATCCAGTGGTTGAATTAGACTCGTTGTATTAGCCGGTAAAAACATAGCTCTTATTTTACCATCTGACGAAATGAGCATTGATCTATAAGAAGAACAGCCTTTTCTTCTAAGCCCTTATTCCTCAGATGAAGTCGGACCGATGGAACAAAATTTTCATGAAACCAGCGTTTGAATAAGGTTTGAGTCATCCAGGCATTTTTTGAATTCCCATAAATAACTGGTAGTTTTTTTCGATTCACGTTCTTTAAAACTCTAGGATTTTTACTTCGTCCAACAATAAACAGCTTCAGTTTATGATTTCCTGTCTTATTTGCTGCAAAGAGAAGAGTTATCATGTCCTTTCTCTTTTTGTACCCGGCATTATTTTTACTTTTTTTAAAATCTTGCGTTCTGTTTGGCAACAACTTCCAATATAAAGCAGCTTCATCAGCATTGTATATCTGCTCGTCGTCTTCAATATTCAAATCCTTCAACTTCTTTGTTAATAGTTCAGCTGGAAACTTCAATGAGGCTTCTTTATCGGCTGATAACTTTTCTCCTTGAACTACAGTCTCTTTTATGCCATGCCGCTTTTGCCATCGCCAAAACCAACCATCACTAGCTTCAAACTCTTCTTTATCTGGATGCAGCTTTTTCGCCAAGACTTTGGCCTTTACCTTTATGATTGTGCTTGTCAAAGGAACTCCTAAAGCTCGTTGTTCTTTGAACCATAACACAAGCGCCTTGTCTAACTCATCGTCTTCTGCCAATCGAGCTCGTTTTCTTTGTATTCCTTCATCTTCGTCCATATTTTCTACAAATTTTCTAAGTTTTGATTCTTCTTTAAGCCATCCTCTAACTGTTGGTGCACCTACTCCCAACTCATTAGCAACGGAAATTTGGATAGCACCCTTTTTAATTTTTTCTATTGCGTTCAGTTTAACTTTAAATGATATACCTACTCTCTTAGCAGCCATTTTAATGTAAGAACCATTTGAAGCTAACCAAATCGAATATAGTCTGCAATTTTGTTGCTTGTTACAGAAAATAGTCTAGCCTCGCCGCGAGTCTCATAGCCTCACCGCATTCCCTTAGCCAATGAGATGCGACTTACCCACCTGTTAACATTTTTAGCACTCCTTCCCCCCTTCCCTCCCCTTTTTTCTTTGTCCGTCGGAGATCCTGACCATGTGTGTCCCGTGTTTATTTTTCGGAAAGTATATATTTGAAAAGAAATGGGGGGGAAATTTGGGAGACATGAATCAATGCGCGATATATCCGAATGCGCGTTATAACGAGGCGCGTTATAACGAGGGGTTAGTGTATTGACCTTATTTTTTGTTTAACCCTTTCAGTCCCAGTGATGCCATTTGGCATCATCACTTTCAATATTTTTTCCAAAATGTTTATGTCGCGTTATAACATCCAAACACACATCATTCGATTCTTCACACTTTGTTCTATAGACAATATTTTACATTAATCTCAATAGAAGTCAGAACTACTATTTTTTTTATTTAGAAAATAGCCAACAAGCGTTTCACATCATTTTTTATAAGCTCACTTCAGTTCCACATATTTAAAACACAATTTAAACTATTTCGGTTAAAATAATTACTAATTTTTTTTTAATAATATGCTCAGATACCTTAAAATATATGACTCGAAGTGTTTTCATTTAATATATATTTTTTAATTTTGTATTTTTTCACAGTTGAAAAATTTTGGCATTGTTTCAAAAACCATATAAAAAATTTAAATGAATTTTTTTTCTTATGGAACTCGTATATTTGACCTAAAATAAGCTTATTTTGTGAATATCAGATGTTTCTGTAGTGTAGTAAATTTTTGGGACTGAAAGGGTTAGAGAAAGTTTTGAGCTTTTGAATTTAATGTGGATATGTGTGGGGTAACCTATGTGGGGTAAGTCCTTATTTGTCGGTCCAGAGCCAGCTCTGGGTATTTCCAATGATATTATCAGAGGTACTGTCCTATCCATTTTCAGGGATCAACAGTACAGCGATTGGCGTCGACTCACCAATCAAAGACAAGCCAGGGAACTTAACTCGGGTTGAACCAGCTCCCGTCACAAAGAGCTTCTCGGGCTTAGCCGTAACGGTATACTCAGGGCCGTAGGTTTACTCACTGGTCACTGCACCCTTAAAAGGCATCTTACCCTTATGAGGGTCCTCGATGGCCCCACCTGCAGGGGCTGTAGAGACAAGGACGAAACGGCCACTCACATTCTCTGTGATTGCGAAAATTATGCTGCGCACAGATTTGAGCATTTGGGGCAACATTTGCTTGAGCCCTGGGAACTCCAGGATATTCCAATCAGATCCTTGCTGAATTTTGCTTCGGCAACAGGGCTCTTCTTATAGGAGAGAGGGATTTATTTCTTGGGGACAGTACAATAGACCCCTGGTCGCAGTGCTTGGCTCTAACAGAGCCCCCCTCCAATGTCATAAGTCATACATAGTTCATGTAAGGTGTATTTTTAACCAAATCTATGTATTGGGATACTTGACCCAAAACTAAAGCTTTAAATAATTTATATTTTACTTATGTTGCAGTTTTAAGGCTTCAGAAGAATACTATTATATAGAGTAATACTTATATTAGTAAGAATTGCCTGCATTTGCAAATCCATAAAGTGTTTTTAAAAGGTTACAAGCCAAAAGCTACAATTTCGGTCATGTGTCCCTGGTTCCCCTACTATATGAACACACAGCTTCCACATAAAATATAACAACTTGAGTCATTTAAATGAAAGCGCCAAATCAGCATTTATTTCCATATTAAACTTTTGTACATCAAAACAACCTATTTTTCAATAGTTATCCGATATATGAAATTTGGGAAAATCCTACTTTGTGGTCCATCTACTTTTCCAGTTGGAAACTTCCTGAAAATCATAGGATTTCAAAATGGGGCACATTTTATTAGTTATTAACGTTATTTCTTTGTTTTCCATATTAAAAAATTAACTCCTGTTCCTACTTGTTGAATCCCATCCTCGTGCGCATTTCATATTTACATAGTACATTTCTTCCTAATTAATACCTTACATAACTTAATCATACAGATTTTTCTCCATGTAATTTTCATAACTAATAAAAATGTGCACACTTAGGCATCTGTCCTATAAGTGTAAGTTCTATATAGAATAACTAAATAAAAATTAGTGCTCGAACTTTATCTCCAAAAGAATGTTTACATTTAGCTAAGAAGTTTCATTTTGCCCCAAAAAACCTGGGTCTTGCTTTCAAAGATCCTGGTTGTTCCTGGATATAAGTGAAATTTTATTATTTTAATACATAACACATAAATGAGTTTAATATGAGTTTTTCATGTATGTGGGTATAACTTGGGATTTTAAGAAACTATATAGTCACTTATAATGGCCATAACCTAATAATGGCCACTGATACACTAACAAGTCATGGAATGCAAGTTTCATGCTTCTATACATTTGAACCTAGTAGAATCTGAGTCATCAGCGTTGATTGTTTAAAAAACAGCAATCGGTGCCAATTTTAACATACAGAAAAATCGGCCTTGCAAAACATAGGTATTCCAAACTTGAAGGCCTCGTAGCCTAGTTGGCCTCAATAAGATATATTTGTTCCACTTCAAGACAGATATCGGTCAATCAAAGTTTAGGTATTTTATTGTACTTTAAAGTTAGAAAGATGATGATTGCAACTAATGCAAATCTTTTTTTTTACACCTGAGATTACTGAATTTTGTATTTTATTTATACTATCATAATCGGCCAATTGATTTTTTCCCCATCGGTCAGCCCTAGAACCTATTTAGCACTAATGAAGCTTGCATGTTTGGTCCCAAATTATCACAATTATATTGCATGTAGCTCATAATTTAGTCACATATTATCATTGTATTCTAACAATTTTGTTTGTTTTTCAGGATTTAGTCTCAACCTAAAGCCAAGAGGAGAATCTATTGCTAGCCTACCAGTTGTTATCAAGATAACTTAAGAATAGGATATAAATGGCTATTTCTTAATATGTGTAATTTGTTGTTAATAAAAACTAAGTTTTGGTATTACTGTTTTATACTGTGTATTGCAGAATATTACTTTTATTTCAAAGGCGTTGTGTTAGGTTTGATGAAGTAGTAAATGAAGAATTTACATGGTCAATAGTACAATTTGGGGAACCATAGGTAAATATAGATTTTAATTTCTAAGTCATTAAAACTCTAAGCATTTAAAAACTTAATTATAGTTAAAATAAGTTCATTTTTAAATAAAAAGAATTATTTTTGTGTTAGAAAAGGCAAAAACAGTGTCATCATTTAAGAAAAGGCTTTACTTAGTTCTTTTTTTTTACTTTTCAGTAAACTATTTTTAAATAAAAGTCCAGTAACTAAACATTGTAACTGTAAACTTACAGAAAACACAATTTTCTGAATTGCCACCATTAAAAATGCATGATATATATGATATAATCTTTAAACTCAACTCAAAGATTAAGAGATTAAAACCAAATGTTACGTTTTTATTACTCCTAATGTTAGAGAAAACTTAATCCGCAAATTCGTAACTCTAATTCTTAGAAAGTTCACAAACTTTCTAAGAATTAGAGTAACGAATTTGCGAAAATTTGTGGTTCAAGTTTTCTCTGACATTTGGAGTAATAAAAACGTAATATTTGGTTTTAATCTCTTACTAAATAATGGAGAAACTAAAACGTTAAATTTGGTTCAACCTCTCACCAAAATATGGGGAAACGAAAACGAGAAATTTGGTTCAACCTCTCGCCAAAATATGGGGAAACGAAAACGCAAAACTTGGTTCAACCTCTCGCCAAAATATGGGGAAACGAAAACGCAAAACTTGGTTCAACCTCTCGCCAAAATATGGGGAAACGAAAACGCAAAACTTGGTTCAACCTCTCGCCAAAATATGGGGAAACGAAAACGCGAAACTTGGTTCGACCTCGCACCAAAAGTTGGTGCCCGCGGTTTCACCAATATATGGTGAAATGTAGTACCAAAAGATGGTTGCAGCAAATTTGAACCATATTTTGGTTCAACCTTGAACTATTATTTTTAACAGTGCAGATAAGAAAAATAGGAATTTTAAGTTACAAAAAATGAAGTTGTACTTAGTACGACATCTATAAAAAATAAGCTTTAAATTAGTTTTTATCATTTATCTTTACAGTACCGGTTTGCAAGTAAATTGTTTATCTGCTAACTGAAAAATCAGCATTGAAACATTTGAAAAATATGTATTATAATAATAAAAAAAAATATATTTTATGCTATTAACATTATCTACGCTTTTATTTAAAGTTCGCTTTTCTTTAGTCTATGTCATATTCAAATTTCCTACAAGTACTTTTTTATTTATATTTTGATTTGAGCACATGTATGTGTGTCGAACCTTTCGGTAATTCTAGAACTTTATATGTATATTTTTTTCTTCTTTTTTATCCACAGTTTGGGAATTTTATATAAAATTTATTTCAGATAATAATAAGTGCATTTCAATCTTTCAAATTCATGCCTACATTAAAAAAAGGTCCAAAACTATATAGACTAGTTTTTATGTGTTAAGCTACTACGATATGCGTAAAATGTTTTTTAAAAAAACCTAACCCATATCTTTAAGTATAAGAAAAAGTTTACAAAATGGAAAGATGTTCTCAAAATTGGAATATGTTCGAATTCCCTCACCATTTTTTTTTTCAATATAGAATATAAAATAGCGTATTTTCATGGTATACTGCAACAATATTGAATTCCAAATTTAAAAAAACACTATCCATCCTTATAAAAAAACACACCAACAAATACTTTCTAAAAGATTTCGGAAAAAAGCCGTAGAGCTGTGAGATCTAATAGAGGTTTGAGTACATCGCATTTCCTCGACTTCCATTTGAAAGTATTATAATAAACCCTGTGAAAGGTTTCTTTGGTAAAAGAAGAGTAAAGAAAACATGTATAACTTCCATTTATGAGTTTTGAGATTACACAAAAAAAAAACGAAAATAAATAAGCAGAAGGTAAATGCTTCTCAAACAAGATCAAAGGGCGAAAAAAACACTAAATCAAAAGTTCCCTTTAGTTCTTTAGGGAAAAAGGTTTGTAAAAATATGATTTTTCTGCCTACTTCAGAGAAAAAGAATACTTCTGTGTGGTTTTTATATTTTGTATTTTAAAGAATTTTGCAAAAGGGTTAGATTTTTTAAGTGAAAATTCAAATTTTTCTTTTTCAATTTGGGTTACAAATTTTTTAAAAAATCCATATGTTTGAGCATATATCTTGTATTTCTACGATATCTATAAAAATATAAAAAAATAAACATTGTGTATGTATGCATTTGTGTTTGGTTACAATACATCATAGACTACCGAACCCGGCTTCCGTTAGCGTTGTAACTTCTCACACATATGAAATTCAATTTTTAATCTTTCAGAGTTCGAAACGATCGATTTGTTGAGAAAATTCAAATCATCTGAAAACATTGAACCAAATTTTCTCTTATATAATCGCTTTTCTTTCTTTTGTGTTGCAGAAGAAATTAAATGAAACGCATAATAACAATAAGATATGTTATTATAAGACTGTATGTAGTTACATAATGAATAAGACTTCACCTCTTCGACTGATGCAATATTGCCATAGGCAAAATAAATAAAAAAAAATACTAATAATTAACTCTTTATTAAACTTTAAATTTTTACTAACACACTGGGTATAATGTTGGAATACATCCAAAACGATATATCGAGGTGCTATCATTCGATGGAAGTTTTCAAACAAATCTTATCGTGGAAACAAATCTTATCGATTACGGATAATGGCAAACTTCGTTTTCTTTATGACAAGAAAAATATTTCTTTTTATCAATTGAACAATGAATTTGAATTAAAATGTGATTTGGCGATATCCAAAGGAAATGTTAACGTAGTTCTGAATAAAGAGTATCATTTTATTTTGTAAACAAAAATATAATTTGCAGCTTGAGAATATTCGAAATTTCTCGATTGTTACTTGTTGAATTTGTTAGAAGCCTATGAAGTCCATTATGCATCGGTTCTGCAGTTTAGAATATATCTTTTGAAGTCTTGGGTCTCAGGTTCTAAGCTAAATTCTCTATTGCTACGGCTTAAAGATGAACTTTTATAGTTAACACTTTGAGCAAGAATGCGTGTAGTAATAATAATTTATCTAACCCGAAATCTATTTTACTTTGTTAACTCATTGCAAGATCCCGACTGTTATGCTATCATATCGTTGGTCAAATTACAAAACCACGAATGCGCAAAATCATGCTGATGAAAAACTAAATACTAATACGAACACTACTTTCAAAAACCGCTAATCCTTAGATCTTGAACATTCGGGGTTCTGTCGTTTGACTGACGATATAGTAATCAAGCACTGTCAACATCACATTGCCGCGGCCACGACATTTTTTAATATAATTATTATTTCTTAGTTATAGCTTTATTTACTCAACAATCATTAAACCTCATAACTCTCCTAGACGCCAATGCAGTTGCCAGCCGAAGACTTATCAAAAATAATTTTAAATACTCCATCCTTGCTCTAAATTGTAACCGTACAATAGTTTTGACATTAAAACCAGACTACGAACAGGACATTTGAAAGGATCAAAAATCTCAACCGAGGGACAGATAATCTATACAACACATTGTCATATTGTCCTGATGTCTGACTCTGGAAAGGCGGTTGAAGTTGGTGAAGCTGTCTACGACGGCCTCGATGCCATATCACACAAGAGCTCGTTCGTTCAGCGACGTCCCTACGCTGTTTCAAAAACTGGTGTTTCGAGCAGCTTTTGCTGGCTCAGTTTCTTCGAGTTGACGTGAAAAAATCCGCTACTTTTATCAAACGGCTGCTCCAACCAAAAACGGAGTTCAGTCGTGATGTCATGGAGGAGCCTCCTCCTTGTACCTCCTAATCCAATACCGCGATAATACCGCTTTTAAGTTTGTGATGTCACCCATGACGTAGCCATTCTCGTGTGTGACGTTTTGCTGAACCAAAAGTTGTTCGACCAGCGACTTTTCTACCGTCTGATAAGGGCTTAATTTCACTCCATTATGCACATTTCATGGAAACAATAACAACTTTTCTATATATCTTTTAAAAAATTACCTTCAACAATGAGTTCTATCTGCACCGAATCTTCCCCCATGCTGTTGCTAACATGGCAAATGTATCTTCCCTTGTCCGTAGCTTGAACTTTGTGAAAGGTGAGAACTCCACCATCTTGTTTTGCGGATGAACTCATTTGCAGAGACACTGGTTCACTGCCAATCAGCTTGTGCCACCTGTATCTCGGGACCGGATGGCCTTGGGCAATGCAGGACAGTGTGGTTTTCTGTCCTATGGGGACGGATACAGTACTAGATCTCTGCATAATTCGGGGTGGTTGAGCATGGTGGGGTTCTGGAAATAAATAGTATGCTTTAAGAATAATAAATAAATCTTATGTGGTTCTGAATAAATTGCAATTTTTTTTTGATGTATCAAACAAATCCCACCTGACTTGCTATTATTAATGTATTGAATAATCTAGTATATTTCTGTTTGACATATATAAATTTAAAATATATTAGCTGTTTAGAACTTTATTCAGTTATTTGCTAGTTTTCATTTTAAAAATTACCTTGGTAGGAAAAGAACATATTTAGTCATACTATAATAGAAATATCATTGAAAAGTAGTTAACATTTTAATTTGCTTTATTTTACTACTTTAGTCCAAATCAGCCAAATAACTATAAATATATACATAGAATCCCGCCGTAAGCTGCCGGCTATTTGACTTATTACGGCATATATACTGTAATATTTTCCAAGTCACAACATTTTAGACAATTAGAATTGAGCTATAAATGTGCTTATTTTCTTTTACATAATTAATTGATTGCGACCGTTTCAATAGTTATTGGGCAAGGTTTAACACTCGCCTCTTGTCGAGACCCTCGGGATTCAAATACTATCGTGTTACCTGATATGTGCTAGAAATAACACAACTGAAATTTACTCAATCACAGGGGCTCCCGACTACCCTGGATAGATTTGCTTGATAAATCTATATAGTCCTAACTCTCGATGGCGTCAGTATACGATGTTATTTTACGTTTATTTTAAGAAAAAAATACTTACCCTTAATAAATGGATAGAGCATGGTGTACCTTTGCATTTACGGTTATTTAACCATACATGTGGTAAACGGTTACAGATACGTTTAGGTATACACAATTCAATCATCATAAAAATTATGATTAAATACATGGACTGACTGCTGCCGGTTATTTAATCTTAATTTTTCAACGAAATTTCCAACAGAAATACGTAAGGAAAAATCATGCGTTTTAAAACGAGCAAACACTACAGCATTTGGAAAACGTTATTTTAACACAATTAAACAAATTTTATTTTTTTTAACATTCAATAAAAATTTAATTACCTGTGACTATGATTCTAGCATAATTGACGCTAACTTTCTTGTCCCTAGTAATTGTATTTTCCGTGTTACATCTGAAGCTAAATGGATTTGTGTGATCAGATGTGTCTTGAACGAACAAGTCTCCATTTTCAAGCATTCCGAACTTATCTAAAATAAAACATAATCATAAAATATAAATAGATCATATATAAAAATGCAAACTTATTTCCACTATAAATATAATTTTTAATATATGCAGTACTTGTTTCCTCCAATCCCATCACAACTCATTCTCATTAGTAATGGTAATTATAATGCATTTACATAATAAAAACGTATGCGTTCTATTAAAAAAATATATATATAATCTAAAACTAAAACATCTTTATTACAATATAAAATTAACATTCCAATTATATTTGATACAAAGTAAACGTGACAATATAGGGACGAAATTTCATCTAAATGTGTTTAAAATACCGTGTCTTTACTAGGAAACTTAGAAAACATTTTATGTTTTATCAATTGATGTTTATTATTATTTTTTTGCGAACAGTGTCATGGACTTTCACTCAAATGGTTAAGTTTTATACATTTTAATAATATTTTAATTAATTTTATATGTTATCAATAATACTGAATATTCAACAGAGACTAACATACCGCTAGCTGAATGGGGTGTAATCATATAGCCATCCATTCTCTCCCAGGACGTCACTCTGACGTAGTCCGTAACTGCACTAGGTATTTGACAACGAAGCACGGCCATGTTCCCCCGTAGCACGAACTCATCAAATAGCCTCACTTCGTAGTTCTGTACCACAACTAAAAACACAACAAATTATGAGTAAATATCTCAGAGATCGCTAAAATACGTTAAGGATTTTTAAATTAATAATTGTGAACAGATTTGAGCATTTGTTGATTCTAAAGGATGCAATAAAAATATCTAACTATGTGATAACGAATTGAAAACGAGCCTTGAATCGTAAACACGTTTTCAAAATGTGGGTTCTACTTTATTTGTAGGCAAAAATATATTTAAAAAATATATATAATTCTTTATATTTTTTGATGGATAGGAAATTAGGAATATGATAGATTTGGATAGATAGGAATATTAAATAAATTTTAATAAAATAAAACCTAAATTAAATAAATTCAGCAATAGAATATTTTCAAAGTTAGGGGTTATATTGCTCAAGAGTAAATGAGGCAGGTATTGTGAGTCTTTCAATATTATGCGCTACTAGTACATATATATATATAGTCCTATATAATCCTATGTTCTACTATATACTCCATTTACAAAAAATAATTAATATATTTGAGCCCAGTGATGCTATTGGTCGTGAAATTCATTAAATAAAAATGTTGTCTAATTACATTTATTAAATAAGCCTTAAAAATAGCTGAAACATAATTATTAAAAAAAACTAATAATTACTTAATTATAAACTTAATTAATTATAACTTAATTTAATTATAACTAAAAAAACTTAATTTAATTATGACTTATTTTTAATTATTAAACAAATTTTAATAATTTCCTTAAATCTAAAATAATAATATTTAAGCTGTGAAAACTAATTTTGAATGTCAAACGACAGTTTTTTTCATCGGCTTTAACTACCCATTATTTCAAAACCCATTCAGTAAAGAAGGTCACAAAGCTTCAATGATTATTAGGTTAATTAAATATCCATTTATCAATAGGAACGTTTGTTTTCAGCTCCACCTGACACAATAATTCTCATAGATAGACGAGAATGAAATTTCATCCACAGTTTCCAACCGTGAGATAACGATTCACATTTATCTTCAATTTAATCCGTTGCAATAATTTGAATAATGACAATCGATTCCACTGCATTTATTCATCTAATTCAAATGAAGCTATTAGTAGAACATTCCAAACGTTCCGCAACGCACACATTGCATACATTCCACCAAAACTAGTATTCACCAGTAATGCATTTACTGTTAATTAATATTAAAGTGTTTCGAAGTTACATTTTATGAAATCAAAGTATGCAGTTTGTACAATGTGCATTCTGTAGAATATTGAATGTTTTAATGTAAAACGTTAATTAACAGAAAACATATATTTTCCCCCCAGAAAATGTTAGCTTTTTAAGAGGTATTTTAAAGAACCCTTTCGCAATTTTTAAAAATAATTCGCACAGCACAAATATTATTAAAATAAATGAAAGTGAATGATCTAAACAAGGTATCATAATTATCTATATAAGTTTAGATTGCAATTTTAATGGCACTAAAATAATAGTTCTGTATTGAATATGCTCATTATTCAAAGTATTTAAGTGTTTAGCTTTGTAATTTTAATACTAAAATAATATGTAATGTATTCTTATCTAGTACATAGTTGTCACGAATAAAAAAAATAGTACTTTAAACATAGCTTAAATATAAAAAAAGGTTACATATTATAAAATCCTTAAAAATGATTTTAAACATTGGTATTAAATATTTGATTCCTTAAATGAAGTTTTATATATCGAGAATTATTTCACATTCAATCCAAAAGTATTTACAAGTTCTTATTTAAAAGATGCTATTATTTAAATCATACTGTAGCATGTAAAGAATCGAATAACAAAGTTGCAAATAACTTAGCACAAGTAACTGGATTTCTTGAATAAGCTCCGTAGTCAAGTGACGAGAAGGAACACTTACATATTTCTAGTGATTAAAATGATACACAACTCTATTTCATTCGATGCATTTACATTGTTTGTTTAAAAAGTTGGTAATTAAATACGAATTATTTTAGAACGGACCAATTTTACAGACCATTGACCAATTTTATTGTTACAAAATTCGATTCAAATTGCACTTAACAAATGTATTTATATTTTTTAGGTAATATTACTTTAGTTTATTACTTTTTAGAAATAAATAATCAATATTTTTGTGTATCATTACGTAATTTTTATAACACCAGTCTTGAACATTTTGAAACAAATCTAAAGTTCTGTTACATTTGACGACCACAAAACATTTAATTTATACAATCTAACACAAATGCATCTCAAAAATATCGTTTCAATTTCTTTAACATAACAAACACAAAAACTTGTAAATCAATCACTTTCATGCTAAGCAGAAAACATTCTCGATCCGTTTCCCAAGCCCTGAATAAGAATAGGAATCTGTGAACTCATTCATGTTTTGGAATCTTATAACTGAACGAAAAAAGAAAAAAAAAAAGAGAAGTGGCGAGATGCCAATCTTTTTATTTTTTTTTTCTAAAAACCTGTCTTCGTATAAATAGGAAATCCATAAAGATACATTTTGAGGGCTGTGATTCGGAATAAATTATTTTCCCATTAAATGAATTAAAGTTTTGATCAATGCTGAGGGTTGGTGAAAAAAAAAACTTTAGAATTTTTTTTCTTCTTAAATTTTGATAGTTGTTTTTAATGGGAAATCTAAAATTCAGAAAAATACGCCTTTAAAAATTGGGCTTGGTTTTAAAACAATAATGGTTAACTGGGTGAGTGGGATGTTCCACCATATTTTTGGTATTCGGTTGAAACCACCGCTTAGGTTTTGAAAACAAAAAATTTCGAATGGTTCAGTCAAATACTAAAGACATGGTGAAACGTTTAACCACACAGTCTTTGCACCTACTTGTATTTGGTGAAAACAAAATGCAAGCTTTTTTACAGTGCACATAATTGTATTCTTCAATGGCTGTTATTTATGAGTTTTACCATTATTTTATGTCAAATACGATTATAATAAAACAAATATTTTTTTTAAATTCTTGTTAAGCTCGAAACACTTGAATATTGCAGTTTAAAAGAAATTTGTTTAGTTTGAAATATACTAATGTAGAATTTGTCTTCATTTTTTCCCTACCTGTTCCATATTGGTTTTATTTTAAAACCAAAATACACGAAAACCTCCACAAAAAAAAAAAAAAAAAATACTACAACGTGATTCATCACTAAAAATGCTTTTCCTGAAACCTTTACGTATTATTAAATTTCAAAGCATCATTTTTTCTTATTCTTATAAAATGTAACTAAGTAAGGATTTTCAAAACTGGCTTGCAGATTCTACCTTTGGGAATTCAAATGGTATTTGCTATGAAAAAGGATGTTTTTTCTTGTTTATATATTTCTAAATTAGATAGGGGCTGCTTCTGAGGTCTCTAGTATGGACGATTTTTTTAATGATGTAAGCAAAAATCCTCGGTATTTGCAGCAATTATTTTTTATTTATAATGTGAACTATTTTATCCTTATTATTTTAATGTACCACAAACTGAACACAAATACAGCTAAAATAAGCACCACATTGTTTCTTTCACTTTTTATTTTATTTTATTAAGGCTTTTCTGATGTTGGAAAACTTGATTGTTTTCATTTAAATTTTCGTTGTACTACAATTGTATTTTGTTTCTTGACTTTGATTTTATTAAATATAACACTCGCCAATTTTTATACACATTTTTACAGGAAAAAAAGATTAAAATCTTCAAAACATCAACAATGCAATTACATGTCTTAAATTATATTATATTGTTGAATATTTTTTTCCTTGAAATGGTAGACTTAAATACGTAATTATACACAATTAAATATATTTTTTGCTTAACAAATTAACAATGATGCTACTTTTAATGTTTTCCGCAATCATAACTTAGTCTCATAAACGTCAACGAAATCTTTGAAACTTAAAAAGGCAAAGTGATTCTTTTTGTTTTAGAGGAAACTCATAAACTCCATGAAAGTTGTCGTAAGTTTCAGGAAGAAGATCGTAAACCCTGGTCATTTGCATATTTCTGTAGGAGTTTTCGAGAAAAAAGAAGCACTTCCCTTTTTTCATCCTAAATTTTTCACTAAAATACTGGGATTAAAACTTGGGACTGCAGAGATTTAAATGCTTGGATCGTAAAAGTTAGTGTTTTTCTCTGCTACAAAATAGCATTGGTCTTATTTTACTAGTATTCAGGGCGCCGTATCATTTTATTGTAAGAAATTAAAGTCCTATTATTGCTTAGCAAGTTTTGTACTTTTAAGTTTAATGATTATTTATAAATGTTTCTAAATTTTTATTATGTTCATTTAATTATCTCTACTATGCAATCTTGATTTGATAAGTATGCAATGTATTGTTTTTTCAGGTACAATTACATAATTAAGATTTTTTTCTGTTTAAAGCGTATCTTTGCAACAGTCTAGATTTTTTTAATACAATTAAACTATTACAAATGAGAAAAAAACTTTTTTTTTTAAGTTTTCGTATTAGTTTTAAAATAAAATATACTTAAATACCTTTATTCAAGAATTATATGTACTAATTGGACAACAATTTTTTTTATAAGCAATTCGCAATAAAATTAGCTACTTTAATAAAATAGTATCATATATTACCCCCCATTGCTTATTAAAATACTCGATATCAATTAATTTTATTAATTAATCCCAAACAACAAATTAAAACGATCGATTAAATTTCAACGTTAAATTAATTTTCCATGCCTAAGAATTGTAAATCTCTTTAATATTATAATCCCAAACTAGTAATACCTGTATATATTTCATACAATCTTCACCGAAACTCAATTTATAAATGCAAATAAACTTAATTCCGTTTTTGAAATAAAATATTCTCTTTTGCCTCTTAAGTACACATAGTTGAACATCACAAGACAACAATATTACCATCTTTATTCATCCCCGGAATATTTAATCAGCTTAAAAGAGAGTTATTCCAAATAATATACTCATTTATTTTCTCCAGATGAACACCCCCAAGATGATGGTTCCCAAAGGTAACATACAAAGGATTAGTCCTAATGACGATATGTGTGTCTACCTCAATTTGAAGAGTAAATAAATTCCCTTGTTAAACATGATAAGCAGTTTTTAACATAAATGCAACCCAAGAAAAATAGATAAGGGCTGTACTTAAACAAAAATGGTGCAATTCGTTTTGATACTAAGAGAAAACAATTCCCAAATGATGTATGTTTGTTTTCTGTTTTTTTCTTTCTTTTGTTTTCGGTTGCATAGGTGAGCGCTTCTTTTGATTTAGTGGTATTGAGTAGAATAAGATTTTTTTTTAATCCGCATAGATTTGTCTTTTATGAGAAATGAAATGGGGATTGTATGACAAATTGTTAGGGTTGAAAATATTCTTTATGTATCAAACTAGCTTCATATAACCGGCGTTTCATGGATTTACCCTTAATAAAGCTCCAAACTGCAATAATATTGCGACCGGTCTTTGAATAAAACTTTGAATTGATAAGATTATTTACCTGAAATAATATGAACTTAAATGCATGCAATGTGTGTGTGTGCTTTTGTTTATTTTTTGTTTGAAACATAAACTTAAAATGTTTATGGAACATTAAATTTTAAAACTTCTTAATGATCGAATGACTTTAAAAAAAAAGTTATAGTAGTGTATTTTTGTTACCATTTTTGGCTTTGGCATTTCAATTGGTCGATATTGAGTTAGTTTTAATCATGTGAGTGATCTAGTACAAAACAATTCAGTATTTGAAATTATATTGGTGGATGTAAGCTAGTTTTAATCACATTGGAGCGTTGCTACGGAACGTTTCAGCCATTGGCGTTTTAATTTAAAAAACAAATAAAGTAAATAATAAAATTCTTAATGTCACGCAGTTCCAAGTTCGAAATTTTTGCTATTTACATAACTGTTGACATTATCACGCCGTGACATTGTTTGATTGTATAAAAAATATTTCTTTTTCAGTATGTTATGGAAATGTCATACACAAATCAGTTTTTGCTTAAGTCACTGTATATATATATATATTTTTAATAGACATTAAATTACAGAAATTGACTCAGTCCCATGCTCATAAAGACCAAACGTGTATCCAAAGTAAACAATGCAGGTTTCGCGTGAGTGGGGCCGATGCTTAGCATTCCAGAGCACTTGGTGACGAGATTGGAAATGGACACATCAGGATTTTTCCTACTATGGGCAGTCCTGTTCTGAGTTTAGTTTAAGTCGCAGACTACAAGATGTGAATCCTGTTTGCAAAGTTTATACACATCCAAACCCTAAGTACAAAACCAGATCCTCTTACCAAGATCCGTTTATTCCATACTTGATACATAAAACATATTCATGTCCGATACACACACACAAAAAATGTCCAGGGGCATTCTATAAAAAAGGAGATGGGACGAATAGAAAATTCAATCTCCTTCTTCCTGCTTTAAACGAGGATCAGGAAAAAGAAACATCAAATAAGTCTTGTTGAGTCGACCAGAATCGATATTACTTCGAAAGTGCAGAATATTCCCATGTTCTGGAGTCGAACACTAAAACTAAAAGGGGTTACCGTAGGGAGTTATAAAAATGATATAAACTTCAATGACTCAGCGTTGTTATACTGTGGTGGATGGAAATTCGTAGTTTCTTTTGAATAGGCCTTTGGGAAATATGCTGTAAAAAGGGCCCACATATTGAAGTTATGAAACTTTGTATGGAAAGACCAGGGGATGAACACATATTTTTTTAGAAAAAAATATTCCAAAATGTGTTTTGCTCGATTTAGGATGGTAAATTATGTGTAATGATTTGTAATAGAATGAATAGTTACGTACTTAATTTCTAAAATAACATATACAGTTAGGAATTATTTTATTTATGTGGTGTTCAATGTGAATAATCTTTACTTTCCAATACACTGCGATCCGAAAGTTTAGACAATGACGTTTTTTGGCTGTAAAATTTAGAATTGGGATAGTAGAATTTCAAAACATCCCTATATATATTAAAGAAATATTTTGAAATGCTATGATTGAAATATAATACGTTGATTTGCTATAACAAAATTTTATTTCATAAAATAAAATTTTGTATGGTCCCAAAAGTTTAGACACAAATACGAGATTATGCTAATTTAAAGTACATAATGACCTAATTTTGCATTTTTATTGATGAATCATATATTTTTTATATGATAAATTTAAGAAATACGATATCCGGTGAACTAAACAAATTTAATAACGATATTAGTACAATTTTACACCAAAAAGACAATATAGTCACTTTAAATCTTTATTCAAATCATATTTGCTTCAAATTTACAATTTAACATATCTAAATACGAACCGAATGAATACCAGCCCATCACCTTTTAGTTTTGCCACGAATTCGCAGACTTATAGACGCTCATTGATCGATTTTCTTGATGAAAAGTGCAGTATTTCCCATATAAAATCACAAAATAGCAACAGATTATTCTTTTTTGAACTTTAGTACAATGCAGAGATAGTCACCTCTTCAAAAACGCCAAAAAAATTCGGTTATTCCAAAGTAAATTCACTCTACACCATTACAAACTACCACCTTGATGCTAAAGTTTTTGAGGGGAAAAACCGGTGTTTTCAACAGCATATTTTTCAATATTCGGTTAAACCGAACGTGTTTAAACAGCACTAAAGAGACCGGTTAAAATTGTAACCGGTTCAAAGATACCGGTTCTCTCAAGTAACTTCAAATTTTAGTATGAAGAAGAAACTTTCGTAATTGTGTGGAGTGAACTTGCGTTAAAATGTCCTACTTTTTTTGTCGTTTTTGAAGAGGTGACTATCTCTGCATTGTACTAAAGTGCAAAATAGAATGACATGTCGTTATTTTGTGATTTTATATGGGAAAGATTGCACTTTTCATCAAGAAAAATGGTCAATACATGTCCCTAAATCCACGAATTCGTTTCAAAACTTTAAGGTGATGGACTGATATTCATTCGGTTCGTATTTAGATATGTTAAATTGTAAATTTAAAGCAAATGGGATTTGAATAAAGATTTAATATGACTTAATTGTCTGTTTGGTGTAAAATTGAACCAATATCGTTATAAAATCCGCTTAGTTAACCGAATATCGTTTTTTTTTAATTGTCACATAAAAAATATATAATTCTACAATAAAAATGCAAAATTAGGCAATTTTGTACTTTAAATTAGCATAATCTCGTATTTGTGTCTAAACTTTTGGGACCATACAAAATTTTATTTTATGAAACTAAAAATTGTTATAGCAAATCAAGCAATTATGTTTCAATTATAGCATTTCAAAATACGTATTTAATATATATATAGGGATGTTTTGATATTCGAATTTCACAAATCTAAATTTTACAGCTAAAAAACATCATTGTCTAAACTTTTGGATCGCAGTGTATATGAAGTTGGATGCTTATCTGTACATTTCTAGCATGCACGGAGTTTCAACACAGCCAAATTACTAATCTTAATTTTGAACAGAGGTTAAGGGACGAGGTTGACACCCAAGCTGCCACCCAACTGGACTTCAAGCGACATCGTAAGGCAACTGAACCGGGACTTTGGACTCCACAAATTAAACGAGAACGTGTGTCCTAGAGTACTCGGGAAACCCCGCAATTAATTCAATTTTTTAAATCAAATATCCTTTATCTAGAATGAGTGCGGTATTCACTATCAATTGTCCATATCTGTTATTTGTACAGAAAGAAACCTCGTAAATATAAGCTGCAAAATACAAACCAAACAATATAGCTGCGCAATTTTCTAAGCGGAATTGTTATATTTAGATACGATAGCTGATAGACGAGGATGAGATCAAATAAAGCTGAAGTCAATTGATTGCAGTCAGCATCTCAAATTGCAAAATAAATACTTTATTTGCAAACATTCTGCTATAATAACATCAAATATTGAATTCAATCCAATATTACTTATGATTATTAGCTAAGTTTTCTGGTAGCTAATAATCATAAATATAAATTTAATTTTAATTGAACACTCAACGTTCTTCTCTTAAAAAACCAACGAAATAGCCTACTTTATTCAGTCAAAACTTAACATATTTTATTCACGCAAAAACATGCAAAGCAAAGATTATCTACTGAACGAAATCTTCTTAGGCCGTTGTTTTGTTTTCACGCCTTTGCAATTTTAATATTCTCCTTTTTTTCTAAGCAAAAACCAAACCGCTTTTTTCCGGCTAAGCGGAAATGAAAATTCCATTTTGCGGGAACAAAACTTTAAAAACTCATAAACCGCAAACGACTCACAGTCATTTACAGAGGAGCAAAAGTAAAACTAAGCACGTATTCATCAATGCTGGCCGAGTAAATGCGTCTGCATGTGTAATGAAAGGCAGGATATTTCTTTTACTTTTTAAGGGCTACGTAATGGCTTAATGTTGGCTTTCATCTCATGATGCCACGTTTTCTTACCTCTTATTTTTTGCACATTATAAGGGCGAATTAATTTTGTTCCACGTTACTGAAAATGGGGAGGTAGTAAGGATTCAACTATGTTTTGAAAATAGTATGTAGTAAGGATTATACTAGTTTTACGATGAAAAAGCAGTCACAGAATAAGTTTAGAAAACATTAACTGGTCGTTAAAATTTGC
This sequence comes from Hylyphantes graminicola, assembly GCA_023701765.1. Classification (NCBI taxonomy): domain Eukaryota; kingdom Metazoa; phylum Arthropoda; class Arachnida; order Araneae; family Linyphiidae; genus Hylyphantes; species Hylyphantes graminicola. The sequence continues at coordinate 32,373,075 of CM043116.1, forward strand.
TGTGATTGTTTTTGAAAATGTATTGGGAAAACGTTATCAGTTAACCTATCGATATCAATACATGGAATATTATTATATAAATAAAAGATCAGTACATTAGTAAATTATCAACCAGAAAAGACACCAAAATACCAAAATATTAGTGATTAGCTTTTTAAAGTGAAAAATGAGCCACGACACGAACTCACAGTTCTTAAGAAACTGGAAATTATCGGTGTTTTTTTTTTTTTGTTTTTTTGTTTTTTTGTAACTTAATTGAGCGTACGAATATAAAAATATAGACTTGGAATATAGGTAAAATCGTTCATAATAAGCTATTTGATTACCATAAACAATAAATTATATCTAATAATATCAATTATAAATTATATAATTACATAAATTATATTATTATTTTGTAAATTTAGCCGTTAGAGATTGGGCAAAACATTAAAAACCGTAGTAGTTTTATAATCTTAAAAGAAGAAATCAAAATATGAATTATACACTCCTATAAAAATAATAAAAATTATATTCGAGATATTTTATTAATTTGAAAATAAATGTTTTATTTAAATCCAAATGTTGAATTTATTGTTAAGCTATAAAACATCAACTGCTACACTAAGTGGTTGACATAAATTAAACGTTAATAATTAATATTGATAAAACATAAATTATTATCTTTTTTGTTAGGTTTTAGAAAACTTGCTATAAATTTACCTTTAAAAATAGTGTTTAAGTAAATAATTTAGTTTCCGTTGTTTTTTCACCTCTTTTCCTCCCGTTATAGACTCAATACATAATTAAAAGTGACGGCTTCCTAAACTACTTATAACATTTTAAGAAACTTCAAGTTTCAGAAATGTTTCCATAATCCAAAAACATTTATGTTATAAGAAATCTTAAACATCACATGAAATGTTCTTAATGGAGTTAAGGGTTTTGAAAATAGAAGCAAATAAAAGCTAATTTGACAAGTTGAGTTGGCCCAAAGAATGCCTGTAGCGTCTTTATAAATTACTTGTTAAGAAAGCCATTAAATTAACGTTTGGCTGACAGTTTCAAACCAAAAATCAGCATAAATTTAATTTACAAAAAATAGTTCTTTATCCCTCCCTATTGGGACCCGGATGGTCAAGTGGTTTGAATTGCAGACAATTACGCTATCGGTCAGCGCATTGTAACGGGTGAGGGTTCGATTCCCGCCTTCGCCTTGGGTGTATATTCCCTTCTCTGTGACAGCAAAAATTCTTTATGTGTCTGTCTTACTTGACTAAGGCTTTATAAGCGGGTCTCTGGTGAAGCACAAAAGTCGGATTATATATGTACCTCCTTCTGATTAACATAAGGAATAAAAATAAGTTATCAAATTTTAATTTTCCGTGTTTACACAACCAATACGATTCCATAAAAACCTAAAACCATTTGGGAATACAAGCTATTTTGGGATAAAAATTCAAAATAAAAATAAAACGTATATCCGTTTCATATTTCTGGACAAGATCTCGAATTTCTGCTTGTGTGTGCTTTTCTTTCCCGTCCCGGATTCCAGACGGCAGTGACTATTTGCCCTGTTCCATAATAAAAGAGGACTAGATGGAAAAGAGGGGTGAAGTTGAAAGGGATTTTCATGGCTTCGTAATGTTATATTAGGACATGTTTTGTGGGGATTATGGGATTTCATGAAATGTACCCAGAATATTGCTGTGTATGCCTAGGGGAATTTTTTAATAAATAGGGGAAACCAGGGATACGTGACCCGATTTGTAGTTTATACTTATTAAATTTACAATGTTTATATACGAGTAAATTTAGTCTATTTATATTTAACTCAGTATTACGCAAGATTTATCATCTTCATTTCACAGCATTAACTCTGTAGCCTAAAAATAACTTATTTAAAGTTTTGTGTCAAGAAATGTACCTAGAATATTGCTGTATATGCCTAGGGGAATTGTTTAATAAATAGGGGAAACCATCAGGGATACGTGACCCGATTTGTGGTTTTCACTTTTTTAAATTTACAATGCTTATGTAAGTGTACATTTCGTCTATTTATAGTTAACTCAGTATTACGCAAGATTTATCATCTTTATTTTACAGTATTAACTCTGAAGCCTAAAAAAAATATTTAAAGTTTTGTGTCAAGAAATGTACCTAGAATATTGCTGCATATACCTAGGGGAATATTTTAATAAATAGGGGAAACCAGGGATACTTGACCTGATTTGAAGTTTTTACTTTTTTAATTTACAATGTTTATAGATGTGCAAATTTTGTCTATTTATAGTTAACTCAGTGTTACGCAAGATTTATCTTCATTATTCCATAGTATTAACTCTGAAGCCTAAAAAAATAATTAATTTAATATTTTGTGTCTAGAATCCCAATATATAGATTGATTTGATGTAACTTATACATTTAAGAGTATGGCTTAAAATTATGATTTTAAAATGTGTATGGCGCTTAATGCATGATAAATTGGAAACATTCTGTCTATTTTGTCGCTGTCTTTAGTAAAGACAATGTAGTATGTAGTTAAAAACGTTAAAAATACAAACAACCAGTTTAAAAAGTATCAAAATTATATAAAAAAATAATTTTAACGACAAGTAACTGAATTATTTTCTTTTGATGCAGGAAGATATTATCTTATAGTTTAAACCGTAACCAATGCTTAAATTACATTTTTAGATTCTTGAATGTAATTTTTTGACGCTCAATTTCTGCACGAAAGTGAATATAACCAACTTCACGGCTTTTAAAATAAAAGAAAATCTTTTGTTTGATGCAACCAATTTTAAAAGCTTTAATCTTCTAAAACAAAGCGCAAAAACCAAGTTAACAAAGACAACGTTATTATAAAAAGCACTTATTCATTAAATGAAATTTAAATAAAAGCCCCTTTTGCATTTTGATACTCCTGAATTCGCAACAACGTCCTTTTTCTTATACAAAAGATAACACTGTACTTATTTAGAAAAAAAAATACACGTGAATTCTATTTAGCTAAATTAAAATAATTAAAGTAATGTTAAACAAATAAATGAAATATAAAGAAATATAATTTACGTTTTTTTTTTTAATGTGGTATACTGCACACATTTTAACCTTATATTAACAAGCACTTTAAATACATACTGATAAATTTAAAATGTGAATAAATTATATATATTTTAGGAAACATGCATATAGAAATAATTCATGTCCTTTAAATGCAAGATTCTGAGATCCTTCAAAAGTTCTTAATCAATAAAAGTGTCAAAAATTTTAAAATCAATTTGTTTTATAATTAATAAAATCGATCATTTTGTGTTAAAACTTAACATCTGATCATTTATAAATTTGTCTGCACAGTTTGTTTATACGTCTAATGCAAATGTGTTAAAAATATATTATAATATGTACATAGCTGGTAGCACAACAGAGTCATTTTTTTCTGATACTATAATATATATTCGATAGTTTTTATAACCGTCAATTCACATGATTTTTGCCTTAAAATTCAAATTACTTAATGTAATATATGCACTTTCGTTTCATAAAAAGAGCTGTTAAAAACCAGTAAACAAAATTATTTTATCAATTTCTTGAAAACGTCTCTCATCGTCCAATTATATATTAAGAGAAGAGTTTCGTTAATCTGTGAAACGTTCAAACGTACAAACGTTCTATTTCCTAAAAACGTCTCTCTTCGTCCAATTATATATTAAGAGAAGAGTTCAGTAATCTATGAAAACGTTCAAACGTGCACAATTTTTGAAAAAATATCATTTAATATTCTAATATATAATATGCTTTGCATATGCATACATATTATTTTCTTCATCAATTATCAAACTAACGTTTCTAATAATTCCCTCTGCCAGATGCAAGCTTCTAAGCCCTTCTGAAACTTCCACAAACTTCTCTCGAATAAATGGCATCCACTAAGTTCAATTCATTTTCAGGGACTTGGTAACTAACATCCATCATTCTGCACTTTAGCGTAACGTCTAAATAACGATCGCTTAATATGCAAAACGCACTTATGCGGATAATAAGACTGAACTAAAAATCCCTGCTGCATTATGAATATTCCTGGTAGAATAACAATGTCTCTATTTCTATTAGAGTGCATCTAAGTAAATAGTTTTATTTCGATAAGAACTTAAAACATACTTATTTTTTTAAAACTTACTTATAACAATATAAGGAATATTTTAAAAATCAATTAAGTGTTGTTTTCTTATGAATGTTTCAGAGTTATCAAATCGACGAAAATCGAATTGAAAATAATAATGTATTTCGTAGTTTGAACCTTTATATTTGTATTTATTAAGTAAAACTTATTAGGTACATTTAATTTTATTTTATTTTGAATACTTTCAACTAAATATATTATACAAATACTATAAAAAATAAAATTTTCAGCCATTTTAATATTTCTACTAATTTTTTCACATGTTTCGAACATCTAAGAAACAGAAATGCATTTTAATTTCTCTAAGCTAACTAAGGGAAATGTAGTCTGCTCAATTGCGTAAATCGGACCTAGTTAAAAATTAATAACGTATATTTTTACAGAAAATATTCTTCTATGCAAATACAATTTAAATTTTCTATCCAAAATAACCAAAAAATAAAAACTAATTTTAGAAATAAACCCAGCTAGTCATATAATGCAAAAATTTCATCTTACATCCATTTCATCTTCTGTCTAGCTAACACATTACATCATCCCATGCCAAAGCGAAAACTCTTCTTAATATGCAAAAGGCACTTTTGCGTATAATAAGAGGCAAGTAGCAATGCCGCTGCTCTTTCTATATCTCAAGCCTTCATTATAAACTCCTTCTTTTGGATACAAAGACGGCACACAGTATTTCTTAATAAGCAGTCCTCCTCTCGAAAATTGCCTAAATTAATTCTAGGCACATGGTCTCTCATGTTCGGTCTGACATTGTTTAGAATACGCAGCTGTGTCAGTATGTGCCAAGAGGGATTCTTAATTAAGAAAAGACTCCATGTCGGTAATGTGTTGGAATCTTGTAAGATGTTTCTCGTATTACAATATAACTGCTGATTGTTGAGACGGTTTTTAATAATATGATATTTAGTAAGATTAAAATTATCTTTTAATTACATCTAAAAGTTTATCTTAAAAATTGCACTCTTTCATGCACAACCTATTAACTATATATTTTTTTTAATTATAATTTTCATTAATTTTTCAATTTTAAAATCATAATAAATTAGTGTCAAAATGTGCATAAATTGTTCAAAACATGTTTCAATCAACTGAATTCAACCGATTCACCAACATTCTAAAATGCGAAATAAATAATTTCCGGAAGAATCAATTAGGCAAATCAATTTATCTAAAGAATATAATTAATATATACCCATAATGGCTTTTTTTAATGGCAATTAAATATATAAATTCAGTAAATATATGTTTTTGAGGTTTTACAATAGTAATTTAGTTTATATCGAGTAAATTCTCAATTATAAGAATTGTGTCGTTTTAATATTTTTTTAATCCAAAATTGCAATTAAAATCATATTAACACAATATTTATGCTAATTATTTTATTTCTAATTTTTATTGATATTTGTTAATAATATTAAAATTGTAAAATAAGCAACATATATATACCCTGCTCTTCTCACACATTTTCAGACCTTTTAAGACACATTTTAAGTATAATTTTAATATATATGATTTCTTATACAAGTAAGTACTCAAAATTTTTTATAAAATCTTGTTTACCTATGTTATAAAACTCCAGCGATATAAATATAAATGCGTTAAGCTTAGTTAGAAATGTTTACACTGTTTGTAAGCTACGTGTTTTTCTAAGAACAAACATAATGGAAAAGAACAACAGCTTTATTGGGTTAGAACTACATGATGCCTATCAAGATACGCTTCCTTAACTATGTACTTTGCGATGACTCTCATGAGAGTACTTAAGGTTCTAAGGGGACAGTTAGGTAATACTATTTTTTAGAAAGTGCTGTTACGGCCAATATACTTTAAACGATGCATTTGTATAAGATTTTATCGCTTTAACTTTTATGTGCTATATTTGCAAATTACCACAGAAAATTAAATGAAAAAATCTGATTAATAAAAACTGAATTTAAATTTAATCGGAGAAATCCATGTGAACATGTGGTATTGATTAACTTTATAAAGTGTGTTTAAATTGCAATGCTTGAAAAGTGTACAATGAAGATCTGCGTTCGTTTTTTTTTTATTTTTTATTTTGAAGCAATAATGATAATATTTGGTTATTTTCAATACCTTTATATAATTTATGTATTCTTCAAACTTAAAGTCAATTTCTGAAATTATGGTATGGGGATGGACTTAAAAACCAAATAATGAAAATAACCTATTTTAAAAAAGCATCAGACAACTTCTAGACAAAATATTCTGAACCATCTTTCTCAAAAGATCTCTTGTTTACTTAATATTTTATTTAAAAACATGTTGTTTATTAAATAATTACATTTTAACCAAAATACGGAGTTAAATAATATTTAAAAACACCATTTCTTAACATATTAGTAAAATAAATCGTATTATTTTCCCCAAGGTACTTCTGCCTACCTTCTTATTAGAGAAAGTTCTATTTAGGAATACAGTTAATTTATATTTGAACAATGTCAGCACACACTGGGAAAAATCAACCAAAACTATCAAATTTGTTCTCACATATATAAAGATAAAAGTCACCCGAAGTCTTTACACAAAGAAATATCTTCAACCAGTATCAGTGGACCCGCTAAACGAATTTACTCCAATCTTCTCAAACTATTCTCCGCTATGTCAACACCGAGGCTGAATCTAACGAATAGGCGGTCTCATACGATTTATTGGTTTAAATCTCGGGAAAACTAACCCTGATTTTCCTGTATCTTCTTTCTGTTTCGAAACAAAGCACACAAACTCCCCAAAGAAATGGGATTGGCGAGCAGAAGTAAGATAGAGTGTCCGGCAAAAACAGCGCACACACTTCTGCATTCGTTTGACAAACGTGAAACTCTTATATTTATTGAATTTTGGTAAGGTTTGTTTAACTGTGAATATATTTTTTAATGTTCAATAGGTTATTCTTAATAACTTTCTATTACCCTTTTTCATATATTGTATAATGAAAGTATTGCGATGGGGAAAATTCGAAATGGAGATTTTGTGTTTTTTCTACGTTTTGAAGGAAGCTGATTGTAAAGAGTTAGTTTTGATCATTGGTTCGTGATCTGTCTGCCTGAAACCACTCTACAATTAGAATGAAAAGAACTATGGACTACCAATTTAGCGCAAGTTGTGTCATAATAATGTTTTGATAAAATAGTGCAAGCGCAAAAGGTAGCTGCAATATACTTTTTTATGTTTTAAATTTATTAAGAAAACAATGGTAGTGCAAATGGTGAATGACATACAGCTTTTTAGGCTTAAAATGTGCTGAAATTAACTCATATGATAAATAACTATCTTTAAACATATTTATTTACAATAAATTTAAATTCTGGTAGTTGTTACAGTTTATAATGTTAATTATTTTTGGCTTCAGAAATTGGAAATTGAATCCAAACAGACGTTTGAGAAACGTTCTAGCTCCTTCATCAACTCTGTCCCAAAAATCGAATTTGTCGGATTAATATTTTATTTTTTTTAGTCAAATTGGGCTGTGTAAAATAGTAATTATTAATTTATTGAGTCGTGTGTGAGGCTTTAACCAACAACCAATAATGAAAGAGCCAAATTCAGGGTTTTCATTGTGGACGTGTTTAGTCTGAAGAGGTATTAATTTATTTACTATTGCATGATGTAAACAATAAAAATGAACATACAAAATTCATTATAACTTTTTTTAAAATTTGTAGTGAATCTTATGTATCGCATCATAAAAGTTACATTTAAACAACTTTGACAAACGTAGGCAATTACAGATAAGGCATTCAAGAGACCTTCAAATTTAACAACATCGAAAATTGAAAAAAAAAATATTGAAAAAAATAATGAAAAATTTCCTGGAAATATAAGTTTTGATAAAGGAAAAGTAATTGTATGTTCAATACATGATTGAAAATTTTAAGAGATGACATACAAAAATTAAAAAACGTTTTTTCAGCCTTCAAGAATATATATTTTTCATACGACATTATATGAAAGACAGCATTGCAACTGCAAACAATGTTAGCGAGAACTCAGTCAGGAATTTAAAAAAAAAAACGAAAATTTCAAAATAGCTGACCATGTCATAATGACAGAGCTGACAAAAAAAACTATGGGAGTTAGACTAGGGTAGTTATCTGTAAGACTTAAATGATTGATTATGATCTATTTTTAATTTACGGGTCATTTTATTATAATCCTTTTTTTTTTAGCGTTCATTTTCCTCAGAGTCAATTGAGTCAATCGTACACAACATTATCAAACCAGTATTGTAATAAGTTGCCTTTCCCTGATCTTGTTGAAATATCAGAGCCAAGTTGCGGCAAAAAGAAAGAAGTATCTTTATTTAATGCTACTGTTCCAACACTTAATCCCAAAGTGTCAAGGGAGGATAAGACTTTTACCGAAATTAAATTTACACCTTTTATTGGATCGGATACTGGAAGTGTTAGTTTTTTCTTACAATTGTATATATCTTTTGATTTAGATTCACACAGCTTTTTTCATAGGTTTTTATGCTTTGTTTTAATTTTTATTGCTCTTTTTTATACGATAAAGTGTGTATTAAAGTGTCAGTCCTTAATAGTTATGAAGTAAGTTCTTATTAGAAGAAAGCTCTGATTTGAACTAGATATAACGGTTCAACTACTGTTAAACATTTTGCGTTTGGTTTCACCATAATAATGGTTACTAGTAGCCGCAACGGCTGAGTGGTGAAATGTTTCACCATATATTTTCAGTATTCAGTTAAACTATTTTCCAGGTTTTGGAATCAAAAGCTTAAGAAATGGTTCACCCAATAGTTCCGAAAATATGGTGAAGCATTTCACCACTCAGCCGTTACAGCTACTAGGAACCATTATTATGGTGAAAACCAACCCAACTTTTTTAACCGTGTAGACGCTTTTTGTTAAGCAAACAAATACTAGTTTTTCTGCCGGTCTTAAATATATATAGTTTAAATGTTTGCTGTGAATATAAAGCAAATGGAAGATCACGATTTTACAAACATTACCAGTGCAAGTCACTTATATTGATATGCCATTTTCTTACAACGTAGGAGTTATCAGTTAACGTGATTGAAAATTTAAGTTTTGCTTACAATAATAAAAAAATAGGCATGATCTAGACTTGATAATCGTTCTAATCATATTTCAATAACACATTACATTTACAAAGTTAAAATAGGTTACTTCTGTTAAAATGTTTAAACTAAGATAGGGTGGTTAATTTCTCTGTGTAATAAATAACTATGAAATAGTTATAAAAAATAACAAAAAAGCTATAATTTCATTAATGATTATTATTTTAGATTTTTGTATTGAAAAAAAGTAATATTCGTCATCCTACAATGTTTAAAAAAAAACAATGTTTCAAGATTTCATCGATTAATTGGTAACTAGCAGCTGCAATGGATGTGTGAATAAAATTTTCACCATGGCCTTAGAATTAGGTTGAATTATTCTTCAGATTTTGAAATATAAACTTGAAAAAGCGTTCAACCGAGTTAAAAAAAATGAAATATTTAATCACACAGAAATTCATTTACTATGAACTTTTTTTCTTGCAGAAACAACGAATGAAATTGGTAACAGTGTACGTAGTCTGTATGATAGGAAACTGTACGACAACATAAAAAAAATCTGCATATTAGAATATATCCGGAGTAATAGACATTAACCTTAAATTATGATTGACTTAAGCTGATTAAAAATTCACTATTCCAACCAATGAAAATTAAAACTTAGGGATGCTTCATGTTAAAATAATCAAATATTTTAAAGTTGTGGAACAAATTTCCTTTCTGTTACAGTTCGTAAGAGTTTATACATGCAACAACAATTGGCTTAAAAATATAAAACTCAACAATTTCAATTTTAGAAAAGCTTTTGGAAAAAAATTATTTTTATGATGACATCCCGCCTAACTTAATCAGTCGACAAAACCTGATTCAGCTGGAAACATAAAATAAGTAAATTTACTTTATGTATAAATTTCATTCAATTTCGCTGCTGAGTCAAGCCTGAAGTTTTTTCTAACCCCAACGAAGCCGAAAGTTAGGTAACGACTAAACCAAAGCTCTTGGAAAATCTAATGGCTGCATAATGTGTGGATCTCATCGAATATTTAGTTTTATATTTCGTGGAAATATGCAAATAACAGTATACATTATTCATGAGTCAAGTAGTGGACTTTTCCCTTTAAGATAGATGACGATGAAGTATTTTAGGGCAATATTTTTACTGCCCCCCAAAACTAAAAGCGCGGGAATATTTTTATGGAACTTTATGAAATAAACTTTTCATTTGAATTTACTTAAACTTGGCCGCTTCTTCAGTGAATCGGCAGATTTCCCCCGCACTTAAGTAATTCCATAAGAAATAAAATTCCAAAATATTTTATAAGATTGATTAAATCAGAATCCTTTTCAAAGTGCCACCTCTCGTTCTACTGCAAAAATGCTAATATTTAACTGCATATTCATCACTTCTATCATTTGTCTTTGCTGAGGCTTCTGTGAAACCTTTTTGGACATAATATGGTAATTTTATTAAAATTAGATAATTAAAGTGTAGACTGAACTTTTAAAACAAGAATATTTTCTTTCTAAAGTAAAGTAAAACTCTTTAAGAAGGGAGAATTAAAAAATATTTTTTTTCCCTTATTTTATAAAGTAAATCTTGGTAGCTTATAAATTAAGAAATTACTCATTAAAAATAAATTTTGTCTTTCCATACAAATATTTTTACGTAGTTCTCAAATTTAAAATTGAAAATTAAAGATTATAATATAGCTTTTTTATTAAATTTTGCATCATGATTAACTGATGCAACATTTAATCTTTCTTAAAGCAACGTTATTTTTTTTTAATTTTCCTACCGTATTTTTACTTTGTATGGTTTAAAAGTAACATGATAGCTAAGATTGTTTAGATTTTTTTGTTACATTTTATTGTTTTTAAAAGGTTATTAATTATTACGTGACTTAATGAGATGTGCCTGTATTGCAGACGAAAATATTATATTAAGATTTCATCATGTAGCAGTCTCTGTACAAAACAAATTCGCAGGACTATAATGTCCCCACTACATTTAAAAAGTTGATTTTTCAGGAAAAAATAAGAGCTATATAGAAAAACTAGTAGAGTTTATTTCGCTCGAGACTGAAATTCTTCAATAAATAAGCAGACTTACCATCATAATTGAAATTGTTTATTTTATAACCTTTCCAAAGACATGGCATAATTGGCCTAGATACACTCTTAAAACGAACGAGCGATTTTAACTCAGACTGATTAATTTTCACTCCTCCAGTCTGGAAAATGCACTTCTCCTTTTGGAGTGGATCCTTTGTGTGTTAAACCTCCGACAGGATCACTCCAAACGAGTGATTTTAACTCAGTCTGAGTTAATATTCATTCCTTTCCAGTGTCGAAAATGCACTTCTCCAACTGGAGTGGATTTCACTCTTTTGTTTTAAGAGTGTAGGACATTATTTAACCTTACTATATTAAACAATTTTGCACAAATACTAAATGAGAATCTTCAATGAAGTTATAAAGACTAGAATTAAATCCGAATGAGACCAAATGAACACGGGTCTTTAAATCAATGTGTCACCTGTATTAATACAATGGGAGAAAATGACCACATTTCAACTGCTATATTGAGTATTTTTTTTAAAAAAAGTATGATAATTGGTGTTTTTGAAATTGGTTTGAATAATTTGTTGTAAAACAATTTATTGAAATTAAAATATATTTGAACCAATTTCAAAAAGTTGTATTATAGAGCCCTGCCAGCTATAGACATTTATCATAAAAAATAAACGTTTTGTAAAAATATTCAAAACTGCCGGCTACATGTTGCTTAAAAATCATTTTCCCAAATCGAATCAACACAGAGCCACTTTGTTTTGGAGACCAGCAGCCATTCGGTCTCATTCTCCGTTTAAAAAAACTCAATCTCCATACCTGCTCTCGCATACACATCCCTACTACCAACAGTCCCTGCACTGTTCGTCGCCTCGCATCTGTAGACCGCAGCATGGACATCGGCCCTGTAATCTTCAGCGGCGAAGGGCGGGAAGACAAGGGCCCCGTCATGCCTCGTATGACGAAGACCAGGCAGGTCATGTATGATCTCCCCGTCATTCTTGACCCACGTGACCACAGGACGGGGTCGTCCTTCTGCTAGACATGAGATGACCGTGCCGCTGGAGTTGGAGAATTCGGCCTTGCTTGGTGGCTCGCTGATGAAGGATGGAGGCTTGGTCAAGGGGTCGCTGGATAGCACTGGAATGTAGAATGATGTATGGTGAGTGATGGGTTTGTATATCTAATATAGTGACATAGATAATGCATAGTTAATGTGTATTAAATGATTAGGTATGCAGTAATTAATTAAGAAAGGAAGTTGTTGAGTATAATTTTGAATAATAAGGTGTTTTTTTAATGATTTATTGTAATATAATCACCAAGGTGTACTGGATAGCAATGGATGGTTTAATATTGAACTGTGAAAGATGTAAATGTATCGCCATTGGTTTTAAATAACCATTTGTAGTATTTGGTATTTTTAAGAACTTTGCGGCAAATAACATTGTTTGTACTTTACCCTATAAATTTTAAATAGAATTTCACAATGTTCAAATTCGAATATAGTACTTTACTATTGAATACCTTAGTGGAAGATTGTGCTTATTGGCATTTTTTTAAAGGAAAATGAGACATTTGTTTCAATGAACAGATCATTCCATTCTTTAAAGATAAAGAAATTCACCCTTTTCACAATTCTTAATTTAAGTAAGGAAAAACTAAAAACAAATTTTCTTTTTTTTTGTCACTTCGAGCGTTCTTCCACTAAGCTCTTCAATTATAAGATTCCGTCAAACTTTTTAACTGTACTTTTGAATTTAATGCTATAAACTCGGATTTTCGTTAATTTTTACATATTAATGTAATTTACTATTCACTTAATACTTAAATTCTCTAAAAACATTATTTTACGAACCAAAATTTAATGCAGATAGATACACTATTTATTTTATCTAGGACAAAGCCACATGCACTACAATTATGTAATATATATATTATTCTACCTTATCTCTACAGTTATTTTTTACATGCATAAAAAAGTTATCATTCCCAAAAATAAACACCATTTATCATCCGCCTAAATAAAAACTTGTTTGCATTGTCACCTGCGCTCTTTTTGTGTTGCGTGTATTCGCAGTTTGCTTATTTCCTAAATGAGTGATGATCATAGGTCACTGGTGAAAGCATAATTACACATTCCAGAATCTTTTTGATGTCGTTTGCGTGTTAAAAACGCCGCACGCGACTAAACGATGCATTGAAAATTATGCTTGTTGGGTGTATATTGGCGTATTCAAGGAACTACATTAATCAAAAACGTTTGTTTAAATTAGAAGGGAGCAAAACGAAATTATTTAAAGTCCATTTGCATAAATAACTAAATATTACAGAGTTTCGTACGAATGAGTAGTTTTTAAATCCATTCAAATAATGCTTATAGTTGTTTCACTTAAATAATTTATTGTTTTATTAGATGTTATTCAATAATCAAATATAGCTGGTAGTATATGGTTATTTTGTATTGAGTTGGATGTATGCATCACAAATTTGGTTAAAAATAATTTTATCTAAATTTCAAATAAATAATGAAAAAATTCAAATATTTAGCATTGCATACACTCTTAAAACAAAAGAGTGAAATCCACTCCAGTTGGAGAAGTGCATTTTCGACACCCTAAAGGCATGCATATTTTCTCAGACTGAGTTAAAATCACTCGTTTGGAGTGATCCTGTCGGAGGTTTAACACACAAATGATCCGCTCCAAAAGGAGCAGTGCATTTTCCAGTCTGGAGGAGTGAAATCCACTCAGAGTGAGGTAAATTGAGAGTGTTTGTTTTAAGAGTGCAGGTTTTTTCCCCATCAACGTTCCATTTGTGAATGTCTTCAGCAGATTCCTTTCCAAATAAAAACAGTAATTCGGAGTTTTAAATATCGTTTTTCATGTTATTTAGTGTGTCATTCATACATTATTCGGTGTTGGAGTCATAATTTGTTTAATATTTTCCGATTTAGATAAAAAAAAATAAGCTTAAAGTTCATCAATGCAAATGTCCATTTCATTCATCGTTAATTAGTCAAAGGTTTTCGATACATCAAAATTGGCAAAATAAGACTTTTTCGTTTTATTGTATGAACATTTAACATAACAGTTCTGCATTTTATATTTAAAAAAACTATAAACAATTCTTATTAATAAAAAGTTATGTGAAATGTGATTATTATTATCTCAGTAAAACCTTAATGTTAAAATGAAACTTTAAAAGCTAATCTCCCTGAAAAAAGATTTTCATATTTTGAGGTATTTCATAAAGCTAATACTTTTAACTATAGCATTTTTAAACTTCGTTTTTGCTTTTTCAAATGCAAAGTTATTTTTCAATACAAGTTCGTATATCTCTTGTTCATTTGTCACCTTTAGTTACGTGCAAATTATGTTCAAAGTTCAAAATTTGTTTTTCAGTAAAATTTCAACAAGTTGTGCATATTTCCAGGTTATATACCTGTATTTTTATTGAGAACCTAAAATTGTTTTTTTTATTAAAAGAACACCAAGAGAGATTAGGAATTTTAAAAATTATGGAATATTTTATAATAAATTTAAAGTTTAATAAATAAAGCACATATTTTAAATGAAAATAAAATTGTATTTGAATTACAGTTTTATTTTCAGTTTTACTAAGTACCTCATTGTTTTGATAAGCTAATTTGATAAAACAAAACATTTTTCAGTTTCAAAATACTCAAACGTTGAATATCCTTCACCATTTTACGAACAAACATATGTTTATAAGCAAAGAAATACCTCTTAGAAAGTGTTTTGTATTAAGGGGTTGTTTTGAACAAGCAGTTTGTTAAAAAGATGAAGTTTCAATAAAAAATAAAAGTTAAAACTTATCAGGTAAACTAAGTCGACGTTTATAATTAAAATTATTTTGAAATAAATCTACATCTTTAAGTGTTTGGTTAAGAAACCACAAATAAAAATGACTCGCGCTTTTCCCCCACAAATAAAACACAAAATCAAAATTATAATCTAAGCATTGTCAAGTGAACTACTCCATTAAAACATAGAACGAACCGCTTATCTCTTTTGTGCACCACTCCAAAGCTTAACCGAAAAGAAATTACTAATTGACTAAGTTACCGGCTCAGTTGTTATGGAAGTAAAACAAGTCCATGCTGGAAATCGATGGAGCAAATCGAATAAATGAATCGGAAAAAACCATCAATCGATATTCCATGGTTAAGGCCATACCCCATAACGAGTCCAGATCTGGGAATAATTGCCTTAGTGTTAAGCGGCGACCATTTCTAATTAACTCGCTGAATAAGGTGTCAAGTCGGAGAATTCTCTGAGAAGAAAAAAAATGTAGAAAGTAATTAAGATTTTGATAAGGACAAATCGGTGGGGCTCGGGGGTTAAAGAAAACATTTAAATTAAAAAAAAATAGTTATGTTAATTTGAACTTTGGTTTGACGGTTGTTTTTTTTTAGAAGCTCTTTTTATGCGGAATGTTATTTCATTTCAGTTTTTTAACATTAATTGCTTACTCAAAAAAAAAACTTTTTTGAAGTGATTCGATGTTTTTTTAATTGCTTCTTAAAATAGATTAAAATTGAACTGCTCGTAATATTTTATAAGTAATAAATGTTAAAAAAAATAATTAATGTATAAGTGTGTATTTATGGTATATAACTACACCTAAAATCACTTTTACCTTCTAAAACTTATTTTACATTGAAATTATATCCGTAGTGTTTCTGGCATATTAAAACAAATTTAAAAGTAAATTATTCTTTTACAATGCCTACGTACCATGTTTGGCAACATTCAAAAGCTTTTTTAGATTATAATGTGTGATGGATATCTATTATATTTTGAAAGTACTTCAATTTGTTTCTTAAAGTTGATTATTTTGATATGTTTAATCACCTTCATAGTTGTCTAGAAGACACTGAGTGGTTCATGGTCTTCTACTGGAGTTCTAGGACAATTTACACTAGGGTTAAGACTTCCACTTGTTTACTTTCGCGGTTTGGGAATTGACCTTCACCGAGTTAATTGATCATATATTAGGTTTAGTTTCTTAAAGTTGACCATTTTAATATTTTAATTCCAATCATAGTTGTCTAGACAGAACTGAGTAGGCCAAGGTATACTGCCGGAGTTCTTGGACAGATTACACTGGGGATGAGACTTCCAACTGTTTACTTTCACGGTTTGGGAATGTACCTTCCCAGAGTCAATCTATTATTTATTAGGTCTACACTTGTCTTAGGGATGTGATGTATTTGAAAGAAAATATGTTTTAAATGCATATGTTTTATTATTTATTTCATATTATCTGTGCAGCCCTGTTCATCCTATTGATTTTGATTTGAATATTGATTTTAATATTTTGTAGCAAGCGCGTAATTTTTTATAAAAAGCATTACAATAAAGGTGATAAGTAATTGTTAATATGTTTGAATTAATTAATCTAATTAGTTATTTTACAATTGATATTGCGATATATTTTTTTATGAAATACTTACTTTTTATACGATCTTTATCACGTAAAACAGGCCCATCCATATCGGTAAATGATAATACTTTATGCAATCACATACTTTCCAAAACCAACTTTTCCCATTATAAATACAGCGAAAATTCCCTTTTACAAATTTTAAACGCTTTACGATTCTTTAAAGTGGAAAATCAATCGACATAAATATTGATTAACATTTCCGTTATTACACATGCACTTTACTGAATCCGTTTTTTATTTAAGCTTTCTCCCATAATTCCATATCCCCAACCAGGCAGCTTAGATTCTTTGAATTAACTAATCGAAAAATCTATAATTTATATTTTGTTTTACCTTACCTTGAATAAATCGATCATATTACAGCCGAGCGGGGAAGTCCAATTATAGCGGTACGTATAGGTTCATAAATTTTCAACGATCATTAATAGATCCCAAATGGTAATACCAATACCCATTTCTTCAAGGTGGTAAGTAGACTTTCGCCCCTTCAGCACGCAATAGCTATCCCATTTAATTATTCAAGAAGAGGGCTTCTACCTTGTAATCTTTCACACTGAAAAAGACGTTATTACACTGCCTAAAACATACAAAATGGTTCAACGGATGGGTATGATTATGACAGAATGTGGGCCAAGCGTACCTAAGTCTTGTATTATATATTCATTAAGTCCTCATCGCACCGTTGATCTTGCACCTTTAGTCATTAATAAGGTGTAAATTATTTCACTGATTTAAGATTGATGACGCTTTTAATTTCCACTGACCATTATCATATTTTTTGCTATTTACAATGCTGAACTTTCTTGTGGTATACTTGGGGTTATATGCTCGATACGCCAGAATCAATAAAATGTTGATGCGGCAAACTGTATCAGGTTTTGAGAATAAGACTTGTATTATGTATTCATTAACTCCTCATCATACCGATGATCTTACACCTTTAGTTATTAATAAGGTGTACATTATTTCACTGATTTAAGATTGATGACGCTTTTAATTTCCACTGACCATCATCATATATTTTTGCTATTTACAAAGCTTAACTTTTGTGTGGTATACTTGGGGTTGTATGCTCGATACGCCAGAGTCAGTAACATTTTGATGCTGTAAAATATATCAGGTTTTGATAATAACCAATTAAAAATATAATTGATTTTTTTGTATTTAATTAAAGTAAACCCAAAATAGGTGCTTCCAAGTTAGAAAAATATACGACCAATATCACATTGAACAAAAGAAACAGTATTTGTAGAGATATATTTCTGTCTATTTTTCAATTTAACATATGAACTTAGAATGTTGTCACATTATCATTACGCCAAATAAAATTGCGAAAAATATATGCTTGTCAAAAATGTTAATAACCAATCTTATTTTAATTAATACGAGTGTGAAAAAAAAACTAAACGAAGCACTAAAAAGTAAAATATTTAATACCACACTTATATGTAAAAAAAATATTATTTATTGTGACATTTATAACAATACAAAATTATAGCTTTCAAATTTAATACCCTTTGGCAGGATTATTTTAATTGTAATATATTTAAGATAACTCTGTATTTCCAAGTCTGTTAAATTATAACAGCGCAGTCCCTTGGTAATTCCGTTTAAGATGTCTTAGTAATTTAAATTTCCTCTGAATTACAAACTAATTACTGACAAAAAAGAATACTAGCAACTCGTCTTTGATTGCGATTCCGTCGAATAACTACGTTGATATTTTATTTCATTTATGAATATTGACAATTTGTATATATTATAAAATTATTCTGAGTTATGATACCTAGTAGTATGTTTGTAAACAAAATTATTACATATATAGCAGTTACATACTTTCCAACCTCAAACTATCTGTGAAACAACTGCAAATAAACTTACTCCTTTTAAATTTTCTGCAAAAATGTACATTATTTTTCAATATAATAAGATTATAAAGAAATTGTTATTACTGATAGAATAGTCACTATCATGTAAATTTGTTAATCACTTATTTCCCATCTAATTTTAAAATGCTACAGAAATTATTTGAATTTGAAATACTTCAAATAATGAAGAAAAAACTTTAATATTTAAAATCCATTTTATTAAATTGCATGACCATTTTTCATTTTGAAAATTCATGATGTCACTCAACAATCTTACGAAAAACATCTTTAATATAAAATAAAAAATGAAGCAAACTATTTTTGTTATGTAAATGAATTTGAAATGATGTCAAAAGCATAAAACAAAAGGATATGTGATGGTATGCGTTATTTGTTAAGACATATTCTATTGTTTTTATTTAAAACAGCATGCCTAGTTTTTTGTTTACTTTAAAACGTCTATTAACGAATATTGACGTGTTAATACACATGATTTCTGCCATTAATTAATACGCATAGCTTCGAGTTTTTTAAATGATATTTATGCAGTATTTCGTGTAGTTATGTTTTAAAGAAAATTGATAGATGCTTGTTTATCTTGAACTGACGAGGTAGAAATGTAAGGGTAGGTACATTTATATTCCGGCTTCTGTTCTTGATCAGAGACCAGCTTAGCTTATTTAAATATTCGCCAATGAAGACAGAAACACAAATTTGATAATGTCACAGAGAAAGGAAATTGCACCCAAGCTGAAGGCCGAAATTGAACCCGCATCCATTACAGCGCGCAAACTGCTGGCGTAGTGGTCATAACCACTCGGCCATCTGGGCCCCTTATATTTAAGAACAAAGATAAACATTGATGTTAGTAACTTAATATGAAATGCAACTTAAGGAAAAGACTGCGATGGGGTCCAAAAATCGAAATGAATATTTTGGGTTTTCGACACTTTCTCAAGAGTATGTAATCTTTTGAACAGTATAGTCAGACTGTCTGTCTGAAACCTTTCTACAACTCGAACTAAAATAACTAATTTTTACTGCAAAAAAATATAGCATGGAACTGAATTATGTGTTGGTGCTTTTTTTTTCAGACTTGTGTTTGGAAGTTTTTCTAAAAGTAAGTTTAAAACTATTGTAAACCTATTTTATTTTTTACAATAGCTTAAGGGCCAGGATGGCCGAGTGGTTTGTAATATTACGCCAGCAGTCTGTACGCTGTAATGGGTGAGGGTTTGATTCCCGCCTTCACCTTGTGTGTATTTTCCTTTTTCTGGGACAGTAAAAATTCTTTCTGTGTCTGTCTTAATTGACGAAGGCTTATATAAGAGGGTCTTTGATCAAGCCAAACATATATATTCTGGCATACACACGCTAGAATATACATGTACAACCTCTATAATACCCTGATATTTCAGAAGTAAGAATTAAAAATTTTGTTTTTGAGTTTTCATTTTATATTCATTTATGTGGATAATATGTATTGAAAGTAGATCAATACTTATAATATTTATTTTTATCTGCAAATGTGTAGTATTTTAACACAACTCAAAATAAAATTGATTTAAAAATCAGACAGGATTATAAACTTAACGTAATAGCATGCTCAAATTCAAGTGTTAAGAATGCTTTTAATTTTTAAACTTTGGTTTAGTCATAAAATATGTTTGCTTTATTAAAATTACAAGCAAATAAATTTAACTATTTTAATGGTTAAACTTCAACAAAAATTTATATTGAAACAATTTGGTAAATTAAACGTGCATTATATACTCGTTTTTTTGTATTTGTTTCATAATAGTAGATGAACTATAAGCAAAATTTTTTTTATTTTATTATAAGCAAAAACTAAAAGTCTTACTGACTACACATAAAAAACATACCTAGCTGTGCAAGTAAATATTTTATTAGAAACCTTCAAACCTATAAATATATGCCATTCGTTTGTTCTAAATTATTATTTTAAATATAATTTTTATAATTCTTTCAATTATTTCATGCATTATATAAAAGCTTTTTTTACTAAAAAAACAATTGAAAAATCAAACATTAATACATTTTGATTTTTTTATAAGATCGGTATAATGAATATGTTATTCTAAAATCTTTTACAGTGCATTTTTTTTGTCAAATTTAAAAAAACGTTTCTTGTCATATTTCATGTTAAATAAATTAAGTTAAATATTCAAAAATAGTAACATTAAAAATTAATATATATCTATTCTTTTGATTTTTTTGAAATGTTTATATCTAATTTACATCTCGGCAAAACTATCTAAAAGTTTTTTTGTTGAAAGTTCTCCAGAATTCTAGTAACCAAAGCAGTATTAATGTAATTAGTAATTTTGAAGAGAAATTCATTAAAAAAACACATTTTGCCAAGGAAAATACATTTTTAAAGAAAAGTGCTACACAATATCCTACAAGATTTTTTTTATCTTTAAAATTACGAAAGAAGTTTAGGTAATTAACTAGTTTTATTTCAAGGACTTTTATATATTATTCGCTAATGAGAGAAGAAAATTCCATGTAGTATTCATGCAATGGATTTTTAGGTGTCTTAAAATTAAATATATTTTCGGTTTTTTCGAAGCTAATATATAAATAAAAATACGCTATGCAAGTTCGTTTAATTATTCAAATAACATGTTGTTACAATATGTTACCTTACATATTTATTTTTACATCTTTTAAAGTATAACTAACATCAAAAATAATTATTGGTAACGTGAGTAAAGCATCAATAAATTTATTTAAAATGTTATATTATATGTATGTATTATAATTTTCAGAATCATATATGTTCTATTAGAAATACATTAACTTTAGGTTATTTCACAAATTAGTTACTCTTCTAAAGCATTAGGATTATACACATGCTAACGTTTATGTCCAAAATACATGTCACAAGTAACAAAACCGGCACTTAACTAAAAATTACTCAGATAAAGTGTAATTATATGCTTCAAAACGTCATATAACCACTACTACAATACATAACACACATAACTTTACATTACCCGCATTAATGGATAATGCTACACCTTACATTACTCCTAATAAAACAAAATTATTTCAGCCATAAATCGCAAGAAACGGTCCATAGATTCGATAATAACGGTGTTTTAGTATGTCTATTCGCATATCTCACAGCACTGTAAGAACGCTTGGTTTGATAATGCGAAAAGCAGTAAAGAAATTCAAATAGCTACAGTTACATGTTTGGGTGGGGTTCACAGCATGTACTCATATCCGTAAGTGTCACCACACCCTTCACTATTGTTTCCAAACAGGTGCACCCTATTTTAACTTAAGCTGACTTTTCAATGATTTGATGTTTAACAGACAGCTCAATAGCCGGCTAATACATTCCTAAGAGTAATTTGTTTTAGGAGGGGATATAGATAACTCCTAACTTTAAGTAATAACAATGTGAAAGGCAATAATTGATTTAATGATGGGTGATATGATATCGTGTCTTTATGTACCCATTACTGAGGTAAGATATCAAGTAACTTTTTAATCGATCACAAAAGAAATATAAAATAGCACACAAGTACTAATAACCATTTATTTTCTAATCTTGTTATTTGAAAGATTGAATTTATTGTAGGTTTGTTGATTGATATTGTATATTTGTCTCCTTCCTAGATTTTGCGAAGAAGTTTTTTTTTATTTACTACGATGTACATTTACAGATTAGTTTTTTGACATTTATTTTAATATGTATTTAATTCATTTATTTTAATAAGTATTCTGATAATAATATAGATTTTTTTTTAATTTTTAAATTTACAAATAATTTCATTTTGTTAAAGTACTGCTAATTTGCGGGTACAACTACAATTATACAAATAAATTTAAACCAAACAATCCATATAATTGTGACATCATTCCAAACGTCATCCCGAAAACATCTGTTTTCACTTCTAAAAGGGGTTGGACAGCTATAGTTCTCGGTGATTCGGATAATCGAACCTCGGATCGAACAGGAGGTCGAACAGGTGAAGTTCGGTAACTTAGGAGTGCTACTGAATATTTTAAATGAAAATACAAAAAAGCTATTTACTTCAAATTTTTGAGATCTTCTTTAAATTAAGATTAATATTTAGGGTCAAGGTATATATTGGAAAAAAAACTTACATTAATTTTGAAATTTTCCATTCGTTTACATATGCCATATTCTTGAATCGAAACTCCTCTCAATGCGCATTTGACATGGTTAATACACTTTTGTAATGTTAGTTTCATAAAAAAAGTGTTACTTCAAACTATTACATAACAGTTCACTACCTAACTTAAATATTTTTCCTAGGAAAATATTAGTTTTGTAAAAACTAATTGAATTTATTAAGAACTATCACCTGGCAACCGCCCAAGTTTCCTTAACGATTAATATCAAACTACATCTTGAGAATAAATATTTCTCCAGCATTAAATTTTCAATCAGGTGTGAAAAATATTATTATTTAAATTTACCTAAATTATTTAAAATAACAGCAGTTAAAGAGTTAGCGAAAGAAATACTATTTAACATCATAGTAAATACAAATTACACTAGTATATAGCTACTTTTTTGCCACTACATCATACTTTAACTATCATGTCAAATGTAAGAGAAGTTATTCATTTAGTTCAACCTATTCAAAATATTTTCTTATCTTCCTGAAAGCAAATAAATGAATAAATGTACCATAGTGTGTCCAGTAACCAAATTACATAATTGTACATTTCAGATTGCGGTTATGTATACATTTTCAAATTTTTACTAAGTGCCTTCTAAATTTAAATATTTGATTAGCTTCCACAAATACACCAAACAAGTCTATTCAACTCCAATTTTAGCCTCTTCGACAAACACGCACGGAACAAGAAGCTTTCTTCGGAAAATCCATTTACGAAGAACCTTCCCGATTTAAAAGTTGGGAATGTTTACCGAACTTTATATCCGCCAACGCATCTCTTATTAACTTATCAGGGAAAACTT
The DNA here is from genome assembly GCA_023701765.1 of Hylyphantes graminicola. Taxonomy (NCBI): domain Eukaryota; kingdom Metazoa; phylum Arthropoda; class Arachnida; order Araneae; family Linyphiidae; genus Hylyphantes; species Hylyphantes graminicola. The sequence continues at coordinate 32,396,705 of CM043116.1, forward strand.
ACAGCACGCCAACGGAATGAAGCTTTACGACACCATTTAAAGTGGGTTCCAAGGGTCTTGTGGTAGGGAATATCTTGGTGAATAGAAAATCAATGCACCGGGTATTTTACTTTTTTTGGTGGGAATCACGGGAAGTTTCCGGGTAACAACAGATGCTCGGAACTCCTTGCTTCGGAAACTCCATCTAACCGTGATAAAAGCAATTAGAAGGCTCAAAGGTGCTCTTTGCTTTTATGTCTGAGAGCGATTGTTGGGGAAGTGTTTAGTGTTTGCAGTTTGTTCTTTGATCGCGAAAGTTAAATATTTTGAATATTTTTGTTGCTAGGCTGAGCTTTAATAAAAAAAATCAAGTGTTGGTAATTGGTGACTTCATGCATAAAAGTGGTTCAATAAATCACGAAGCACCATAATATAGTTCAAATACCCGTTAAATTTATTCATCGCCTTGACCCTTATTGATACTGAGATAGCTGCGCCATTACTAATGCATCTTGAACTTTTCCAATGCAATAAAAACTAAAATTATCATTATAATATTAGCTAAATATAAATTTAAAATAAATGTTTAGGTAAGGCGATGTTATCTGTATGCATATTATGTTGTATCTCGTTACAACGTTCACATTGATTTTATGTCTGAGAGCGTTTGTTGAGGAAGTGCTTAGTATTTGCAGTTTGTTTTTTGAACGCAATAGTTAAATATTTTGAATATTTCTGTTGCTGAGTTGGGCCCAAATAAGTTGTAGTAATCGGTGACATTGTGGATTCAGACAAAAAAAGTGGTTCCTCAAATCAAGAAACACCATAATACAGTACAAATACAAGTTTAATTTATTTATCGTCTTGATCTTTATTGGTGCTGAGATAGATGAACTATTAAAAAACAGAAAAATTAAAAGTAATGAATATTTTGATTAATTAACATGATTTTCCTTAAACGATACTTACAACTATTTTTTTATTATTTCAAAATAATACGTCAGATAGAAAAGCCACCTGATGGAATCTATCAGGAACGACAACTAAATAATCAAAGTTTCATGTCCGAGTTCGTAAATCAGCCGGATGTGCTGAGAAGGTTCTCAACACAGCCATACTCTAAACACATTCGTAACGCTGCGTACGAAGTCACCCTTAACGGTTGCGCTGGGTGCCTATTCAGGTGTCGGATCGTCACTTGACTGTGGTTCTAAAATACGACGCCCGTCGGCAATAGCCCTCGTGTAGCTCTAGTGCGAAGATAATTCAAACCTAACCTAACTAAGCACATTCGTGTTTTAAAAATAACTAATATATCTGTTAAAATCATGGGGGTCTGGGGGGGGGGGGATTGGGATATATGCACTTGTTAAATCAGAGGAGTCCGACGTACAACGACTTTATCATAAGATGTCCCTCTAAGATGACAATTATTTCGTGTACAGTTTAAAAATATTATTGTTTTTTTTTTACAAAGCTGTTGTTTATGTAAAAAACAAAAACAAAAAAAAATACTTGGACCCATGCTGCAAATAGATTTTGCTGCAAATTCACAGCGGCTTTTCTTACAACTCCATCACTCGACTTTTTTCGAAAAGCAGGGTACACATTATGAGTACATACTAAAATTTTGTAACTTTCTGTCGTTTAATGAAGAAATATAGATAATGACAATTAATAAATTTACACGTGTTATTTAAGTAGTTTCATAATTCATTGATATTTTGTTAATAGAATTAATTCAGAGTGCTTATAAAGTTTATAAGAGTTGTAGTGACAACTTATTGGTTAAAACATCAAAAATAGCTATCAAAATATCACTATTTAAAATAAACTTTTAATAATCATTTTTTGTTCTAAGACAGCTCTATAAACTCATATTTTCACGATATCCGAAGATCTGTAGATACAATCTACTCAATTCAAAAACATGGGTTATTGACATGTTTATTTTTATTTTAAGTGAGCAGAGGTAGTGCTAGTAAGACTTTATGTCATTTAAAAATATAATTCCGAGATAATCCATAAGGAAAAAATAGTTCACATTAACTTTAAAAAAAATTGTTAGCCAAATATAGTTAGTTCCTAATTCCTATTCAAACATCAATTATGAGGGTTCAAGTATATTTCGTTCAAATTTATTAAAATCAGTCATACTTTTTATTTAATTTAAAAAATCAGTCACATATTACATTACATCAAAACCCTTATTAAATATTCTTCTATGTGAAACGTATAACACTTTAAAATTCTGTAATGTAATAAAACCTTAAATAATCCTTATTATATCAACTAAACATTGTCTTACATAAACATTGATTTTAAGTCTAAGTCATTTGTATGCATATTGTGTTGTATCTCATTACAACGTTGATAACGTTTAATATTCTAACACTAACATCGATATTTGTGTTCCAAAGGGTATATTCGCCGGAGAATAGTTTTGTCATGCACTAGTATTATGACAAAGGATCGATATCAAATATTAAATGTTTGATATATTGGGATATAACGTTCAATGATAACGTTAGACGATTCATGAACATAGGTCTCTTCGATTTGGAGACGGTCTGTCTGATGAGTGTCATAAAGGGCATCGGGTACAATCGTTAATATTAGGTTTGTACAATGAATACTGCGTATTTGACCCTTTTAGTCCCAGTGATGCCATTTGGCATCATCTTGTTTCTGATCATAATTTAAAAAATAATGGGGATGATATCTATTTGTATTAATATAAAATATGTTCTAATAGAAAAGAGATTGAAGTATCGAATAATGTGCTTTTTGATACCATAAATGGCTATAGACGATCAAAAAAAAATCTAAAATGATGATTCCAAACTGTCATTGGGACTGAAAGGGTAAAGCATTCACAGCTGTTTATGGAAATATTAATAAAAAATATAAACACAAGGTTTTAAATTGTTATGACACAATAGTTTTCTTTTGTTAAAATGACACTTTAGCACGGAAACTTCCATTTAAATACGGATTTCCCGTTACATATTTGTGAATTAAAACATAGAAAAAAGTTTCGTATCAAGCGTGATTCGAACCCCAAGTTACAAGCACATCATCATCTAAGCCATGTCACCAAATCTATTGACAGTTTAATGCTTATTGATGCAGTGTTGTTATGTTTATCTGGTACTGAATATAACTTTCTTAGAAACAAGGTATTTTAGAAAAAACATTAACAACTGCTAACTAGTTAAAGTAAACTGTTAAATGCCATAATTTATTCGAAATGTTTTTACTCCGTGCACCACCGTACATGAATTAAATGCTTTTTTACTGTACATATTTAAATCTACAACAACAAATATATCACTGATTGTATTTGGCTAGAATAATGTTAAACTAAAGCTTAGTGAGAGCTATTGGCGACGGGCTTTGTGCGCTGCCAATACATATGCTGTCAAATTCGGGGGGTTTAACTGGCAACTGAGTGACAAATACGGAAAAGATTAGTATTAACTACATCATATTCCAGTCAAAATATTTCTCCCGTTAAATATCATTACTTTTTGAAATAGAGAAAGATCTTCGCATCATGTGGGACTCGAACAGACAATAAGGAGTAACATGTGAAGTGTCATACCAACCAACAAACAGTATATAAAAGTTTTTCAGAAAAAAAAGTTTTAATCTGTAAACCAGTTTAGGAAAACCGCCACCAGCTGTGGTTTTAGTACAAGCATACCAGTGCATTAATCAGCAAACGAAACTGGCAAAACCACTGACAGTATGAGACAGATTCTCAAAATTGGCTGGTTTTTTTTGTGTACATTTTAGCTGCGGTCAATTGGCCATTTCAACATCTAAAGGGGAACACAAACTTTTTGTAACAATGTAACGATGTTTAGGTGATTGGAAGCCAGATATTTAATGAATAATTTTGCCCCAATGCATTCAGCTGCTCCAAAGGTACTAACGCGATCACACATCCAAGTGATAACTCGTGGTTGTAGCCTGAATCTTTGCATTAGAATGGAGTTCGTCTAGTATTCGGAGATAGTATTCGTCGCTTTCTAACTTGGTGACCGTTGGGTAATAATACATACTACCCCGATTCAAAAAATTAGAATAATGTTAAAAAAGAATGGGTTGAATGTTTCTAAAATCTCAATTTCGATATTGCGTTCAGAAAAAAATGTATTAAAAATATTGATTATCATAAAGCCAAATAAAAATGTACAAAATATACGTTGGTTAAAAATATTATTTTTTAATGCAATTTAAACTAATATGAGTATGAAAACAAATAAAGGAAGCAATAAAAAGTAAAATATTTAACACCATACTTATATGTAATAGAAAATAATTATTAATTGTGACATTTAAAATAGTACAAAAATATAATTTTCAAATGTAATACTTTTTGGTAATAAATTATTTTAATTTTAATAAATTTAAAATAACTATATTTAAAAGCCTCTTAAAAAGGATAACAGCAGTCCCTTGATAATTCCGTTTAAGATGTCTTAGTAATTTAAATTTCCTCTGAATTACAAACTAATTACTGTCAAAAAAGAATACTAACAACTCGTCTTTGATTGCGATTCCATCGAATAACTTCATTGATATTTTATTTCATTTATGAATACTGTCAATTTTTATCTATTATAAAATGATTCTGAGATATATGAAACCTATAGTAGTATGGTTGTGAACAAAATTATTACATGACTAGTCACTTACTTTCCTACCTCAAACTTTTTGTGAAACAACTGCAAATAAACTTACAACTTATAAATTTTCTGCAAAAAATGTACATTATTTTTCAATTTAATAAGATTATAAAGAAATTGTTATTTTAATGACATATTAATCACTATCATGTTACACTTATCACTTATTTCCCATCTAATTTTAAAATGATTCAGATATTATTTGAATTTGAAATACTTCAAATATAGAAAAAAACTTTAATATTTAAAATCCATATAATTAAATTACAATACCATTTTTTATTTTGATAATTCAACGATGTCACTCAACAATCTTACGAGAAACATCTTTAACATTAAAAAAAATGAAGCAAACTATTTTTGTAATGTAAATAAATTTGAAATGATGTCAAAAGCATAACACAAAAGGATTTGTGATGGTATTCGTTATTTGTTAAGACAGATTGTATTTTTATTTAAAGCAGCAAGCATATTTTTTTATTTAGTTCTAAACGTCTGTTAACGTTCTTAATACAAATGATTTCTTCTGACAGACAGAAAAATTTTTATACTGCCACAGAGAAAATTGCACCCAAGGTAAAGGCCGAAATTGAACCCACACCCTCCAGCGCCAAACTGCTGGCGTAATGGTCCGAACCACTCGGCCATCTGGGCCCCTTATATTTAAGAACAAAGAAGATGTTGGCGACTTAATATAAAATGCAACTTAAGGAAAAGATTGCGATGGGGTCCAAAAATCGAAATGAATATTTTGGGTTTCCACACTTTCCCAAGAGTATGTAATCTTTTGAACAGTATAGTTAGACTGTCTGTCTGAAACCTTTCTACAACTCGAACTAAAATAACTAATTTTTACTGTAGTAAAGTATAGCATAGAACTGAATTATGTGTTGGTGTTTTTTTTCAGACTTGTGTTTAGAAGTTTTTCTAAAAGTAAGTTTTAAACTATTGTAAACCTATTTATTTTTTTTACAATAGCTTAGGGGCTAGGATGGTCGAGTGGTTTGCACTATTACGCCAGCAGTCTGCATGCTGTAACGGGTGATGGTTCGATTCCCGCCTTCACCCTGTGTGTATTTTCCTTTTTCTGGGAAAGTAGATCAATACTTATAATATTTATTTTTATCTGCAAATGTGTAGTATTTTAACACAACTCAAAATAAAATTTATTTAAAAATCAGACAGGATTATAAACTTAACGTACTAGCATGCTCAGATTCAAGTGTTAAGAATGCTTTTAATTTTTAAACTTTGGTTTAGTCATAAAATATGTTTGCTTTATTAAAATTACAAGCAAATAAACTTAACTATTTTAATGGTTAAACTTCAACAAAAATATCTATTGAAACAATTCGGTAAATTAAATGTGCATTCTATACTCGTTTTTTTTGTATTTGTTTCATAATAGTATATGAACTATAAGCAAAAAATTTTAACTAAAAGTCTTACTGACTACACATAAAAAACATAACTAACTGTGCAAGTAAATATTTTTTTAGAAACCTTCAAACCTATAAATATGCCATTCGTTTGCTCTAAATTATTATTTTAAATGTACTTTTTATACTTCTTTCAATTATTTCATGCATTATATAAAAACTTTTTTTACTAAAAAAAACAATTGAAAAAATCAAAAATTAATACATTTTGATTTTTTTATAAGATCAGTAGAATGAATATATTATTCTAAAATCTTTTACAGTGCATTTTTTTTTGTCAAATTTAAAAAACGTTTCTTGTCATATTTCATGTTAAATAAATTAAGTTAAATATTCAAAAATAGTAACATTAAAAATTAATATATATCTCTTCTTTTGATTTTTTGAAATGTTTATATCTAATTTACATCTCGGCAAAACTATCTAAAAGTTTTTTATTGAAAGTTCTCCAGAATTCTAGTAACCAAAGCAGTGTTAATGTAATTAGCAATTTTGAAGAGAAATTCATTAAAAAAAACACATTTTGCCTAGGAAAATACATTTTTAAAGAAAAGTGCTACACATTATCCTACAAGATTTTTTTATCTTTAAAATTACGAAAGAAGTTTAGGTAATTAACTAGTTTTATTTCAAGGACTTTTATATATTATTCGCTAATGAGAGAAGAAAATTCCATGTAGTATTCATGCAATGGATTTTTAGGTGTCTTAAAATTAAATATATTTTCTGTTTTTTCGAAACTAATATATAAATAAAAATACGCTATGCAAGTTCGCTTAATTATTCAAATAACATGTTGTTACAATAAGTTACCTTACATACACTGAGAAAAAAAAATTCTGTAAACATACAGAAAATGTTTTAGTAATGTTACAGAAATAACCAATTTTACAAAAAAAGTTTTTGTAATTCTGAACAGAAATCTTCATTTCTGAAGTTACAAAATAATTTCTAGTATTTTAGCCTCGATCTTGATTTGGATAGCCCTCGTGTAGCTCTAGTGCGAGAATAATTCAAACCTAATCTAATCGATCGTGATTCAATTAGCCAATCACCATTTTAAATTTTTACTTTAGTTGGTTGTTTCAAATGAATTTAAGTTCTAATTTTCTAGCGATCTATGTGCCGAAATAGCACAGTTGGGAAAGCGTCAGACTGATCATATAAAGGTTCCTGGTTCGATCCTGGGTTTCGGCCGTCTGCTATTCCTCGGTATTATAGTGGTCAGTACCCCCGCCTGTCATGCGGGAGAACGGGGTTCGATCCCACGTAGTAGGAAAGTAGACATTTTGTTTTTCTTTGCAATTGCACGGAAAATGTTTTATCCATACAATTTTCTTGTATAGTTACATGATATATACATGTAATGCTAACACAAATATATTGTGTTTTTACAGCACTATTTTTAGTAATTATTTACTAGAAATTTTCTAGGAAAAGTTTTTTACAAAAAAATGTTTTGTAATGGTCACAGATTTTTTTTTCACAGTGTATTTATTTTTACATTTTTTAAGGTATAACTTAAATCAAAAAAAAAATATTGGTAATGTAAAAAAAGCATCAATAATTTATTTAAAATGTTATATTATATGTATGTATTATAATTTTCAGAATCATATATGTGCTATTAGAAATAAATTAACTTTATGTTATTTCACAAATTAGTTACTCTTCTAAAGCATTAGGATTATACCCATGCTTACGTTTATGTCCAAAATACATGTCGCAAGTAACAAAACCGGCACTTAACTAAAATTACTCAAATAAAGTGTAATTATATGCTTGAAAACGTCATATAACCACTACTACAATACATAACACACATAACTTTACATTACCCGCATTAATGGATAATGCTACACCTTACATTACTCCTAATAAAACAAAATTATTTCAGCCATAAATCGCAAGAAACGGTCCATAGATTCGATAATAACGGTGTTTTAGTATGTCTATTCGCATATCTCACAGCACTGTAAGAACGCTTGGTTTGATAATGCTAAAAGCAGTAAAGAAATTCAAATAGCTACAGTTACATGTTTGGGTGGGGTTCACAGCATGTTCTCATATCCGTAAGTGTCACCACACCCTTCACTATTGTTTCCAAACAGGTGCACCCTATTTTAACTTAAGCTGACTTTTCAATGATTTGATGTTTAACAGACAGCTCAATAGCCGGCTAATACATTCCTAGGAGTAATTTGTTTAAGGAGGGGATATAGATAACTCCTAACTTTAAGTAATAACAATGTAAAAGGCAATAATTGATTTAATGATGGGTGATATGATATCGTGTCTTTATGTACCCATTACTGAGTTAAGGTATCAAGTAACTTTCTAATTGATCACAAAAGAAATATAAAATAACACAAAAGTAGTAATAACTATGGTTTTATTTTCTAATAGTGTTATTTAAAAGATTGAATTTATTGTAGGTTTGTTGATTGACATTAGATATATGTTTCTCAGCTTGTACGAAGAAGTCCTTCCTAGATTTTGCGAAGAGGATATTTTCTTATTAACTACGATGTTCATTTACAAATCAGTTTTTTGACATTTATTTTAATATATATTTAACTCATAACATAAAGTATAATGATAATAACATAGATATATTTTTTTTTATTTTTTATAATAGTAAAAGTAATTTCATTTTGTTAAGGTACTGCTAATTTGCGGGTACAACTAAAATTATACGAATAAATTGAAACCAAACAATCCTTATAATTGCGACATCATCCCAAACATCATCCCGAAAACATCCGGTTTCACTTCTAAAAGGGTTTGAGCAGTAACAGTTTTCGGTTATTCGGATAATCGAACTTCGGATAAATGGAGTTCGAACAGATGGAGATCAGTAACTTAGGAGTACTACTGGATATTTTTAAATGAAAATACAAAAAAGCTATTTCCTTCAAAATTTTGAGTTCTTTAAATTAAGATTAATATTTAAGGTCATGGTATACATTGAAAAAAAAACTAAAATTAATTTTACAAATTTCTATTAGTGTTAATATGTAATGTTCTCGAATATAACTCTTTACAATGCACATTTGGAAAAGTTAAGGCACTTTTAAAACGTTATTTTCATAAAAAAAAGTGTTATTTTAAACTATTACATAGCAGTTCACTACCTAACTTAAATATTTTTCTTAGGAAAATATTAGTTTAGTAAAAACTAATTGAATTTATTAAAAACTATCACTTGGCAACAGCCCAAGTTTCCTTAACGATTAATATCAACCTACATCTTGAGAATAAATATTTTTCCAGCATTATATTTTCAATCAGGTGTGAAAAATATTATTATTTAAATTTACCTGAATTATTTTAAATAACAGCAGTTAAAGAGTTAGCGAAAGAAATACTATTTAACATCATAGTAAATACAAATTACACTAGTATATAGCTACTTTTTTGCCACTACATCATACTTTAACTGTCATGTCAAATGTAAGAGAAGTGTTTCATTTCGTTCAACCTATTCAAAATATTTTCTTATCTTCCTGGAAGCAAATAAATGAATAAATGTATCATAGTGTGTCCAGTAACCACATTACATAATTGTACATTTCAGATTGCGGTTATGTATACATTTTCAAATTTATACAAAGCGCCTTCTAAATGTAAATATTTGATTAGCTTCCACAAATACACCAAACAAGTCTATTCAACTCCAATTTTAGCCTCTTCGACAAACACGCACGGAGAAAGAAGCTTTCTTCCGAAAATCCATTTACGAAGAACCTTCCCGATTTAAAAGTTGGGAATGTTTACCGAACTTTATATCCGCCAACGCATCTCTTATTAACTTATCAGGGAAAACTTACAGCACGCCAACGGAATGAAGCTTTACGACACCATTTAAAGTGGGTTCCAAGGGTCGAGTGGTAGGGAATATCTTGGTGAATAGAAAATCAATGCACCGGGTATTTTACTTTTTTTTGGTGGGAATCACGGGAAGTTTCTGGGTAACAACAGATGCTCGGAACTCCTTGCTTCGGAAACTCCATCTAACCGTGATAAAAGCAATTAGAAGGCTCAAAGGTGCTCTTTGCTTTTATGTCTGAGAGCGATTGTTGGGGAAGTGTTTAGTGTTTGCAGTTTGTTCTTTGATCGCGAAAGTTAAATATTTTGAATATTTTTGTTGCTGGGCTGAGTATTAATAAAAAATATTCAAGGGTTGGTAATCGGTTACTTCATGCATAAAAGTGGTTCAATAAATCACGAAGCACCATAATATAGTACAAATACGCGTTAAATTTATTCATCGTCTTGACCCTTATTGATGCTGAGATAGCTGCGCCATTACTTATGCATCTTGGGTGTCTTCCCCGTGACGCGAATCCCTTTTACGCGAACACAGGTGTTCGGAACTTAACAATAGCACTGTCATGGGGTGGAAAAGGGGTTGTATATGCGATGATGTTGGTGTCTCTTTTGTTATTCCTAAAGGAATCACACGTAAATTGTAGGAAGGATTTTCACTACATGGTCCCTCAACAGGTGACCAGTTTTTATGCCCTGTCTAGAAAGGGAACCCAGCACTGAAGTAGGCGTGTCGGAAGAGGACACTACACTGGGGGGGAAGCTTTGAAATGTTCATTTGGAAATGTTATACCAAAATACGGCCATCTTTGGTCACTGAAATGCACTAGTATTTTGGTATTTATCAGATTAAAAAAAGTTACTTATTTTTAAATTTAAGTTACTGTTTAACCTATCAAGGGAGACTTTGTGAATGAACTTAACACCTTCATTTCCGTATAAAAATGTACACTTTAAGATCCGTGTTTCGTGTAACCCTAAATATATTCTATATAAATTTCAAGACAATGGTCTTCATTCGTTTAATACATTTTGTTTAGTTTGCTAAACTCAATTTGTTCTACAGTAATTATTCAGAACGATTCCCTTTGTTTGCCTTATACAATTTGTTTAGGTTGATAAACTTAAGCAGAAAGCTCATTTTAGCAAAGCAAATTTTCTTGCTAAACGCCGTTAATGAGCTAAAGTTAGAGAAATTAAGGCTAAAATAATGCATTATTAAAATATGTTTCTTTACTTATGCGAAAAACCAAAAATGTTTCACTCTAATAACTACCTAAAGCTAAATTGCTCCAGAAAAATTATCTCCTCCTAAAAGACAATGTATATTGAGAACTGAAATATGAAATTCTCCTAGGCACAGAAAAACTATTCATTTTACTACAAATTAAAATTCTTCTAAATGAAGTATTGTAATAGTTTGAGTACTCTACTAGATTTTTGGACTTTTTTTTTTATTGGAAATAACTGAAAAAAGGGAAGGCTACGTTGATATTTCTTTTGTCTATCTGGACTTCCGTCTCAAATCAAAACTCAGTATTATCCGTTCCGTCCGATTTTAAAAATTATTTTGTGTTACCAACGGTATCACATCAGCGACCTATATTTTCACTTCTTTTTCTTTGAGGCACTGTGGCTTAATGGTAGAGCTTCGCTTTTCCACGCCACAGGTCCGGGGATCGAATCCCGGATTAGGCGAGGTTGACCCATCCTTTCATCCCTTGAGTTAGTCGATAAAATGGTTCCCAAGCATGCTTGGGAACTAAACACTGGGTTTCCGCTTGGGGCTGGCCAACTTACCGGGACATATGCCTAGCACCCCAGAGCCCTGATGGGTCACGAAATCTGAAATGGGCAAGGCAGGCCTTGGACCGTTCACGGGCTGTTGCGCCGAGGAGTTTAGTTTATTTCATTATGTGTCAACAGTCCACACAGTTAAATCTCATTGCCATTTATTCATTAGATATTTTTTTTTAAAAAAAGCTGTTTCACGTCAGCAATCACATGGGAAACGTATATAAATTAGAAAATTTATTTTCGTCATTAAATCAGTTCGGAATTATGTAATAACGTCCAGCAAAATGTGATTCTTTGATCTTTCATTATTTGTATGGAAAGCGGCAAGCAGCATTCCACTTTTTTTGCATTAAGAGCTGGTCAGTTTTGATTTGCGTTTCAGCGTGTATAACTGTATCAATGCTTGAAAATAACAAATTATCATTGTGATAATTTATTTTGTGAGTTTTTGTTATCTTAAAGGAAATTAAAAAAGGCATCGATGAGAGGTTATTTGTAGGTAATATACTGATAGATAGTTGGAATGTTGTTGTATTTGTCTTTCAAAAATATTCTAAATACTGGGAAATTCAAACTAAGAATAAATCAAGAAATTTCAAAATAGAAAATGAAAAAAATGATTTGTAAGCTTTGTTTTCCAGTTTCAGAGCTAGCAATTTTGCTAGTACTGTATTAGTTTGCATCGTTAAATTACGGGCTTCGGGAAATTATGGGCTTTAGGGTATTTTAACGGTGCATGAACGGAAACTCTGCTGCCGGAGCAAGCCCATAATTTTACTGGGATATTTTTTAACAGTGTATATTTTTTAGGGTTTGCAAGTACCATTTTTAACAGATTCATCTATAAATGTTTCTAAATGCCTATATTGTTACATTGTTTAAATATATGCATTTCATTTCGAAGACAATTTTTTTAAATGTCGAATTTAAGGGGTCTTAGAAGTCTTAAAAACATACAAAAGATGTATGTACTAAAAAGCATAGTTTGCGATTTTATGTAATTTTTTAACTATTTAATATACTATAAGTATAATTTTTTTATATGTAATTCTATAAGTTTCATCTACTATAAAACAAATTTTAAAATTTATGAAACTTAAGACAAAAGTGAAATAAATGATAACAAACAAAAAAGTATTTACAAAAGCTCTGACAGTTGTTAGCTCCGATGAGAGAGAAAAGGAGTGAAGAAAAATACAGAACGGACGTCTCCACCCTTTCCCCTTTGGTTAAGGTTAAGTGTGTAACAAACAATTAGTCTTCAAAGAATAACTTTTTGTGACAACAAAGCCAACGGTCGTTCTCAGATCTCATTCTTAAATGAGTGCGACAAAAATAAAGTAACGCCCATGTACACAAGGTTTCAAAATCAATCCCAGAAACAACATAATCTCAAAGTGTCATAATGACAGGCAATCATTAGAGAATTCTAAAAGGCATTGTACTGGTCACTACAGATGTTTGAGTATGAACCATTGAATAGAAATTTCGGCCATTCTTAGGGGGTAAGGGAAGAAGGCAGGTAAGCAGAAGGATAGAAGTATGGTGATCCCACCCTCCCCTTTTTCCTCTGGAATGACAAAGTACTAGGCTCACCCTTTTATAACTTGTTTGGTGTCTTTACAAAACAGCAAAAAAAAAGAGAGAGAGAGAGAGAGAGAGAGAGAGAGAGATAAAAGTACGGAGTTACCCCCAGAAAAATCCTTCGCTATAATGAAACTAGGAGTTTTAAACATTTCGTTAAATCGGAAATTTTAAAGCATTATTCTTATGGGGATATATATTATATATTATTTCAAAAAACATTATTATATATTATTCAAAAATTCTTTCTTAAAAACTGATAAATCGAAATGTGTTAATATAACTGCACTTACAAAATTACTTTTCTAAAAGTCAAAATATGGAGAAAATTATATAGTTTGGTTTCATAAATCAATTTACTCCACTCTAATATACTATCTTAGTTACAAAATTTGTTTGCTTAGCTTTTATTTTTGAAATTAATTTTCAGTATTTTTCACATGTGTCCATTCATCCTAAGTTCTATCAAAGTCTTAAGTCCCCATCGAAAAACTTTCTTCGATTAGTATGCTGCAAAATTAGTTTTCATTGTGCGCACATTGAGATAAAAAAATATAGATATTTTAAAGTTTCTAAATGCGTGCAGAAAGGGTTTTACTTAAGGAGACTTAGTGGAACAAAAAATGGATATCTATAATTATGAAATATAAATAAAAGGATTTTTATTTATATTTTTCAACGGATAGTACAAGAAGAATGTATTTATACAAGATGTTTTGCAAAAATTCAACTTTTTTAAGCCTCTTAAAAATCTTACTGACCACTGTTTAAAGAATTTTTAAAACTTTTTTTTCTTTGAACACGTGTTCTTCAAACTGTGGAAGTATTTTAATATAGCCAATAAAGCGAAATATTAGTAAAGGTTTATGAGCAAAGGTAAATTTTGACCTTTAAAAACTTTATAATTAAAAAATAATATATTTTAACTTGAAAATTTAAAAAAAAAGATCTAATTGCGTCCACACTTTCATGAAACTCGCATTTGTTAACGTAAGAAAAATACTTTGGGGATCCAGTTTAAATATTTACAAAAGCCTTGAAAATTTATGTAAAACGCGAACTAAAAATTTAAAAGTGAGCTAATTATTATACAATTTCAATTTTTTTTAAGTGTGCCGACTGGGAGGCACATTATAAAATTAAAGAACTTTGCATCTAGGTTTAAAACAAAATAAAAAATATATATATTTTTGAGGTTTTGTGTCTTTTAGTTTTATATAAGGATGCATTATGATAATCAGATCTTCAAAAGTTGTCAAATAAAGAAATTTGTATCTATAGTTATTTATGCAACAAGTGTGAAAAGTAATACTTTTTAAAACTAGTGGATTTTATTTCACGAGTGAGGGAAATAATGACACGTGTTTTAAAAAATTTACTTTTCGCATGTGTTTCATACACTATTTTTTTATAATTGCGTGAAAAATATCAAATCCTATTGGTTAAAAATTATTCACGTGCTAATTAGACTAAAATGAATTTTGAGTTTCCAGAAGAGGTGTCAAAGAAAATAAGGTTAGGTTTGAGTTATCGTCGCACTAGAGCTACACGAGGGCTATTGGCGACGGGCGTCGAATTTTAGAACCACAGTCAGGTGACGAGCCAACACCTGAATAGGCACCCAACGCAACCGTTAAGGGCGACATCGTACGCATCGTTAGGACTTTGAAGGATATTTAACTTGCACTCCCTTACACGGGGACGTCGTCGATTATTCGTCGGACATTTTTGGCTGCACGGGCCGTTTATTCAAAGAAAATAAAGAATAAACTCGCAGTTCGGAGCGCGTGACGCTATAAAAAACCAATAAGCGTGTTTCAACATTTTGTCAAAGAAAACAACCAATGAATTCGCAGTTCGAAAAGCGTAAATTTAGAAATATTCCCATAAAGAGAAAAAAAATTCATTAATTCAAAAATAATTCACTCGCATAATATTTTTAAATAAAAGCAGATCGATAAATCTTTGGATTTTATGAGTATTATTATCAAATCGAAATTTACTTGAAATGTTGGCATCTTATGAAAAGAGTGACACAAAGTACTTTTTTTTTCACTGCTTTTGGGTGAAAAAAAGTAATTTTGTATCACTGTTTCTAAAAAGCACAACTTTACGCACGCGTCTGATATTAAAATTATAGTGTAAAAGTCCGATTTTGTTTACGCAATTATAAAAAAATCTATTTATACGTATTTAAAACACAGGATTAATACACAATATTTGGACGTATTTTTACAGGGTGGCCAAAAAGTCAACGAATTCATTTATGCATTCAGTAATCAAATGACTTGTGACCATACATGGCCACCCGAGACTCTCTGGATAAAAGAAAACCCACCCCCTTTCATTCCTCCCTTGCTGTAAACTGACAGGTCAGGGATTAATAGTTCACACACAGGCCTTTCAAGTAACGAAAGGGCTTACGATTGAGGGAATGTGTATGTGCTACATTGTACACGTCGCTAAGGGATATCTCACATTTTCATATGGCAATTTACCTGAACCCCCTACACGGCAAACCACCCTACCCACAAGTGATTTATTATACTTTACAGAGATTCGCTCCAAGAAGCTTCTCTTCACGGGGCATGAACCGCATCTTGAACTCTTCTAATGCAATAAAAACTAAAATTATCATTATAATATTAGCTAAATACAGACTACAAATCAATGTTTAGGTAGGGCGATGTTATCTGTATGCATATTATGTTGTATCTCGTTACAACGTTCACATTGATTTTATGTCTGAGAGCGTTTGTTGAAGAAGTGCTTAGTATTTGTGCAGTTTGTTCGTTGAACGCAAAAGTTAAATATTTTGAATATTTTTGTTGCTGGTTGGGCCCTAATAAAAAATAATAAAGCGGTAAGCGGTGACATTGTGGATTCAGACAAAAAAAGGGGTCCCCAATTCAAGAAACACCAAAATACAGTTCAAATACAAGTTTAAATTATTCATTGTCTTGATCTGTATTGGTGCTGAGATAGATGAACTGTTAAAAAACAGAAAAACTTAAAAGCAATAAATATTTTGATTAATTAACAGCATTTTTCTTAAACGATACTTACAACTATTTTTTTTTTGATTTCAAAATAATACGTCAGATAGAAAAGCCACCTGATGGAATCTATCAGGAACGGCAACTAAATAATCAAATGTCCGAGTTCGTAAATCAGTCGGCGGTGCTGAGAAGGTTCTCAACACAGCCATACTCTAAACACATTCGTGTTTTTAAAATAACTAATATATCTGTAAAAATCCAGGGGGGGGGGGGGTTCTGGTAGGTATTGGGACATATGCACCTTAATCAGAGGTGGCGACTTTATCATACGATGTCCCTCTAAGTTGACAGTAATTTCGTGTACAGTTTTAAAATATTATTGTTTATTTTACGAAGCTGTTGTTTATGTAAAAAACAAAATTTCTGTAAAAAAACAATACTAGGACCCCTGCTGTAAATAGATTTTGCAGCAAATTCACGGCGGCTTTACTTCAACCTCAACCCTAGACAGTTTTTCGAAAAGCAAGGCAGACACTATGAGTACTTAAATGTTGTAACTTTCTGTAGTTTAAAGAAGAGAAATACATAACGACAATTTATAAATTTGTGTCTTTAAGTAGTAATAATTCATAGATATTAAGTTAATAAAATTAATTCAGAATTTTTATAAAGTTTATGAGTTGTAATGACAACTTAGTGGTTAAAACAGAAATAATAATTATCGAAATATCAATATTTAAATTTAAAAAGTCATTAATCATTATTTTTTCTAACACAGCTCTAAAAATTCATATTTTCACGATATCCGATGATCTAAAGATACAATCTACTCATTTCAGAAACATGGGTTATTTACATGTTTATTATTATTATTTTTTTTTTTTGCTAGTGAACAGAGGTAGTGCTAGTAAGACTTTAATTTATGTCATTTAAAAATAAAATTCCGAGATAATCCGCAGGAAAAAAAATGATTCACAATAAGTTTTTTAAAAAAACTTGTTATCCAAACATATTTAGTTCCTAATTCCTATTTAAACATCATTTATCAGAGTTTAAGTATATTCCGTTCAAATTTATTAAAATTAGTCATATTGTTTAATTTAAAAAATCATTCACATATTACATTGCATCAAAACAATTATTCTATATATTTCAATGTGAAACGTATAACACTTTAAAATTTTGTAATGTAATCAAGCCTAAAATAATCCTTATTATATCAACTAAGCATAGACTTAAAATCAATGTTTATGTAAGACAAAGTCATTTGAATGCATATTGTGTTGTATCTCATTACAACGTTGATAACGTTTAATATTCTAACACTAACATCGATATTTGTGTTCCAAAGGGTATATTCGCTGGAGAATAGGTTTGTCATGAACTGGTATTATGACAAAGGATCGATATCAAATATTAAATGTTTGATATATTGGGATATAACGTTCAATGATAACGTTAGACGATTCGTGAACATGGGTCTCTTCGATTTGGAGACGGTCTGTCTGATGAGTGTCATAAAGGGCATCGGGTATCATCGTTAATATTATGTTTGTACGCCGAATACTGCGTATTTAACCCTTTTAGTCCCAGTGATGCCGTTTGGTATCATCATGTTTCTGAGCATAATTGAAACAAATAATAAGGCTGATATCTATTGGGATTAATAAAAAAATATTTTCAAATCGAAAAGAGTTTAAAGTATCGAATGATGTACTTTTTGATGCCATAAATGGCTATAGACGATCTGAAAAAAAAATTCTAAAATGATGATTACAAATTGTCATTGGTACCGAAAGGGTTAAGCATTCATAGCTGTTTATGAAAATATTATGAAAAAATATAAACACGAGATTTTCAATTGTTATAACACAATAGTTTTCTTTTGTTAAAGAGACACTTAAGCATGGAAAATTCTATTTAAATACGGATTTCCCGTTACATATTTGAGAATTAAAATGTAGGAAAAAAGTTTCATATGAAGCGTGATTCGAACTCCTAAGTTGCAAGCACATCATCATCTTTGCCATGTCACCAAATTTATTGACAGTTTAATGCTTATTGATGCAGCGTTGTTATGTTTATCTGGTACACTGTAAAAAATTTGGCCTGAATTTACTTGCAATTACTAAGTAACTTTAAAGGTATCACACCATTTACTAGAAAATCACCTGTAACCAATCTCTTATAGTACGTTTTCTAAACAAACTGCTGTAGTAATACTAAGTAAATTGATGTAACGCCTACAGCGCCCCCTGCCTATGTTTTCTAGAGATGCGTCGTTTTCCTAGCAGCATTGTTTCTCGAAATTTGTTCGATTGGTCATCGGATTTAGCGAAAACTCACCGGTGATCGTATCTGTAATTTGAAAGTGCGCGAGTCAAAATCAGCAATCGGTGAACGAAATTCTATTAATAAAAGTCATTGATTCGATATCGGTCGAAGGTAAAAATTCAATTAATGTACGTTTCATCGGAAAATTATGACGAATTGAAAATCGCAATGATAAGAAACAAAAAAAAACTCAATAGTAAAATTTCTTAATCAATAACATAAAACTTCTTTAACTATCAAGATTTTAACCTCTTTATTTACACGCAAATGAATAGCAAGTCCCGATGGCAGCGAGGTTCCGCGCAGTTCCTCGTTGCAAGCGAGCGCTCGGATCCGGAGATACGTGGGTTCGAGCCTCCGGAAATTCGAAGTAACTGACTAACAAGAAAAATTAGTGGTGCCCCCTGGTTTGAAATTTTTGAAACTGTTTATAGTTTCTTAGTAAACTTACATGAAAATCCCCTGTAAAGCTACTGCAAGTTTCTTAGTAAACGTACAAGCAGAACATCTGTAAATCTACTACAGTTTTCTTAGTATGGTTACTAAGAAAATGTATGTGTTACTTACTAAGTTTAATGCTGTAAGGTTACTAGAAAAGTTCATGGCACCCGAGTTTCCTAGAGATTTTCTAGTAATACTACAGATTTTTTTTTTACTGTGTACTGAAAATAACTTTCTTAGAAACAAGGTACTTTAGAAAAAAAATTAACAACTGCAAACGAGTTAAAGTAAACTGTTACATATACCATAATGTATTCCAAATGTTTCTACTCCGTGCACCACCGTACATGAATTAAATGCTTTTTTACTGTACATATTTTAATATACAACAACAAAATATATCACTGATTGTCTTCGGCTAGAATAATGTTAAACTAGAGCTTAGTGAGAGCTATTGGCGACGGGCTTTGTGCGCTGCCAATACATATGCTGCCAGATTCGGGGGTTTTAACTGGCAACTGAGTGACAAATACGGAAAAGATTAGTATTAATTACATTATATTCCAGTCAAAATATTTCTCCCGTTAAATATCATTACTTTTTGAAATAGAGAAAGATCTTCGCGTCATGTGGGACTCTAACAGACAATAATAAGTTACATGTGAAGTGTCATACCAACCAACAAACAGTATATAAAAGTTTTTCAGAAAAAAAAGTTTTAATCTGTAAACCAGTTTAGGAAAACCGCCACCAGCTGTGGTTTTAGTACAAGCATACCAGTGCATTAATCAGCAAATGAAACTGGCAAAACCACTGACAGTATGAGACAGATTCTCAAAATTGGCTGGGTTTTTTTGTGTACATTTTAGCTGTGGTCAAGTGGCCATTTCAACATCTAAAGGGGAACACAAACTTTTTGTAACAATGTACTGATGTTTAGGTGATTGGAAGCCAGAGATTTAATGAATAATTGTGCTACAATGCATTCAGCTGCTCCAAAGGTACTAACGCGATCACGCATCCAAGTGATAACTCGTGGTTGTAGCCTGAATCTTTGCATTAGAATGGAGTTCGTCTAGTATTCGGAGATAGTATTCGTCGCTTTTTATTTTGGCAACCGTTGGGTAATAATAAATATTAAACTTATGTCCAAAACTATCTTTACAATGCACTTTTTTCTGATTTGTTAACGTGTATAAAAACTACTTAGAAATATGCAACGGGTTTTTGAAGCCTTGAATGCACATATTAAACACACATTTTTGCTTATAATTAATATTTTGTATTGCAATAAGATAATGGTTTAGTTAAGCGTACCACCTAGCTATACTTAATATATTATTTAAACGGTAAAATGATTATTTTAAGGAGAACTGGTATTCAAAAGTTTATATCATAACCCATTTTTGTTTTTTAAGTCAATCATAATATTTGAAACTAGCAAATTTATACCCGTACTTCGCACGGATTAAAAAAAAATATCAAATAGATCCTAGTATGTGCACCATATAACCTGTTATAAGATCATAAACTTAAAATATTCTTTCCGCTCATTATCAATTATAAAATCCCGATTCATTGTCCTAATATTCTAAAATCAAAAATACACTGTATTATGCACTCATAAATGCCATCACAATTCACTCATATATACATAAATCCTTTTAACATTTTTGGCACGTTTTTGGAAATAATTTGGCGAGAAAATAGATATAGCTACAAACACACCCATCATACAGCTCTAACACAATGACCTTAGCACAACCAACCAGCCTATAAATTATTAAAAAAAAACAGTTTGCCTATTTGGCGAGTTTTAATAAATAATTTGGCGAGACTGGCAACATATTTGCCGAAAAATAAATAATAAAACCCTTATATGCAGCTCTATTGCGATGGCCTTTATTAACCATCATAGTTCAGTAATAGCTTAACCAACATTTTGCCCATTTGGCGAGTTTTAATTAATAACTTGGCGAGATTGGCAACGTATTTGGCGAAAAAACAAAGACATAAACCCTTATATGCAGCTCTAGTGCGTTGGCCTTTATTAACCATTCAGCAATAGCTTAAAAAACATTTTGCACATTTGGCGAGTTTTAATTAGTAATTTGGCAAGATTGGCAACGTATTTGGCGAAAAACAAAGACATAAAACCCTTATATGCAGCTCTAGTGCGATGGCCTTTATCAACCATCATTGTTAGCAATAGCTTAATAAACATTTTGCCCATTTGGCGTGTTTTAATAAATAATTTGGCGAGATTGGCAACGTATTTTGCGAAAAAACAAAGACGTAAAACCTTTATATGCAGCTCTAGTGCGATGGCTTTTATTAACCATTCAGCAATAGCTTAAAAAAACATTTTGCACGTTTGGCGAGTTTTAATTAGTAATTTGGCAAGATTGGCAACGTATTTGGCGAAAAATACGTTATAAATATAAATAAATGGTCTTTATCAACCATCATTGTTAGCAATAGCTTAACACGTCGGATGCTGAGGACGCGCGAGCGCGTCTCGTGGTTCCGATTCATCGATAACAGCACATTCTGATAAAATTCGTAGTGATATTTCGCCAACCGTTCTTAAGAGTTCAAGTTCGTTTGATTACCTGATAAACATGGTGGTCTAGTGGTTACAGATGTAACTGTAGTGTAAGTCACGATTTAAGAGGAGAGCAAAAGATTTTTTAATTAAAAAATAATCAATTTAAATCAAGTACATTAAATTATTTAGTTATAACGGGTGTCGATCAACTATTCCAAATTTTTTTTTTCATTTAATGTTAAAAGTTGTAGTGATAATCACTTTTTACAAACGTCGAATTACACTACAGACAGGATAATTTTGCAATTCCCCTCTTCAACTATCTAGCTATAAAAAAAGGCAACTAGTCTATTACATTTTTTTATTAAAAAAACCCCAAAAATAAGAATTAGGAAAATTTATTGATATTTCATAGTCAAAAAAATAATCATTGAAACGAGTCTGGTTATTGGCTTTCAATTCAATAATTAGTAACAGGTGATTATCTGGTTGGAGAAGTCCAGGAACATTTCCTCGTATTTTTTTTTGACTAGCTGCCGTGTAGCTTCAGTTAGCGACGTTAATTCAACCTAACCTTGTAATTTTACGATCTCAAACTAAGATTTTACTTTTTCGAAAATGAAAAAGAGTTAGTTTATTTCCATGGTAACGAACTGGTTTTAAAAACAGTATGTTCTTCTATTTCACATCAGCCTCTATCGATGAACATTTTCCATCGTTATCGCCGCAGCCAAAGTGTTAATAAACATTTTGCCCATTTGGCGAGTTTTAATAAATAATTTGGCGAGATTGGCAACGTATTTGGCGAAAAAACAAAGAAATAAAACCATTATATGCAGCTCTAATGCGATGGTTTTTATTATCCATCATTATTCAGCAATAGCTAAAAAAACATTATTTCCATTTGGCGAGTTTTAATTAGTAATTTGGCGAAAAAATAAAAACATATATTAACCATCATAGTTCAGTAATAGCTTAACTTCAGTTGTAACTATACATTTATTTAAAAATATACATATTTGCAATCAATAGAACCATCAATGAAAAAATCATCAACTAAACCCACACTAAATCCTTTAATGAAGACTGGTCGGAAATACGTCACTTGAAACATATCAATTATTTTCAAATAAAGAATTTAGTTTCTGAAAGTAATGGCAACACAAAAATAAACATTTTCAATTTTATTTTCGTTGAAAGTTTTATTTAATTTTTTCAGCAGATGGCATCAGGAAAGTAAAAAAATGATCGGATTTGAGCCAAAGTGGTGTAGTTTTTAAAGAAAATTCGAATTTTCTCTGAAAATAGAGCATTTTGAGCTCTGAAAGTTCTTATTTTGCAACTCAAGTATGAACTACGCATTTGTGCCAAGTTACGAGGCAAGCAAATGTCTAGTTTGTGAGTTTCAGAGAGACATACAGACACACATACAAAACTTCATTTTTTATTACTATAGATAAAACCTTTAACTTGGTATCAATTGTTTGACAAAGTGATAGTTGAAAGTATTTTCTGTTATTACTTGCGAATAAGCTCACCGAAAAGAACGTTTAAACGTTTTTAAACATTTAATCATTATTATACTTAAAACAAAATGATGAATTAAAAAAAAAGTAATTTTTAAATAATAGATTCTGAGAAGGAATTATTTCAAACTCTAATATATTCAACCAACTCAATTTCTATTCTTTACGATATTACCTGGTTATTTTCCGTTGTAAAGATGGAATTGGCTCCAAACTGTTAAATCGCGTCGAAATTGCTTTAAAGATTGATGCTGGCAGCATGAAGTATTGTGAAGATACTTCAGGTAACCACAATAAAGTTTTTATAGTACTGTTGTGAATTTTATTAAGCTTTCAAATAGAAACTAGGTAAAATATTACGATTTCACATTCTTTTTTTAGTAAAATATTTAATAATTGTAAACTATGTTTTCTGAATTTGCTTGGAAGAGGCCACAAGTTTTTAAATATTTTCTGTTACAGAAGGGAAAATATCAAATTATTAATATATATTATATATTCTTTTAATCAAGCAACTAATTTGTCTCATGAAATGCTATTAGTTTATATTTTGTGAAAGGGGATATATATATGGTTTAAGATTGTGAACGTAGCAAATTAAATTATATTTTCAAAAATACTTTTTATTAAATTATTTAACTGGAATCCAAAAGTTTACGAAGTCTGAGTCAAATACAGCATCGAATTCATTAATAATAACTTAATTGGTATTACAATGCATTTTTTGACTTACTTAAAAATCAGTTAACTTTTATCGAATTAGGTACTTCACACGAGTCAATTAATCTTATTCACACACACAAAAAAAAAAAAAAGAATCCGACCGGGTTATCGATTATCAACGTTAATAAGTATTATCTATAATACTTTTATTTTTATTTTATTGATTAAATTGAATGCTTTCTGAGGGACGTATCTCATTTGAGAACTTTTTTTTTCTTATTTGATTAGTTCCATTCTCTAGCATAAAAAAATATCTCTAGCGGAAAATAATGGCGAAATGTTATTTAAACTTAATGAATCAGGACATTTTTACTTTTTTTGAAATTTTAAAACGTTCATTACTTTATTGATTGCGTATGCGGGCAAATCTACCATAATTTTTACTTTTATGTTCCTTGGGCATAACTTTTAAAAAAAAATAATATTTCTTTCCAATTTTTTTTCTTATTATACTTGAAAACTGGCCCTTATATAATTTCAAAACAGAATTTTAAAGCAAAGAAACTCCAAAAAAAATTTAGAACACTAAACAATGCAGAAATCTCCTTACCGTCGTGTGTTCCGAATGTAAATTTTTAGTTTAGGGCTTAAAATTTTGGCTTTTTACATTTATAATGTGTTTTTCTCGTCTTCTAACTTTGCCCCTTGGTTTGGTACATTCACTGACCTCATTCCTAAAGTGGTGAAGAGAGGCACTGGATTTAGCTGCAGTGATTCTTCAACCATAAAACTGTATTGCAGGAGACTCACATTTCAGTTAGTGGCCACATATTTTTGCTAAAATTCGCCAATAAGCCCAAAATTAAAAAAAAAAAAAAAACTGCCATCCTTTATTATTATTTTTTTTACAAATGAGCTTTGCTGAACTTTTTTTTGTGATTCCCCTTTTAAACCTTTTGACAAACATTTAGAGGGATTTTGAAAAAATAAATTTTAGTTAAAGTTTAAAGCTTTTTATAAATTTAAAAAAATGGTAGAACTGCCCATGTGTGTGAAAAAGAAGAGTTCACCCGCTGATTATCAAGCTTTTTTTCTCGTTTGTGTATTTTTTTTCAATTTTATATTTATAGAATGCCAGAAATTGGTATATTTTTTATTTTTATCTATAAAATAACACCATTTATTCCAAAAAAATAAACATACATTCTGACAGGAAGTGGTTAAAACTCATCATATAAATTTGAATATCTGCCCCTTATGTAGGGGAAAGTTTTTTAAATTACCAAAATTCAACACAGAAATCTTTTTGAGTTCATTGGGTGGATCTAGCTTCTCAAAACACGTTTAAAAAACAGCATAGTGCGGCGTTAATTATTTCATAAGTGTACGAGATAATCTCGTTCGCCTTTTTAATATGTTAACGTTTTCCATCAGAAACAGCAATTTTTAAAATTTACTTTTTAATTTATGTTTATTTAGCTTTTTCATACAACAAATATTATATTTCGGATGGTATAAGAGACTAGCTTATTTAGTCAATTTTTTCTTTTTTTTAACAAGAACATTAATGCTCCACGTGCCTTTAATGCATTTTGGAAAATTTTGCCATGGTCACTACTTTGTTAAAATGGTGTGCGTATGTTCACCCTAAAAACAATTATTTCTAGTTTCTGCACCGGGTTTGCTTTTTCGAAGTTGTATTCCTTATAATAATTGGGTGCATATCATTCTTATAATTCAAATTATAACGAAAGCGAAAAACTGTTTCATAATTTTTAGTTATGATCAAGGATTTTGACAAGAGATTTAACACCTATATTTACTTTCAATTAAAATTTAAATATTCCTCTCAAGTAGTTATTAATTGATTATTAGGGTCATCTGCTAACTTAATAGCATTTAGCTTGTTTTTGAGAGTGTTACAGTATGTTTTTTGTTTTTGTTTTTTCTCTGTGGATTTATATGATTCATAAGTCTAGATTATACGAAGATCCCGTCCGAGCTGACCAGAACTGAGTAAGGTTCCTAATGTAATATGGCTAAAATTAATCTTCAGAAGGAGTCCTGTTTACAAATTCTAACAAAAATATTGAAGTAATTTTTTTAGATGTGAACAACCGAAAAATGTTAAATTCAGTGTGATTCCTAGAAATTGAATGTAGTCAAAATATTGACCTTTGTTTAGTTAAAACTTTATGTCAAAGCAAAAAAAAAAATCATCTTTAGAAAAGTCCATATTGAATGAAACAAGAAAAGCATCGAAAAAAATCGTCGAGTTATTTGAAAAAGACTTGGGAAAAAAGTTTAAAATAAACTTGAGTAAATAGAAAAATAAAGATATATGATTTATATTAAGATATTTTCTATTGTAAAAACTTAGTAGAATGAAAACTTTGTATGTCGTGTAAGTATTTGATTTGATTTAAAATCTTCAGAATGTGAAGCTAAATACTGTAAAAAAATATATCTTTTTTTTTAAACGAAAAAATAAGAGTTGGTTGGTATACATATATTTTCAGGCTTGTGTGCTTGGTCAGAGACCCGCTTATAAACCTTCGGCATGTAAGACCGACAAAAAACACACACACACGTAACAGATGCTGTCATCTTTCGCGCGCCACCTCAATAATTTAACAATGTCCCTGAAGGGGAGGGAAATAGTGTCCAGGAACCTGTACTCTGTTTTCAGAGACCAGGCATTGATCGCGGGACCGTCCGATCCGGAGATCGAGACTGACCACATGGCGCCCCACAGCCCTAAAATAAGAGTTATGTGTCAAAGTAAATTTTATTTTTAGGGTTTTTTTTATCATTCTATATTTCTTGTGCATTCAGTTTCATTCTTTTCGTGTGTTCATTTTAAGTGTGTATTAATTACGATAAATTCCATTTAAATAAAGTTTCGCTCTTAAAATGAATTCTATTTTATGGTTACTCAACTCTGCCAATTTAAAAACGAAAACTTGGCAAAGGTTTTTTTGCAGTGTAATACATGTGTTTTTATATTTTATCAACAAAACGTGACAGAAATAAGGAGTCACAGATTCGGAAAAATGTAGCGAAAGTACGTCAATCAGACTTGAAATAGACTTTCCTAACTGAACTATTTCCAAACAGTTTTTATAAAATAATAATTATAGCGAATTTAAGTGAGCTACGTTTGTCCCAGATATAAACTGACTCTAAAAATATTTAATTTATCTGGAATCGAAAATATTCTATCTCAATTGTTTTACATAGAGATAATTTGGAAATTGACTTCCTGTCTCAGTGGCCTTTGCATCACTTTCTTATTTTCGCCATAGATTAAAATATTTAACAAATAAATCAATATAGAGGGTTTAAAAATTATTTTGTAGAAAATTATTATACGACTGTACATAACATTTATAAAATCATGGGTGATTATATAATGCGACTTTTAGTTGAATGTTCTAAATTCCATTCATCTTCATTATAGTTTTCAGCGTTCTACAATTTGACGAAAAACCAAATGATGTTATATTTTCCTTCAATTATAAAAAATACATAAAAAGAACGATATTTATTATGACTCAATAAATATTTTTTCAATATAAGCTGTCATCTTCCAGCGATTGAAATTAACTTTAAGGAGTACACTTTAAAAAAAAATACTTTTCAATAACTCACGATCTTAATATATAAAGCACAAAAACTATTTTACCCGTCCATTCTTAATATCCGCTTTTCCTTAAGTTTAAATAATTTGAATAAAATCTCACGACAGTTTGGGTTTAAATTTATTCAAAAAGTTTTTCCTTTTAATTTTTTCTTCTCTCATTTTGTTCTGAAGAGCGGAAAAAACCACAGCCAAGTAATTACGTAAGTTTTTCTAGCTCTTTCAAAACTAAAATTTTGAAAATACAGTAACTTTGAATGTAACTGAATTAGATTTTTTAGAATATAAAACGTATCATTATTCAAAAAAAGTTTTACTAAAGAAAATATTTTAATATTTAATTTCATGAGGACAGCACTGTCTAAATTTAAAATTATATCATAAAGTTTCTAATTAATTTTGTTCTGTTTTCATTTTTAATCGTAATAAGGCAAGAAAGCACTTATAAAAATATGATCATCTCAAATTTAATTATATTTTGTTAAAAAATAAATTATACTAATTAAACAAGTAAGACTAATTTTTTGAAAAATTGTAAATTCATATTTCTTACTATTAAAATGAAGTAAACTTAAAACGATCGAATATTTAGCATTGACATAATATTGTGTATCGTAAAATAAATTCTTCTTTGATTTTGTATTCTTTGAAGTAATATTCAAGGATTAAATGATAATTTTTGATTTTTGATTCTTTTGTTATCAAATCAAAAGTAAAAGCTTTCGAATAATGTACTGAATAAAATTGTCGTTTTTTTCACCATCACTTTTAGTTAATGCCAGGAACAAAGAGCAGTTGACAATGTTTAGATTCCCATAGACCTTTGCTGCAACGTTCCTCTGTAGAAACAGTGTTGCCTAAGTTTTAACGTTACATAACAACGTAAACTTATACAAATTGGTAATATTTTGATTTTTTTATATCCAAGACAATACAATTCCCTGATTTCAAGAACGTAGATTTACCAACCGTTCAATGTCGGCTTCACTAAATCAATTTTTTTTTAAATCTTTTTTTTTTTTGTTTTTTTACAACACTTTATGATTGCGCATGATTTTAGTCTTAGTGGAAGGTCCAGCCGGGTAACACGGCGTTTTTGTAAAACGTTCCTTGTAATACGAAGAATAGTAATTTTTCTCAATTTTTGCGCAACGTCACACCGAAAACGCATGGTAAAGTTACAAAAAGGTTTTGCAGTGAATATTTTATTAGTATTTTACCTAACTTAAAATATCCTTAATTTTAATTATCCTTCCTTAATTATTCAACGTATCCTTGATATTTGTAATTAAATGTTCTTAATATCATTCGATATTCTAAAAGTTCCGTAAATAAAAATTTAAGCCTTTAATATTTTCTTGAGGATTGAAATTTAGCCTTTGATATTTCAGAACACTTGAAAGGATTTTAAAATGTTACGTATATTTAAAATTCTATGACGATAAATTATGAATATTGTTTACTGATTCAGAAGGCAATTTTTTAATAATTGTGCGCTATTTTGTAATGTCAAATTGCTAATATTTAATGTTCAGTACAAACTATGTTTTTTTTTATTTATACATAGTAGTGACATTTGATATATAGTTGACATTATTTTAAAGAATTGAAATTTGAAAATGTGACGCATTATTCCTTAAAGCGTCTCAACAAAATAATTATAGTTAGTATCTAAAATTAAACTATTTTAATTAACAATAAAATATTTTTCATTTATATATTTTTTTATTAGCGTGTACCGACATTTTTTGTATAAAAAGACTGGTTTCTTTGATTTATCGCCACATTTGAGCAACGCTATTGGCAATTAGCATTTAATCTTTATCTGGTTCAAAGAACTGAAGGAAGGTCCATCTACTCCCGGTATTGGGAGACTAAGGTTCTCTTCAGGCTCTCGCCCTGACTTGTATATATGTACATATGTTCTGCCTTTCTTGTTATATGTATTCGCCTGTAGCGAAAGAATTGTGTTCATTCTCGCTAGCTGCTTTGGAAAAAGAGGGCCATAAACCGAATCTATGACTTAAACTGTTATTATGATAACTAATTTTTCGAACTAATTAACAATCTAACCCAGGACAATTATAACTACGACGAAAGCATTAAATTTATTACTAGAAGTAATTAAATCTATTAAGTGATAAAACTTAAAACTATTTCATAAAAAGGATTGTAAATGCTTAAAAAGCTACATTGCATTTAAAAAAATACTTTTTGGATTTTAAGAAAATAAATGTACCAACCTGGTATGATGCTTGCAGAAACTTGACAGAAGAACATAATATTTCGCCACATGTCGACTCTAAAATATCCCACCGTCATTTCAAATAAAATCAGAATTCCTTGCAAAAATAAGCTTATGCTGGGTTCACTTTTTACTGCTTTATCAAATAGCATGGGTTCTGTAAACAATCAGGGAAATGTTTCGATACAGAAATGCATTTACTGTCCAGATCACGTCGCATCCAGCAAAAGAAGTTGACTTTTCTCTATTCGGGCGACGTATGGACAAGACACAGAATCCAGTGATTTTTATAAAAGCTTTTTCTTGTCCTAACAATGGTTAAGTAAAGTATTAAAAGATTATTTTTTCGTTGAGTTAAATCTTCGTAGTATAATTTCTTTCAGATAATGTTAGAAGAATTTATTCTCGGAGTCCTGAAGAACATGCAGTGTTTAATAGTAAAATAAAATCGTAAATATTTCAGATATTGATGGAGTAAACTGTTTAGCATTAACATTAAAATATTTCGTAAGTTGAGTCAAATATGTAAAATAGGTTTTTTGGCTAAACAAATTTCACTCATGTGAAAATTAACAATTGCATTTCCTCCATTATGTGCCCTATAATTGTCTTATGACAATATAAGCAAGTTTATGTTATCAATATTTTGAAATGATTCTTTATTATATGTCATTTCGAAATTCGGTTCACCTTTTTCATTATTAATTTCGTGCATCAGAATATCAGACGTCATTTTCATACATGTCTTTATAATATTCATTCATAAAACTGCAACTACATTTTTTTAAAAAAAGGGGAAAATATGTTGAACATCTCCTTAGTACAATTATTTGCATTTATTTAGCAGATAACTAATATTCTCAAATAGTTATAACAACTTAAATTAACTAAAAAATATTCCTTCAATTACAATAAATATTCATTTTCAAACGTCAATAATCATTTCCTGTAATTCAACATCAGATTCCACTCCAAAACATATTCTTCAACCTTATCCAAGCCACAAAACAACACACCACCACACAGTCACCAACAGTCAAACTATCTCTTCTCACGTGCAAATACAGGAAACATACGTTTCACATACGTTTACCCATACGTTTCAACTGCATAACCGGTCTCTGTGGCTCTCTCACCACGAGTGCTGATGACCAGGAGCTAGTTGTCCCGATCCTTCTCCGGAGGATAGTTGTGCGCATGCGCACGTTTTGGGAATTTGATTTATAGGAATCGGGATATCTTTTTCCCTTTGAATCTGATTTAAAAAGTGAGTTAGGGGAAGTTTTGGGGGGAAAAGTTTGGTAGTATCTGTTTTTGTTTCTTTCGCAAAAAGGAAATAAAAGACAGTTTTTGAATGAGCCGTTTGCATATTTTGATTTTTTTTGCGTGAAAGGTTTAAATAATAAGAAAGTAGTACTATTTTTAATTTTTTTGCTAGATTAGAATGTGACTTTTTGTCATAAAGAAAATTTTATATTTTGAACCAACATTTAAAGAAAGTGGACTTTTTTTTGTCAGATGCATAAATTTGAACTGTTTTTTTTCCTGATAAAAATTGTGTTTAATCATCAAAGTAAAACGCTTATTCCACAATTTTATACTGTTACAAATGCATTATTTTTGTAAAATTTATATTTTTAAACGTTTCATGAAAATTATAATTATTCATATTTTATTCGGGTTCACGATATGCAATTTATTATCCATAAAATAAAGCCAAATTTATCGTTTTGAACCACATTTAATATTTATTATGAAGAAAATACATATTTATTATGCATTTGTGGATTACACTGCATATATTTAAAAGGATAATCATATTTGTTATTTTTATTTCCTGGAATATATTAGTATTTATAGATCCTTGCAAGTAACATTTAGATTTGAAAGTATCAAGAACATGAAATACGCTTATTTTAAGTATAATATACTATTCAAGTTGTTTTAAATTGAAAAGTTTAAAAAAATAATATTTATGTGTATTTTAAGCCGTAATTAATCATATGCATATTCCTGAAATAAATAATTGATGATGTTACAGCATCGCGTGCTTAAAGGAGTTTTCTTAATATGTTATTTAAACATGCATCACTAAGTTTCAAGAAACTTGAATAATCCATTAATTTTGTACATCTTTCAGAAAAAGCATCAATTTCTGATAGCTTTATAATTAGTGTAAAACACGTAACACATTTTGGTTAAAAAAAACTAAGAAAACATTAAAATTGTTATAAAGACAGAATATTTGGTGTCTCAACTTAGTTTAGTTATCTTTAGATATCAGTCTATTTGCCACAATATTAAAAAAAATTCTATTGAGATCCAAATTAGATGTTTTTATTCGAAATAACATTATAAATAGGGGTAAGTGGTGTACCTTGGACGTATGCGTACCTCGAACCTATGCTGATTCTAGCTCGATTAGCTTAGATATTGAAACAACACCACATGCAGTTAAAGTATTTGCTACCAGGGATCTCAGTGAAGTTCTATCTGTTTGTTTAAAAGGTCAATTTATTAAAGAGGTTTCGAAAAACTAAATTCCCAGTTCAAAAGTAAATTTTTGTCAGATTCTTTAGTGTAATTTTTTACTCAAACATGTAGTGTTTATTCAGAAACGATGGTTATGCAATATAAAGCAAAGTTTTAGCTATAAAACAGTGTGCTTGAAATTAAGTTAAGTCTAACGTTAACTTGGTGATTAACTATTTTGTTTTTAATATCCAAGTGGTGTACCTCGAACCTAATACAAGTGGTGTACCTTGGACTGGTCCAAGGTACACTACTATAGGTCTTATGTGCTTCAGATTGTTGAACATCCTTTTTAAAATTCAAGTTAATTCTTTCCTTTGAAAAATTTAGTATTTTAAGCTATTAATATGCAACCCTGATTTGTAAAATATAGAAAAATGGAAATTTGTAAGAAATTTTGATATGATGTGATAAAGAATTTTTTTTTGTAGTTAATTATTTAGATTTATGTAAGCCTATGAAATTTTAACCATATTGATATAATATAGAAAATAATTATTGCATGCCCATCTAAAAAGATATTTTTTATAATAAATATCTAGCAGAACATCCTTTTTACGTTTAGGTCTAGTTGAATAAACATAGGGGGAAATATTTGAGTTTTTTTTTTTCAAATTTAAGACGGAAAGACATCCAATTGTTTTTCTATGGCATGAAATAACAGTTTAATTTTATGCTGCATTTTAACGAATACACCCGAGAAAGATCGCATTGCAGCTGAAAAAGCCAAAAGGGCACTAAAAATACTAAGGCAATAAAACCCCTTACTGAACCAATTGACCTAACATAACCAATTACTACAATCTTGGCTAGAAATAAGAGTAGGTTGTAAAATGTATTTTTGAATTTTATGTGGCTAATAAATATTGGTTTTCGGACTGTAAATCGAGTCTCTCTACCTGTTAATAATTGGTCCAAGGTACACTACCGGTTGGACCAAGGTACACCGCCGGTGGTGTACCTTGGTCCTAATTACAATTTTCTGTATTTATTTTTTTAATAGTTGAAAGCATTTAAATGACATGTTAAAATAAATATATGTTGTATATAACAACATAAAGTATTCAGTAAAAATATTTTTATTCACTTTTTGCAAGTAATTAAGAAAATAAAAATTGAAAAGTCAAAATAGGTCCAAGGTAACCCACCTTCCCCTACTAATACAAATAAAACTTTTAATCGACGAATTCATGTCTTATTTTTTTAGATATATATTTTTGATCAAAATATTAGGATGTAGTGAATTTAGTGGTTAGTGGATACGTAAAAGGGTTTAGTTTAACTAAATATTTTTCTCAAATTTATCGCAAAGTGAGCAAAGTAATCCGCATGTAAATTCACGTTAATAAATTATTGAAAAGTATTTTTTTTTGTTTTTTTTTTAATCGAAGATGCACAAAAAAATATTGATACAATTATTGTCACATGACAGTTTCGTATTTCTGAAAGTCCAAGCATAAACTTCATTTTTCTCAACCAAAATAACATGTTATGTAAATAATAAAGCAATCCTACCCACATTGTCCATAACCATGTTTGCTAAAACGCAAATTATTCACGACGTTTAACAGAGACATGTCAATAAATAATTTAATTTTTTTTAAATGTTAATAAATCAATGCATACAAAAAATATTACGAATAAAAATATTGTCAGAAAAATTTATATGCTATTTAAAATATGCCAAGTCCAAAAATAATGCATACTCAATCATAAACGTCATTTTTTGTACCAAAATGAACCGTTATATAACTAATAAACCACTCCCACCTACCGTTCACTCAACATTAATTTACTAGCCAAAACGCAACACAAGAAAAAGGCTGCATTCTTCTCCAGAAAAACACACCACACTTCCTCCCCAACACGTTTTGTTTTTATAGTATTCACTTACCATTCATTTTGTTGCTAGTGGCCGCAATATTTCTACTTATAAGAAAGTTCCTTGATTAATAAAGATGCACTCAGGATGAAGAGGAAAAAACATCACACAAAAGTAACAATGGTGGGTTTCACACTAGCCCCGTCTAATCCAATATCCTTTTATTTACTATTTTTTCGACGTATCTTCAAGAGGGTGACTTATGGTTCTTGTAAAATAACTGTTGAATGGCTTTATGCTGTATTGCTGTTGTGTAGTGTAATTGTTTCCGGCTGCCTATTTCTGTAAGCCGTTAGGAGCTTTAACACTGTCAATTACGCCTTGTAATTTAGAACCCTGGTCAAGTGACGTGGTCGACACCTGAGCGGGCACCCAACGGAACTTCGAGCGACATCGTACGCTGACGCCGTCGGAACTTTGGAATACACAGATTTGGAATACACAGTCTGTCCCAGTGTACTCGGGCCCATCCGTCACTAATTGGATTTTTCTACTCTTTCCCAGTACAGATATCCAATTTACAGGATGACTGGCAGTAGGTGGGATTCAAACCCCCGGCCCCGCACTCCTGAGAAGGCTGAATCCAGAGGCGAATGCCTTACAACTCGGCCACGGACAGGCCGAACGGTAGGTAATGTAATGTAATCGAATCCGGCTGCCTATTTCTAGCCTCCTTTAGGAGCTTTAACACAGCCAATATAACCTCATAATTTAGAACCCTGGTCGACACCTGAGCGGGCTCCCAACGGAACTTCGAGCGACATCGTACGCTGACGCCGTTGTGCACATGAAAGTTGTTGGTTAACGACCTCATAGTTTTGAACCGAGTTTAATAGATGAAACCGACAACTGACCTAGTACTCAAAGCAAACTTACAGCGATATCCTATGCGGTAATAAAACGTTGGAAAATGTCATATTTATATCATCCCCAAATACCATAAACACAGTACTATTTATTGGTGAGATTTGCTTTTGTAATTGCACAAAATAATGGTTACACCTTTTTTCTCTGTGTCAGTAAAAAATTATGCCTGTATATGTCTTACTTGACGAATGTTTATAAGCGGATCTTTGATCAAGCACAAATACCGGAATTTTATATGGACCAATCAACACATGCAATTTAAATTTATCTACACGTGATTTATCCTTTAGTATACGGAAAAATATAAAAATTAAGGATGCGTCAGCTAGTATATCGTACAACTTGGTAAAATCTGTCAAAAGATTCAGTTTTCCATCGTACAATGTTCTTAATGTTACTAATTATATATGATGTATCTTCAAAGTGTGATATGTATTCATTTAAATGTTAATCATCATTTTAAATAAGTAAAGCTTTAAAAATTCGCTACACGTTTGCGCATATTTCTATGATTCTCAACTATATCATAGGCTCTCCTCTCCTCATTATATTACTCTGTCGACGAATATAAAACTATGTTAGTTGGAATATCACTCACGATCATTAATCATCAAACAAACTTAAAACCATCAATCAAATCCTCATTTGATTAGATTGCCAAATTATACCAATTAAAAAAAAGTTGTAAATTTCACAGTAACATACAACATCTTAGTTTATCTCTCCATGTCATCGATTGGTTTGTTGGTTGATATACATATATTTTCAGGCTTGCGTGCTTGCTCAGAGAGCCGCTTATAAACCTTCGTCAAGTAAGACAGTCACAACAAACACACACTCACACTCACATGCACACATATACGTGACAGATGCTGCCATCTACCACGCGTTACCTCCACAATTTAGACATGTCTTGAAGGGGAGGGAAATAGTCTCCAGGAACCTGTACCCGTGGGAAACTGCGCAATGATCGCCCACAGGACTTTCGGACCCAGCAGATTTAGCGAGCACGTACTCCGCATACACTCGGTGAGTTTTCAGCGACCAGGACTCGATCGCGATACCTTCCGATCCGTAGATCAAGACACTGACGACAGGGCGCCTCACAGCCTTTCCATGTCATTGATATTACAATGTCCAGTTAATATTCTAAAGACATCGATATTATATCAAATGATATTATGAATTCGTAAGGTATTTAAAGAAGGGGTGAAATTTACCAATGTATTTTTATTAACTTCCCAAGAGTATGTTCTGCCGTAGTAAGCACAGAATAGGATAAAAAAAAAGATAACTGCCCATCCTTTGGCTTGTGTAATACCGCCGTTCATGGGTAAAGGAGAATAAAACACGTCGGGTTAAAAGAAAAGATAAGCCTTTTGCGGATGAGAAATAACAGTTTTTTACTCGATCCCGCAGAGAATCAATAACTTTTCACCCCGCTCATGATAAAGTGGTTGGACTTTATCACATTTTCTAAAGTAGATATTCACTTTCTGCTACTTTATTTCATTTCTGGAAACAGGATTAAGGAGCTCGAGGAGATTATTACATTAATTATGGGCAGTTACTTTTAAGGTATTAAATGGAACAGCTTTGGCAGAGTGACGTTAAACCAATTTTATTGAGGAGAAAAATAAACATGTGATATGTATTTCTTTTGATACTTTCTAAAACAATTTGTTACATTTAGGATGTTGATTGAAGAGTGTATTACATGTGTTTAAAGCAATGTTCTTTCTTACCATTCTTAACGCTTTAAATGCTCATAACTCTTTTAATTTTTTAAATGATATTTGCATACAAACTACTTCTATATATCTGTTATCGCTAATATTTTTTTTAATTACAAAAATATACAAATGCGATTACACGAATAATAGATACGAATGGGGATTAAATACTTAAGGAATCGATACATTTTAATATAAATACAACTGTAGGAAATATAAATGTCTAAAGTATTTAGCTGATTTTCAGAACTTCTCCAAACTGAATCCTTTTATCCACGGATATTAATTTCCTTCTTGTTAATTTACGTATTCAGATAAAAAGTGATGCATATTGATTAAGACATTTAAACTATGGTAATGTCTGTGAAAGTTCAGAGAGCATGGAAATAAAATTTGAGTTGGTTGAATGTATATGAGTATTTAAGTATTCATTTTTTATTGTTGAGGGCGTGTTCTTAAGCTTGAAATCCATTTAGTACATTTTGAATATCTTCTAAAGATAACTGATTTTCGGGGTTCTGCGGTTTACGTAATCATTCATAAAAATCTGTCTAAATTTCCGGCAACTGAGCTCCCAATAGACAATGATTTAATTATCATAGAAAGTAAATTTTAAAAATATTCACCTACTTTGGCACAAATTAAAATACGGAATATATATATATAGAAAAAAATTGCCACTGCTACTCTGCTGCCACAACTAGTTGTAGTTGGTTGTTGGTAGACATATATTTTCAGGCTTGTGTGAACTCGTTGTAAAAACGAAGCACTTTAGATAATAAATTATTTATAATAAGCTATAGCATTTTACTTTAGTTCCAAAATATACTACCGTTAATATTAATATAAAATCATTTTATTGCAACAGTTATTATTTTACAATCCTAATGTAATCTAAACAAACAATACTATGTATCACTTGATTAAGAACAACACATAACCCTTCCGTTCTTTAAGGGGTCTAAGGAGTCTTAAAAATGTGCAAAGAAGGCACTACAAAACATAATTTGATCTTTCATGTC
Source organism: Hylyphantes graminicola (assembly GCA_023701765.1). Taxonomy (NCBI): domain Eukaryota; kingdom Metazoa; phylum Arthropoda; class Arachnida; order Araneae; family Linyphiidae; genus Hylyphantes; species Hylyphantes graminicola. Next base: position 32,434,458 of record CM043116.1, read on the forward strand.
ATTTTTGAACTACTCAATGTATAAGTATAATTTTTTTATGTGTAATTCTACAAGATTTATTTATTATAAAACAAGTTTTAAAATTTATGAAACTTTAACCAAAACTAAAATAAATGGTATTAAACATGAAGCTATTTGAACACAGTGTGATTAGGCTTGCGCGGCAAATTGTGAGGTCAAAATTGTTAAAAATGACCAAGAAAATGACTTTATATTGTACAAATATGTACAAACTAGGACTTATACCTAAATTCTCAGCTCAATTTTAATTAGAAATTATTTTAAAAACTTTTTTCTAAAAAAATTAATAAAATTTTTAAAATTTTGATTTTAAATTATTTTTAAAATAATTTCTAATTAAAATTGAGCAGAAAATTTAGGTGTAAGTCTTTGTTTGTACATATTTGTACAATATAAATCCATTTTCTTGGTCATTTTTTCAATTTTGACCTCACAATTTGCCGCGCAAGACTAATCACACTGTGTTCAAATAGCTTCATGTTTAATACCATTTATTTTAGTTTTGGTTAAAGTTTCATAAATTTTAAAACTTTTTTAATAATAAATAAATCTTGTAGAATTACATATAAAAAATTATACTTATACATTGAGTAGTTCAAAAATGACATGAAAGATCAAATTATGTTTTGTAGTGCCTTCTTTGCACATTTTTAAGACTCCTTAGACCCCTTAAACACACTTATTGAACCGTACCATCAAATTTCAGGGGTCATTAAAAAAATCCCTAAGTGTATAAGCGCCTAATCGATCTGACATAGGCCGCTGTACATTACCAAGTTCCAAGATTAATTACACCCATTCCGTCCGCTTCACCAGCACAGTCGTTATTAATCACTATGTCACGCAACAACATGGCCGAAGTTAGCACAGGTCCTCGTAATTTTTGTTTTCCGCAACATCCGCCGGCACATCTGTTGCTGTATACTTGCGATCGGAAAAGTCTATATGTAGAGATACTTTGTCGATCTGGTTTGACATTGTTTTAGAATGAGTTTCAGAATCTAAATGTTTTTATAAGAGTATCGCTGTTAATAATAAGTTGATTTTAATATTTTTATTAGGTTTGGGTTTGGTTTGAATTATCGTCGCACTAGAGCTACACGAGGGCTATTGGCGACGGGCGTCGTATTTTAGAACCACAGTCAGGTGACGAGCCACACCTGAATAGGCACCCAACGCAACCATATTTTTATTAGAGAGAGAGGCTATACACAATGGAATGCCCAACTATTCAATCGATCTGGTTTGACATTGTTTTAGAATGAGTTTCAAAACCGAAATGTTTTATGTGTGTATCGCTGATGATAAATAATAAGTTGATTTTAATTTTTTTTTAGATATTATGTAATGAAACCCCCAGCTAATCGAAAGTTCTCAGATGTCGGTTCGGCGAATCTAAATTATGACACGCCATGCAATAAAACTCATGCAGCCCTAATGAAACGGCAATTGAACGCACCCCAATTAAAACCCATTTCCTATCGAAAACATTAAAAAAATAGTTCGGGTTTAATCGGGTTTTCTTGTAAAATTGGGGGAGCTCTGAAGCCCGGTTGTCGTTCGCCTTGCACGCGGAAGGCCCCAGGCTCTGGTCCGGGCATCGCCAAAATTACTGTCGACCTATAAACGATCGGTGAAGGTAAAAATGTAACACGAATAACAACCCGTGTAGAGGGAGTGCACGTAAAACATCCTCCTAAGTCTCAACGCTGCTTACGATGTCGCCCTTATTGTTTGCTTTGGGTGCCTACTCAGGCGTCGGCTCGTCACCTAACCGTGGTCCAAAATTAAGACGCCATTTGACAGTAGCCCTCGTGTATCTCTAGTGCTACAATAATTAAAAACTAAACTATACTATTTTGTAAATTGGAGTAAATTGTTGTTATCATGTTGGATACAGAGAAAAGCCTGGAAAGCAGAGTGTACAGTAGCTTCCGTTCGATACAGCCTAGAGCCCCTATGACGTATATGGCTGCTACTAAGCTCCACAGAAGCTAGAAATAGACAACCGGAAGATGTATAACCTAACGAGCACATACGTATTAGATGGCCCCCCGGTGAGTTCTTGGTTATGTCTAGCCATACTATAGACGTATTCGTGGTGGTGGAAAGACTCCTCTAAATTTCACCGGGGTGCCCGAGTACACTGCGATATGCGTGCTCGTTAAATCTGAGGAGATGAAAGAACCGACGGCGTTAGCGTACGATGTTGCTCGAAGTTCCGTTGGGTGCCAGCTCAGGTGTCGACCTCGTCACTTGACTAGGATTCTAAATTACGAGGCACCATTGGCTGTGTTAAATCTCCTGAAGGAGGCTAGAAATAGGCAGCCGGAATCAATTACATTACCAATTACGTATTAGATTCCTTTTAAAACAAATTTAATGCCGCCATTGTGGCGCAATCGTTAGGATGCTAGCCTTTTTTGCTGCTGGGGTCGGGCTCGAATCCTGGTCATCTCATGTATGTTTGTGACTGTCAATAAATGTTGTTATTTGTCTATGTGTTTGTGTTGTCCTTTCTTTGTGTGTCTCTTGTGCTTGTAAAACCTCTTTCGGTGTCTGTCCCACTTGACGAAAGCTTATAAACGGTTCTCTGAACAAGCACACAAGCTGGAATATAAATGTACCTACCATTCCATACCATACAAATTTAATTTCATATCATATGTCAGTTGAAATTTTGTCAAATAAAAAGCATGACTTGACGAGACAGTTGAGTCCCCGTGGAGTGTGGATTGAAGAGAACGGTCGGAGTATGTTCTGCAGGAATTTACAGGATTTGTTCCGGTATTTCGTAAATGATTAAGTGGGGATGTTCGGAAAATGAATGGCGTGTAGCTGTCCGGGTAATGCGGTGATAAATCAAAAAGTTTAGAGTGTGTGAGACTGAGCTTTTTTTTTTTACTATTGAAAGAGAAGTGTGGCATCGAGACGAGAATTCAAAGGTTTTAAAATTGGTTAAACATGTCGAAAAGGAATTTTGACAAATGAGAGTATAGCTGTAATGTCATTATTAGTTTTGTATTTAAAAGTGCATTTTTATAGTAAGTTTTCATTAGATAATTTGTTTTTTATATGAACACACAAATAATGTATGGAATGCCTCTTTTATCTGTAATAGGCTACCAAAATTTATTTGAAAGTAAATTTGGGAATGGCTAATCTATATTTCAAAATTTTTATTAAATATGTTTTGATTACAATAGCCAATATAAAATATCGACAATAGATAAAATGGTTAGCCTCATTTGGGAGATTTCGCATTAAATTAACTATTTACAATTCTTTAGAATATATAAAGGTTATTCAAAGAGATATAAATATTAGCTTTCACATAAAAATGCAATTTAAATATATCTAGTCTTTAATATTGCTATTGTGTTAGATGTAAATGAAATACTGCATATCAGAAATTTTTTATTTCAATACAATACCGATTAAACCGGTGGCTATTTAAATCAATAAAAAATACATGTGTATTTAAATTGCTAAAACTAGGCTCTTTTGCTAATTAGAAGGACAAGACATGTAATTCTTAAAGGGTATCTGATATTGATTTTGAGTAATTCATAAAACATTCTAGTTGAGTTACATTAGAAATTGGTCAACAAAATTCAAATTTTCACCATATCTTTGCCATAAAAAATAAAAAAATATATATATATTGATTTTTTCCTATGAAACCTCGCTTGTGACATTTTTTAAATGACCAAATAATTATGCAAATCTCAAAATTTAAATTGTACAAAATAAATATATTCAAAAAATTTCACCATTTTGCCCCTAGATGTAATCAGGTTTTATTATGTACATTCAAAATATGATCGATTAATATAAAAAATACTATCGGATTTTTAGCAGTTTAAGCACGATTTTATTAAGATTGAAGAAATAAATGTGAGTGGGACCATTTTCGATATAAAGTCGAAAGAAAAGTTTTTGATTGGAAAATTATTTTTTAATTAATTTAAAACTTTTAGGAAACAAACTAGATAGTTTAAGAAGTATTTTACAACAGAAAAGTATCGATATTTTCCTTTAGGTGTAACTTTGTCATACATGCATATTAGCTATGGAAAAATTGTGTGCTGAAAACTTAAAAAATAATTACATTAAATTCAAACATGCATAGTTTTGTAAAATAGCATGGGTAATTTATGTTTGAACTTACCTAAAAAATACGTTTCTATAAACGAGTTCGTTTTAATAAAAGTGAGACGAATGAAAAATAAAAAATATATATATTATCAAAATATTATGCAGATATTTTATTACAATTTATTTTGCTTCAAAAAACTCGTAATGCCACAAGGTAAAAATAACATAAAATACCTTTTTTTTATTTATACCGCATAATAAAAATTATCGAAACAATACATTTAATCCCCCATCCATTTTAGCAAGAATACAAACCATCGCAATTTTTTTCTGAATGATTGAAAGAAAAAGTATCCAAAAAATACTTGATCCCTTCTACAACAAACTAATTGGGTTAGGATTAAACCAAGCAATGAGAGCTGCATGAAGGAACTCTGTTTTAAATTAGTTTTAGCAGGGCGCATCGGCCTTTTCCTTGTATTTTCTTTGCAATTTGCAGTTAGCACCGAATCACACATCGAGGACACAAAATGGATTAGGTTACGGACCACAAATCCAGCTTTTTCTCTTGGTATTTCAAGCGGCCTTCGTTAGTGAGGAATGCATCTTTTCTTTGTTGAAGATAGTTATTTTATTGTATGTTGGGTAATTATCGTTAATTTAATTTTATAGGGTGGTTTTATTGAAACAAGTTAGCTTTAATTAGTGATAATCAACTGATTATTTATCACAGTCTTTAATCCTTCTAATTTATAATTCAAATTTCTAATGGATGACTCAGGGCCTTTAGTAGGTAACTTAACTGAATAAATTTTGTATCTAAGAATATGCCGTTAAAAATCATACTAATAAAGTTTCAATTAATAATTTTTTTGATTTCATAATACCAACATAGAAATATTAATTTTTTCTAAGTTCACTCATTTAGTTATTCAAAATGTTTTTATACCCTTTAAATTTATTTGCGTAATGATACTTTTGAAATAAATATATTTTTGTTTAAATTAGATTTTTTTTATTTTAGTAATTAAAGTTTTATTTGCTGACATTTTTAAAAGAGCCTTCTTGAGATTATGTAAGCTTAAAAAATATTTAATTAAAGTTAAGATATAATTTTATATGGAAAAGGTAATTTCCAAAAACGTGAATCATATAAATTAAAAATAAAACTGGTTATTAAACTCAGTTGTACAAAAACACTTTTTTAAAGATCATGCAGCTTAATGTAAATAAAAATGTTTTCACACCATGCATTATTAGTTTATTATACATTTCTGCAAGCTGAATTTTATTATTAATAATTAAAATATGTAATTAAGGCTTTAAAAAAGAATAAACTCTGTAATATTTTATTATAAAACAACTAGTAACTAGCATTTCCAAAACAAATTCATTTAACTTTAAATATATACGTACAACGAAATAGTTAAATATTCCAAGCATCGAATACTCGCTATAAAAAACAATTCCCTACTCAATAATAATTAATATATTAAATATGCAACTAAAGCTTTAACGAAGATTAAACTGTGCAATATATTTACTACAAAACAACTATAACTAGCATTTCCAAAGTAAATTCATTTAACTTCAAATATATACTACCCGTATAGCGAAATAGTTAAATATCCCAAGCATCGAATGCTCTCTATAAAAGAAATTTCAATACTCAAGAATAATTAATAATTAAAATATGCAATTAAAGCTTTAGAAAAGATAAAACTGCATAATATATTTACTATAAAATAACTTTAATTAGCATTTCCAAAGTGAATTTATTTAACTTCAAATATATAAAACTCGTATAGCGAAATAGCTAAATATCCCAAGCATCGAATATTCTCTATAAATGACAATTCTCTACTCAATAATAATTAATATATTAAATATGCAATTAAAGCTTTAACGAAGATTAAACTGTGTAATATATTTACTACAAAACAACTATAACTAGCATTTCCAAAGTAAATTCATTTAGCTTCAAATATATAAAACTCGTATAGCGAAATAGTTAAATATCCCAAGCATCGAACGCTCTCTATAAAAGACAATTCCCTACTCAAGAAAATGCATAGTCTTTTAAAGTAACTACCTTATTCTCTGAATTCCTACATCATTACTGGGTCCGTCCTCTCATCATCCCAATAAAAGCCTAGAAATATCTCCAATTCTCTCGGTAATGTCTTACTTGTGCGAGTAACAGATTCTTAAAGGAATAATATGCTTCAGTAAATGGCTGCCTTAACAGGAGTTTGTGATCTGATATTAAGGCACGTCCCCGTATCTTTAAGTGGTAACACTTAATTTCCGAGAATCTGCACTTAAGATAAATTGCTTAAAGCGTTTTATTATAGTATTGTTTAACTTTGACTATCTGGATCGTTCTAGTTATCTGGATCGTTCTAGTGTTTGTTTAAAAGCTTATAGTATTGCGTTTATTGTGATATTTAAATAGTGTTAGTTTAGTATTATTCAACTTGTAAATATAGTAAAATTAATGCTTCGTTTAAATGCAGTTATGTTATGGAACATTTTTGTGCTTAAAACTGGAATTAAAATAAATTACATGTCGTTGTTGTCGTATGCCGTCAGGCCGTAGCATGGAAGGCAAGAGGGTTGCTTTAGCATACGTTGGAACAAGGCTTTGAGTACCCTTGAGAGGGTGGATGTCTGACTTCTACTCCGAGATGACGCCCCCTCCTCAATTTAGGAATGTCGCTGGAGGGGAGGGTCAATTTTCTCCAGACGACCGGCACCTATGGTAAACTGTGATATGACCGACCACATGACTTTCGAACCCTCAGATTTAGAGAACGCGTTCTCCGCGTGTACTCAGGGCAACAAATATCCATGCTTTTCTCGGGATTCGAACCCGAGCCCGCTAGCTTAAAAAATACATGATATCAAAATATGCATTAGGCGCATAAAAATAAGAACGAAAAACAATTTAATTTGTGGTTTTAAGGATCTGCAAAATATGTTTAAATAAATTCGTTCCTCTTAATAAAATTAAGAGGAATGAAAATATAAAAAATCAAAATTAACCTAATTAAACAATATAAGAATTTTTTCACAAAAGTTTGACGAATAACGCTTTTTTAAACTAATTTTTATTTTTTAGAAGGGATCTATAGTTATAAATTTATGTTATTTAATGTAAGCAATAGTTTAAATTTATATACAACAGATTTTTACATAGTTTTTTTTTTAGATTTTTATACATTTGTCAACAAATACTAATATGGATATTTCAAGTATTCACATTTAACTTTTGTCTAGGTGTGTCGCTGACTGCTGCATATTTATATTCTGCAAGCAAACCTTTAATGCAGATAATTCGTTTATTTGTAAAATGACAAGGTTGACACGCGAATGGGCAACTTAATAAATGTCATAATTATCCGTAATTTGTCAAACAGTTTTTAAAAAATCTAGAATAACTTATTTTTAAGTTGATAAAAAAATATATATTTTTATTTTCTTCTGTAATAATAATGTTTCCGTCTTTAATATATTTTACTAATTGGAGTAATATATTTCGGGTTTTCTTACCATTTTCAAGGACTTAATTATCCTTTAAAACTAGTCAACTAGTCCATCGTCTAACAGTACTTATGGGGAAATAAAGAAGTCATGATAAAGCTTATCATATGACAAATAAACGTAGCACATTCATCATGAAAGTTACCTTTTTTTAAAAAAGTTTTTGGATCTTCTTTTTTATTTAAAATGTTATTCCAAAAAGTTTCTTTTTTAAACAAAGGACAGTTTTAAGTTTAGTATACTATGTTACTTTAGGATGTAAAGGTCATTTTCCCAAAAAAAGCAATATTAGATTTTAAGGTCCACCTTATCTTTTTCGTGAAAAATTGAAGATTTATGTGAAGATGTTGCTGTGTTGAACAGAAATGCATTTGCATGTCTGTCATAGTTTTTTTTTAATTTTAGAAATGCGTAAAAGTTTAATTTGGGGTTTTCCTAAAAATGTTGACTGATTATTTATCATAAAGTTTAAAGTTATTTTTAGATGTGTACTATATCCGTGCTAAAAATCGAACCTAAAAGCTGAAAACCAGTTGTATAAAATAATAACATTTTAAGCTGACATCAAACTTATATTGAAATCATATACAGTTGTTTAACTCACAAGTGTTTTCATAACTATTTATTTTAGCTATAAAAGTCACAATTTAAAAAAAGTCGTCGTTTGGAATATCCGCTGTCTCCTTAAACCAATGCAATATGAATTCATATGTTACAAATATCTAGTTAGATTTATCTACTGTTCATTTAATGTAAAAGTGTCAATATTCGAAATCATATTAAGGAACTGTTTAGGTAAAATTATCACTTAGTCTTTATAAAAAATATATAATAAATTTAGCAAATATAAGAAACTAGTAGTATAATCCGGCCTTGTTGGGAAACCGTTAACTTAATTAAAAATTTGACGTAAAGAATATTAGAATGGGGTTCTCTCCTTCAATAAGGTTGATTAGCTAAGATTTACTAAAATTAGTAAATGTCATCCTCAAAAGATTCGAACAGTAATGTAAAAGAACTTCCTTATGCACAATATTTGTGCTCCGTCCTTTTGGAGCGAAGATATGAAGAATTTCAGATTTGCCTACTCTAGAACATCCAACATATGAAATCGTAAAATTCGTGTCGTAACTTAACCATTCAGAAACCTAAGCGTAACGGTTGATATTTAAAACAGACTTTATTCTTCTGAAATCTTAACTAGCTACAACGTCTTACTTTTTCGAAAGCTCTCACACTCACGCGATATCACGCGTTATTGCACTCATCAAAATCTGAGTGATGCCAACACATATAGCTGACCATGCAAGAAACAGTACAGGTATGATAAAAAAAGGCCGGTCTGTTCATTGGCGATAATAGGCGAGCTTGAAAATTTTAAATGAGCTTGCTTTACGTACTGAGTTACATGAAATTTAATGTTTACAACAAATGCGGTATTTTCGTTTTTCGTCAACGTAACGCAAAACGCCAAATCCAAAACGGAAATTAAATCTTATCTGTTCTTTATTATGTCAAAGCTCCCGTACTACGAGGTCAATTGAAAGCATGAATCGTAACTGAGGATGTATAAAAAATTCGAAAATGTAAGACAATTTTAAAGCACTCAAAATAAAAACAAAGCTGAATTCGTATTGCTGAAGAAATCGTAGAGTAAACAAACACAAATGAAAACTTTTAAAGTTAAAAACCTACCTTACTGGATTTTCATGTTGATTGACGGGTGACCTCAACCCCCTGTTTTGGCCCATGTGTTTTCGAGCCCTGTTATGGTCCTTTAGTCTTAGATTTATGATGTATTTTTGAAAATATCAATTAAAAAATAATTATGAAATATTTAAAAAAAAGTAAACCTCAGATGCGTACGCAGGTATTAAAGGGGATCTATATTAAAAATTTCAAATTTTTCTGGCCACTATAAGTAGGTATTTCACGATCCACATGCATACAGACAAACTCTTTCTTTTATTATTATAGATATAAAACACAATTTTGTAATTCAAAATCAGTATCCGATCTTTCTTTTGTTTAAAATCAAAAATTTTGTAAAGTAATATAGTTTATGAATTAACACATATGGTATGGTATGGTATGATACATATATATTCCAGCTTGTGTGCTTGTTCAGAGAACCGCTTATAAGCTTTCGTCAAGTGGGACAGACACAGATAGAAATTTTACAAACACAAAGAAATGAATAACACATAGACAAATAACAACATTTATTGACAGTCACAAACATCCATGCCTGACCGGGATTCGAACCTGACCAAAGCAGCTTCAAAGGCTCGTACACTAACCATTCAGCCACCCAGGCGGCTTTACACATATTCAACTTATTTGCTTTAACGCCAAATCACTGAATTAATTTTATTCTAGAAAATCTAGAATAAGTAACTTTAATGAGTTATTTGCCTAAAAAAGCGCGCATGTCTAATTACCAAATAACAACTTTGTAATTAATTTGTGTAGTGAACATTATTTCGACAACCACTGAATTTTAGATGTTAGCGACACGCAATTTACTGCTCTAAATATATTTTGCGGAATTAAAATAAATCATTCCAAGCATAATCCAATTAGTCAATTTTAAATATTTATTCTTCCACTTCAACTTCAAATCTCAATTCGTTAAGTCTGCTGAAATACGGAAAATCTAGGCTCTATCAATCTCTATCTTTCATTAGATTTGCGCAGTTAGATAAGGAACAAAACGTGACCTTTTCGCTGCTTGCGTTTCAATCACTCAGAAGCGAAGACGAAGGATTCAATATAGTAGAAACTAATTAAAGTTCTGAATGTAATGGAAAAGCCTCTACTAGGTTAACCCGTAATGAGACTTAAGCATAATTTATCATTTATCCAAGACGCTTGTGACGTCATTTTCTAGAGGCTTTGGTGATTATGCATAGTGGAAGAAGACGATTTTTTTTCCTATCATTCTTTTCATTTAAATGAAAATGGTATTTTTCTCAAAATTTCTTTTGAAAATGTTTTTGGAATTCCTAATTAGTTCTTGCTGAAAAATGTTTGTTTGTTAAGAGAGAATTTTTTTTATGTAATAGAATTAGAAATTTGAAGGTAAAAATTCTTATTTCATTATAAACAAAATTATGTACTTTAAATCTTGAAAGATTTTTGCTATAAAAATGTTCAGGGTGTGATTAAACTACTTTGGCTGTTTTAAAGTGTGATGGAACTCATGAAACATGAAAAAAAAAGCAATACAAGTAAACAAATCCCCATTCTGTGTAAATAAATGCAAAACAAAATTTCAAGGAAGTTTAAATATCCAAAAAATATCTAAATAGAAATAGATAAATTAAAATAAAACTTCATGGCAATAATGTAAAATTAAATATATTAAATGTTGTTACTTGTTTTGAATGTGACGTTTAGGTAACACAACTATCTTTCATAATTTAATATTTATCATTAAATTAAATACATAATTACTAACAAATTAATATTTAACTGAATTATCAAATTAACAAAAAAAAATGCACACACATTGCTGAATTTCTAAGATTTTTTTTTTTCAAATTTGAATAATATTGATAATTATTTTTGAAAAATTCTCTATATTGCCAAACAGCCCATTTACCAAGATTGACTTATTTATAACAATCATTACAGTATTTTTTTTAAATAAAGAAACATTTTTCAATTATCAAACTTAAACCTACATTTCTTTATTTTAACGAGCGTTGTTAAAAAAGAATTTTTGAGGTACCATAAAACAAAAGAAAAAATATGCAAATTTATTCAATATTTAAAACAATGAATTTCATTTTCAATTTTTTTTTTAATTATCCATATTTTTTTCAGTACATTTTAAAGCTACATTCCAAGCATTGTTCAAAGAAATAATTTGAGACATTTTAATCCTTACACATAAGAATGCAACTTAAAACTCCCTAAAAAATCGATATATTTTTTTTTATCAAAGATTGTCCATTTTTTCTACCAAAACAACTCCCAAGGCATCGCTGCTTAAGCACGCACCTTCATTAACTGGAAATTTGGAGAAGAGTTTGAAAATATAAATCCTCTATCGCAACAAAACCTGATTAAAAAAGAGCAAAATGACAGTATTTTTTGTGACAATGATGCTGGAATCTTAAACAGTTGCTCATTAATGCATCTAAAAACAAAGGATAATCTTGAAAGAACTTTGTTATAATTTTGGTTTGCTTTGCGTCATTAAGAGATAGCTAAATTGTGTTTAATCAGTTTGATGAACTCCATTGTGTTTATTTCTAAGTTTTTAATTATAAATTTTTAATTAAAAATATGATGAGGTTAGTTATGTTAAAGTTACATTGTTTTATCGGTGGTTAAAGTTTGTTGATTTCCAATTACAGTGTCCTCTGAATAAAAACAGGTGTAACGTCTAAGGCTAATTTTAATTTTTCTAAGAATTAAAAAAAATCAGATAAACCATTGCAAGAGAAAATCAGTATTTTATTTAAAAAAATTAAAAAACATGTTAGTTTTACTCATTTTCAATTTATTTTAAATACATATTTTTCTAAACTATTATTAAATATATTTTGTCCAGTACAAAGAAAGGTATGATATACAATAGATTACTTATAATAATAACCGAGTAGTTAAACTGTATATTATTAATTGAAAAATTTCAAAAATATTAAATTTTAAAATTTGTTTAATGTGACCTTCGTGTTTACATAGAAATTTGGCTACCATATTAGATTTAAACAAATCTTCATAAATAATATGTTAATCATAAATTATAATCCTAGCTTATATTTCCTTTCTTTGTTATTACACCGTTGCTAGATTTAATTCCAAATTGAATTCAGTTCCTACGATATTTTTATATCGTTAAAGTAAGAGAGTATTTCCATACACTTTACGTCCATCAAATATCCATTCACTGCTTTAAAATGTCACACAGGTCTGAAAACAAATACACAATAAACATAAAATACTTTTTCTTCAAACAGCACAAATGTATGCAAGGTGTTAGTAACATTGTTAAAACAAATATATCGTAAAAAAACGTCGCAAACCAAAAACAAATAGCTCAACAATGCACAGTAAATGACATCTGAAGGCCAACCCATTGTCCCGTAAAGTATCTTAATGACTTAAAACCCAATTGTTAAAACCCAACGTTTTTTTAAATATTAAATTAATCCCGTATCCATAAAATGATTATTTATATTTGCGTCGATTTTTTATTTCTTTATAATTACTTCATTCTTGTAATTAACTTCAATCTGTATTTAGTTACTACCTCCAAGGTACATTTAGTTACTATATCGTTAAATTAAAATAGTAATTCTACACATTTTCATTCATATTCAACGCATGCTGATTTAATGTTAGAGGAAAACTGGTACATATTTTTTTAATAACAAAACAAATTTACATAGTTAAATGAACTATGTTATTAACGAAGGTAAGTGAAACATATTGTCACAAAACCGCCGCAAACCCTCTAACAAATAGCTCAACAATACACAGTAAACGATACCTGAAGAGCACTCTCCATTGTACCCATACATTATCTCAATGACTTAGAACACTATTGATACAATTGAATCTTAGCCTGGCTACCATTCAGTTACTACGACTATGTTATACTGTTAACTAAAGTTTTGTAGCAAAATTAAAAAAAAATATTTGAATAACGGTTTTTTTTTAATATTAAATTAAAACACACCTTCAGAAAATGATTATTAATAATGTTTGTCAATTGTTATTTCTTTATTTTTTACTCTATTCTTAGAACTAACTAAAAGCTGCATTTAGCTACTATATCGTTAAATTTAAAAAGTAATTCTACACATTTTCATTCATATTCCACGAACGTTGCTTTAAAGTTAGGGCTAAACTGGTACGTAAAACTACATAAAATATTTTTTTTAATAACAAAAAAAATTACATAGTTAAATGAACTATGTTATTAACGTAGATAAATTAAATATATCGTCACAAAACCGTCGCAAACCCTCTAACAAATAACCAACAATACACAGTAAACGATACCTGAAGAGCACCCCATTGTACCCATACATTATCTCAATGACTTAGAACACAATGGCCACCATTGAATCTCAGCCCAACAGACATAGTCTAGTTTCACTCTCCTCCCAAAGGCCTTTAACCATGTAAAAGCCCCCCGATCAATCAGTAACGCTTTTCTCTGTACATTATCAGTAGCTCCATTGTTAGCAGCAAGGCCGGTAATTAACTTTACCTACTTTCTGTTCCAATGGTATGCAAGCGAATCAATGGCATACCCTATATTCTGACACGACAATCCTTCTCTCGCGCCTTTTGTAGTGGATAGCCTAGAATTCTGTAGGTAAAATGCAGTATCTACAATAATGACTTGGGCCATTTTTGCGAAAACTCAATATCTTTAACCTACAAGAAAGTGTACTAAACGATTGATTATTTCAGGACGAAAATGGTCCAAGTCATTGATGTAGTTACTGCGATTTACCTGTCCACGGCAGCCTTGCCTTCCGTGGGTTCATTAATCGAAATTCGTTCAAAACCCTATCGTAGGTTATCTGGGTTTTCGTAATTGTATTCATTTCTTCTCTTTTTGTCGATGGATGAATCTAAATGCAAATATGGCGGATCTCTTTAGAAATACAAATGAATTACTTTGGAGCAATCCGTTTAAGTCCCTCGGAGTTTTGAATAAATTGGGAATCGGTAAGTGAATGTATTGTTGTGTATTGAAATTATTTGGTTTCTCTTTTCGGTTACACCTATGAATGACAAATGCCTCCTGGGTAAGAACTAATCTTTATATAGAACACATTTATATGTTTTGTTTCTCTTTATACATATATATTTGTCTGAACCAAACTTTTAATTAAAAAAATAACAAACATAATTTATTTTTTAATTAATTTCTTTCAAAATAAATATTCCTCCTAAATAATTTACTTATTTTAAGTTCAGTATAGTTAACTTACAATAACTTTTCAATAGAAATTCAACTAAAAGGTTTGTATAAACTCATCCCACATATATTTAGTTCCACTTATCAATAGCTAAAAAATATAAATATGCTTATGTATAATATAAATACTTAAACATGAAATGCTACTGGATATTTTACATAAAACATAATTGCATATCCCGCAGAAAAAAAAATTCTATTATAAAAACGCTAGTTTACAAAATATAACATTATCAAGATTTTAATATGGTGCCATGAATTTCAAAATATGTTTAACCCTAAACAAAACAATTCATTAAACTTAATAAATATCACAGCATTTTTTATGCAATAAAATCATCTATACCATGTTATCCATAACGTTACCTATTTTTGACATAACAATACATATATCAGACGCAAACCCAAAATAAACAACCCCCATGAATTTAATGCAAACACATTTCGCTGTGCTCATAAAAATATATGGGACATATACCGTACATGTCTACAGCAGATCCAGAATGCATGCTAGAAAACCAGAACCATTAACTTGCGTTGAATTTCAAGATGCTTTTCCGCATAAATATCTCCGATTTGCAATGTTTATTCCCGTAGTTTCATGATATTTGCTCTCTTCGGTGGTTATCAGATATCGAAAATGTTTTGTATTTTAATGGGGAAGTAAACTTTTTTTTGTATTGAGTGGAAATTCGGAAATTTTATTTTATGGAGAATTTTTTATAAAGATATTTATTTATTCGATTTTTTGGTAGTGAAGGTAGTAGTATTTTCATGAGGCACATGATAGTATAAGTTTCGGTTCATAACAAAGACGAGGTACTCTTAATAAGTGAGTATTTGTAAATTGGACATATAAGTTTATAACTTAAATGTCAATTTAAACAATCAACAAAAATGAAGCGGGATTTTATTTATGTGTTTTAATAATATTTAATGAAACAAAAAGTTTTTAAAGAACTAAAATATAATACGTTCCTACTATTGAAATACCTACTAAAATTCTTTTTGAAAAAAATCAAGTTAGTTTGTAACAGAAACACACTGTAAAAAAAACCTGTAAATTTACGGTCATTTACCCTTCAATTTTTACGGGCATTGGCCGTATTTGATGGAATACGGTCTGACCCACTAAAAAAACGGCTACATCCCTTAAACTTTTAGAAAATAAGGGCGACCCCCGTATTTTTACAGTTTCAGCCCATCTCTTAGCAAAATTACTGCACCACGCCGTAAATTTACATCGGCCAAGGGAAAATCCCTTCATTTTCGTACTGACGTCACATCTAAACTGCAAAAGTGATGTTTTTCAACCCGGTAAAAACAAACCAAAACACTGGAAGACGAAGCAGCATGGTTCTAGTGGGAATCTAATTAAAAGTAAGTAAAATGTTATTGTTTCTTTAGTTGAATGTATTATCATTTTAAATCAAAACAATTATGTAACAAATTGCCACTTTTTGCTTTGTATATTTAGCAGTCGGAAATAATTACCAAACTAGCCACTATCCAAACCGAAATGAAAGCATTATAGAATTTTTACATATTCGAATCACCTAGAATTTAATGTATACTTCGTTCTAAGTTTTTAATATCTTTAAATGATTTTTATTTCAGTATTATGATTTGTGTTCTAAAATTCAATGGTCGCTAAAAGAACATCGATAATCTTATTTATTTCTGACTTATTGGAATGTAGATTTTAGTAGTTGTTGGAGAAGGCTTAACGCAAATATTTACGTAAACAACTGGTTTCATAACAACTGCATTATATGCTATTCATTGAATGCAAAAAAAATTGTCAATTCAATGTTAAAACTGGAGATTCAGACGATATTTAAAAATATTGTTTTGACAAAATTCAATGTCATTTTTAATTGCGAATGTCTGCAGGGCAAAGAAAGTTATTTTAAGAATAAAGTTTTATTTGGGCAGATCGGATTTCAATACGTGAGGTAACTTTAATGCTTGAATTATTTACTTTTCATTGAAATTTTTTGAAAAAATTATTATTTCAGCAATAGAAAAGAAAAATTCTTATTGTAAAATGAATCATGATAGTCCCATTACCAAGATACTACTATACTAAAACATATTTTAATTATATACTTAACAAAGAGCCTGAGTGCTGTTAGAATTTTTTTTAAATGCAAAGCAGGTTAATGACCCTTTATTAATTGGAAGCACAAACAAATTAAATTTCCCTTTAATTTAGATTATTTTTAATTGCAACAGACGAACACAATTCCTGGCAATAGCAAGTCGAAGCTGATTTTGCGGTTTACTTAACATTTATTTTAAATTACCTCCAATTATAAATCTTCATCAAATTTATTGTCATCCTAATATCCTTATATTAACAGTTGTGATTATTAGTGGAGCTATTTTTAAAAAAATGTCAACAAGCATAAAACAGTTGTTAACAAATTTATATATTTAAAACTGTTTTTGTTGTTTCTTAGTCACCTGCTAAAGGAAAGCCTTCACCAAGAGACCTGGAAGTTAAAAGTTTGCCCCTGCTCTTCTATAAGATGCCTCGCTAAGTAATTCAATTAATATAACAATATTAATGAACTAGTTCATTTGAGTAGTACATAACTAAATTAACCCTCTAATGCATACTGTTACCGTTTGGTAACAAGTTACAAAATCCACTGTATTCTATTAAAGTAGACCTCCCTCTCGACAAATTTGTGTTTTTTCATCTATTACATTCCATTTTGAAGTTTTAGTAATAACCGTCATAGGTGACAGCAGTAAAAGTGTATTCAGAATTAAAGAGTGACGTTATTTAACTGTTGTGAAATTACGTTTTTGGCAGTATTCAAAGTATAATAATATTAATACTAAATACAAATAAATTGTTTTGAAAAATTAATTATAGTTAAAGAGGGTTATTTTGAACTATATTTAGTAGTTTTCTAGTCATTATTATCAAAATTTGAATTTTGTAGTTGGTTTTTATCAGATGGAAATTTTTTTTAAAAATTGAAATTATTTGAATTCTAATGCAGTTAAATTTTTTTTAGTATTTTTCCCATAATGTATGATTATTAAAGGTACATATATATTTTTGGGGGGCAAAAAAAAATTCATGCATTAGAGGGTTAAACTTCTCCGTGCAACAGCCCGTTAGTGAGCCAAGGCCTGCAGTGTCCATTTCAGCTTACTTGACCAAGGGCTTTGGGGTGCTAGGCATATGTTTGGGAAGGTGGTCAACCTCATGTGGAGCTCCCAGTGGTGTTTAGTTAACAAGCATGCTTGGTCCTCGCTTTATCGACCCACTTGAGGGATGAAAGAATGAGTCGACCTAGCCCAATCCAGGTCGTGAACCCAGTACTAGTGGTATGGATAAAAATTATTTTTCTTGCAGGTTTAAATTGGTTAACTGCATAAGCCGCTTCAATTTTTCCCCAGTTTTTTAAATCGCTCAAATGTTTTTTTTTTAATACCATATTTAGACATAATTTTCCCTTTTCTGTAAACAGTTGTCGTCAATATCATTAAAAATGTTTTGTTTATACAAAAATATACTAATGCTTTCGATTCATTTTGAATGAAAATCAATAAGTTAAAAAGAGAACCAATTCTAATTTCATATTTTCTTTACCTTTGACTTCTGTGGAGAAGCACCTACTCTATTCTTGATGTATTGGATCATCCGACATATGCTGATGAATCTTGGAAGATCTTGTGATTTTACAGAAATAGAAAAAAATTTGTTTTTGGAATGTTCGTTGCCATTTTTATAATATTTTGTTCCATTTGCGATTCGAAACTAAGGGGGGGAAAAGGCAAGTTCTGAATTTTTTCCTTCGGGTTATGTAGGATTTCGACCAAAGCAATGTAAGAGATTTTTTAAACATTAAAGCTTTTTGGTCTAGGAAAATGCTTTCAGTGCATGTTAGCGAAATTTCGTGTTAAGCGAGTTTGTGTTACCGAGGTTCGACTGTATTACGAAAAATAATTTATGCCTTAGTTTTGTTTTTAAACTTTTAAGTGTAAAAGTGAAAATGTTAATCAATAATCAAAATGTTCTTGGCTTTCCTTTAAGTTTGCTGTTTTTTAACATATGGCAATACAGTTTTTATACTGTTACAGGGACTTCTTGGGGATCTACCTCCATCGACTTGGACTGGCTGCTGATGAGACTTGCCCGCTCTGCGACTTTGTTATGTTGGATGCTGACCCTGCAATGCACTGTCACAACATCCGACTCATGACGCCCAGGCGGGGCATCTACCAACTTATGGCTGTAATACTTCCTGGGAGGCACAGCATCAAATGGCTCAGAGACAAAGAATAGCCCTTGCATTAAGTAAAGTAAGTTTTTATAATAGTTGTTGATGTAATTGTACATAATGTTTTAGGATTTTTGAATTTTTTTCTTTTGCACTCTTTTGTTGTTTTGAAAAAGATTTACTGTGTGTATGTTGTACATTTTTTCTTATGCGATAAATACATAAATATTTTTCGCATATACATTTTTTTATTTGTTTCATCTGAATGAATTAATTTTAAACTTATTATCTCATCATTTACGACATATTCTCTTTTATCAAATTTTAAAATAGATTATATGAGATTGACTGTAGGTCTTATAGAATAATAAAAAGCTCAGCGCAAAAATTGAAAAAAGCTTAATGATTTGTTTAGTTATTGTTTACAATTTATATATAATAATAAATCATGAACAAAATCTAATTCCCATGGTTATTTTAATTTATATATAGTAGTTTTAGTAAATTTGATGTAGTACAGCCATTTATAATAGAATTTGCTTTATCAAATAACTAATATTCAAATGATAATAATTAAAATATATAAATTAATTCTTACATGAAAATTTTGCGAGCTGGGTGACTCGTAAATATTTATAATTAACAATACCATTTGTTAAAAAAAAGTAAAAAAAATTCTATATTATGAATGAGAATAATCTTATTTCCAGCATTTTAAATATGGAACAAAGAACCAAATTATAATGTTGTCCTTTATTTTGATAGTTAGAAGGTTTAATAAACTCTACATAGCCACTGTAAAATTAATGCATACCCAAATTTGTGAATATGCATTCACATTTTCAAAAATTCAACCTGTATAAGTGTCAGATTTTTTTTTGCTTGTGATATTTTTATAATGGATATTTATATTTATTTTTCATTTGTTAATTTATAGAGTTTTCTGTGGAAATAACCATGAAAAAGGTTCTAAAGCACCAAATTGCAAGATAAGTCCAGTTTGTTTGTTGCAAAAGGATTTTTATTTGAAAAACTATTGAATTTTATCACATGGACAGATTTATGTAATGGTGATTTTGGTATGTAAATTTGTAGAAGCCTGATGCTAACTCAAATTTATTTATTTATTTTTGCTTTTCCTACAAAAATTATTTTCTAAAGCTTATTATATATTGTGTCATTACACAAATCTACATGTATTGATTTACTATTTTAAATTCTCATTCTCATCATTCCATTTGACATTCTGTTGTTTTACACACAAGCTTTGAATTTCCATAAATAAGAGGCTATTCTGTTAAATTCACTTGAGTTTATAATTAAAAAAAAGACTTCAAAATTTTAATAATTGAAAAACAAAACATGTTTCCATCTTTGCGAATGCTACTAAAATTAATAAATAATTTACAGTGTATGCTTTAAGTTCAGTTAGTAAGAATTTTAGTTCTATAATTTCATCAATTTTTATTAATTACATTTATGGTTCAAATATTTGTTTAACTGATTAAAATAATATTTTATAAATGTGTGTGAATTTTTTTTCGTTCTATAAATTTATTTCCATGCTATTCCCTCTTGTGAGTGCAAGATGTTTTTTTTTTTTTTACTTTAAGTTATTTTATACTTTAATTTGTGAAGAGTCCAGGGAAAGAATACCTTGATTGATTAGGAATCTTCTTGTAATTGGGTCTGCTTGGCGGCATGAAATCTCTGTGGCGGCATGTTTCTCTTATGGTACAAACATGGGACTTGTGTCTCGCGTGTATTGGGTTGCTTGGAGAAAAGAACCAAATAAGAAACAGATTTCCTTACACCAGGTTAGGCAATGATTTGTTATTGCTGCCAAAGAGGCCTGGCGTAGACAGATTCCTATGCTTTGAAGGGTTTTTCCCCTGTGTTCTTCCTGTGAATTTATTTACTATGTTTTTAAGTTAATATGCTATTCTTGAAAATTGTTTACTTGTAATTTTAATGGATAAAATTAAATGTTTGTTGAAATTGCTTTTTTGTGTTTCTATTTTGTTACACTGTTAAAAAAAAATCCTTGAATTAACGGAAAAACTACTGGCAGCAAGTTGCCGGGATTTTTCCGTTAATTTCAGGATCTTCCGTTTTGGAATTTTCCCGTTATTTTAAGAAACTTCCATTTCGGAATTTTTCCGTTAATTTCAGAACCTTCTATTTTAGGAATTTCTCCGTTAATTTCAGGGTCTTCCATTTCTTAATTTCTCCGTTAATTTCAGGATCTTCCATTTCGGAATTTCTCCGTTATTTTCAGGATTTTCCATTTTAGATTTTTTTTCTGTTAATTTCAGGAATTTTCATTAAGCTGTTTCCTGCTAATTTCATGAATTTCTAATTGGCATTTCTCTCTTAAATTCAGAAAACGTGCATAGTATTTCCTTGTTAATTCCAAGACATTTGTGCTTTTTTCTTGTCAATTTTGTTTCTATATACTATTTAACCATCAATCATTCTAAATATATCCATTTACATATGGTGTTATAAATATAATCATAGGGAAATTTAGACATGCATCCTGTTTGTTATATAAAACTTAAGCAAATAATGTCTTCATACTTTAACCTTAAATCTATTCAAAACTAATGCATTCTAATACTTTGATATTTTTAACCATATTTTTTATATAATCTGGATAAAAAGGACATTGTTTACATTTTTGAAAATTAAAAATTACCAATCTTCATATATTTCAAACAATTTTAAAATGGTAGACAAATGTTAATAATTTTTCTGATTTTGATATTTTTTCGGTCATATTTTTTATAATGTATATATTCAGTATTGTTCTGTGGCTACACAAATGGTATTGTACGTTTCAGTAGAATATCCAGGGCAAAATCATGGGTAGGGGATAATGAGTAGGATGTCATAGGGGTTGAACACCTCTTAACAGATAGACTCTTTAAGACAGTAACCTTTGTAGTCAAAAACAATAAACTTTTAAGTGTCTGAATTTGTACTATACATACTTGAATTTGTATAGTCTCTGATAGTAAAAACAACAACATTTTTTAGCATATGGGGACGAGAGTTATCCCCCCCCCCTGGATACACCACTAATACAATGTAACACGATACAAATAACAAAAGAATTACATAATGTAATCATGTTTTATTTTTCTTTCATAATCGAAAAAGACTGTTATAGTTTTTCAAATCCTCAACTTATTTAAACATTTGTGCAGGAACTACAGATTTAGTTTTCTTCATTTTCTGAACTTTCGACCCTCTTTGGAGATTTATGATAAACAATCACCTAAAAAAATAATATATTAATATATATAAATCCAATTTTGAATGAATAGATCTAATGTAAAGAAGCAACTGGTAATCAGCCGTTAACCAGACAAAATCTTAATCAAAGTCTTAAACCTTCTAAAATTAAACAATTTGTCAAATTTAGGCTTTTTTTTTCGAGCAAGTTTTCCATAGTATCTGCACCGTAATAATTTAATATCAGAGTTAAAAACGCTTTTTCTCTATAAAATAATAAATTTATAATAGTATTTAGTATAAAATAATAATTTTAATGTACTTTAATAGTATTTATATAGTAATAAAATATAATTTTATAATTAGTATTCCAGTAAGAGCTAATAACTATTGCTTTTGAATATCACCGACAGGTAGACGGTGAGCTGAAAATGAGATATCACTTAGCAGCTATATCTAAATAAATACTAAAATAGCGTTCTGGGGACACTTGCAATTCCTAAATTTTGAATTCGCTAGAAAGTTTGCATTTAATTGGAAATTGTGTTTTTCTTAGTGCAGACTTTTCAAAACAAAGATCATTGGCAATAGTGTGTGCAACTTCTGAATCGAATCAAAGCATGTGATCTGCATACATCCGTAATCATTAATTGATTCATTAAAATCAACAAAAGAGTATTATTTATTAAAGAGAATGTTTACTTTATGTATACTTGCATATAGTTTTTAAAATAAACCATGCTGATGGCGATAGCGTAACCGTGCTTTTCAATCGAGGTTAGGTTTTGAATTATCGTTTAACTGGAGCTACACGAGGGCTATTGCTCTTCAATCGAATTTAAAAGTAATAATTTCGCAAATCATTTCATTATTTTTTTTAATAATGTGTACTTGTTTGTTGGTGAACATTGCTTATTTCATATATTTGACAGGTTTTTTAGACAATTAAATTAAATTTACTTAGTTGCGAGTGTTGGTAAACGAACGGAATTATTAATTTCAAGAATTACCCCACAGTCAATTATAGGACTAAATAGATTACAGAATTGTAGAACTAATAAGAAAGAGACAAGAACTGGAATCTATATATCGAAAATAAAGATAGAAAATATAATATTTAAATAAAATCTTATTTTATTAAAAGAAATGAACATACCTGCATATTTATCTTCCTTGCTTCAGATGTGATCAAAACAAACAAACAAAAAACATGATGGTTGAGTCGGTCGGTGGATGTGTCGAGGCTAAAGGCTGTTGGGTGCGAGGTTATATGGAGAAATTACGTACATACGGGTCTTAAGTGAAATTATGCACGCAGAAATACGGTGTTTTTACGTTTTCGCTTGTCAAGCGTTTAAGGAAAACGGAAACAAGCTGTTTATTTCAGACAAACCGTCTGTTTGTTGAAGAAACGCAATCTTTCCGTAAGTTCCCGAAAATAATCACAGAAATTTGCACGTAAAATTCAGGTTTTTTTTAACAGTGTATGCTACAAACACAATGCCAATTAATTTACCAACACCATCAGAAAACGGTTAAAAATATCAAAGAAAATATCAATTTAGGGTTCGACCGTAATCAGGTAAAGCGTATCCTTACAGGGCGTAGTTATACGCTTGATACCGTTATTAAGCTTTTCAATTTACGGTCCATAGTCGTTTAATTACGCTTAAATAGTAATTAGGCAGGCTGTAATGTTACGTTCAAGGACCGTAATTTCACAATTGATACTGTATTTCTTTGCCTCGTTAAATTACGGGCTGTAGGAAATTATGGGTGTGAGTGTATTTTAACGGTGCATGGTTGGAAACTTTGTTGCCGTCCCAAGCCCGTAATTTTACTGTGATTTTTTTAACAGTGCAATCAACTGGAAAATATTCCACACAAGATTTATACATTTTCGAACAAAAAAAAAACTCCTAATTTTTAAATTATAAACTAAACTTTTTAGAGCCAAAATTTGCTAGTTATTAGTATTTGATAGTTAGTCATCAATTTTCACGTTCGCAAACTTAATTAAAAGTCGTTGTAGTTGGCTCAATTTATTTAGATTTTAGAGTGTTATGCTCTCTTTATGTTATAAAATGATTAAGTGCAATATCGGCAACCATTTCAGCGACATTTAGCGCGAATGGAGAAACGAAAAATGTGTTCAAAGCATTAAATTTAGTAAGCTTCTTGGTCTTAAATAAGCATCAACATAAAAATGTGTAGTAATATTTTTTTGCTTCATGCTAATTCAATGGTTAAGTATTCAACAGACAGTAAATATATGACCGTCCACACATACAAACACAAAGACGACAAGTATGATAGATAGATGGGTATTACCTAATATACATAAAAACCCTGTTACAACGTATATAACCATTTTTGGAAAGAGGTTTAAGACAGACGGACATTTTTAGAATGTCAATACTTACTTTGTTTTAAGCAAAATAATGTCGTTCTTAGAATTTAAATATGCTTTAGACTTCTCAACATTTTTTTAAAATTTTATATCTACATTTTTAAATTCAATTAATTGTAAAAAAAAATAAATTGTAATGAGATGACTACATTATTTTTCATTGTATATTACATTTAGATGTTATTACTTATTCATAAAACAAACAATTTCCTAGAAAGTCAATGCTCCAAACATAAACGAAATCAATATTAAAAGAATTTACATATTCATAAGATTTCTCTCATTAAGAACTGAAATTGAAATCCATCCAATATTTTCCTAGCATAAAACTATTCATACCTTAAGGGCAGTGATAATGGAAACATAAACAAAGTAAGATACATATTCATGACATTATTTGTAGCAGATAATTGCAAGGACTACCTTTCCTACAATATTTTGTAATAAGTTGATTATGCATTGCCGAAAACAATATTTTTTGTTTTAGTGAAATGGATTGTTATTTTTTAATAAAATATATGATCCGGGGTTTTTGCTTTTGCTTTTTTTGTCGAAAAGTTAAAACTAAGCAAAAATTTATGATTTTATTAAATTTCTAAAAGTCACTTTATATCGCTATCTATAAAATATCCAATTATTCTAGAACATATTAAATTGCATATCTTATAGAATCTTGAGTTCAATTACTTTTCTGTGGTTTAGTGAAATGTGTGTATCATCCATTCATGAGAAACAAAAATGTGCTAAAACAGTTCTCCTTAAAAGACAATCCATTATATTTATAATTTGGCTTTCTTAAACTAAATTTTAAATATTATTTTAAGGTATAAATATAATATATAATTTTAATGTATTAATTAAACAAGCGGCTGAGTGGCTGAGAGGTTAAACGTGTCCGCCTCGTAACCCCACGATCACGGGTTCGAGCCCCAGCTGAGTCATCGGGTTTTTTGGATGAGAAAATTCTGGGCACGCAAGTCGTATGATTATTTGGCATGTAAAAGATCCCTGGGGAGCCCATTTTACCTGGGTTCTCTCGGCAAAATTAAATCTCGTCATACTTTAACATCCGCAGAGAGCTCAGATTCATTGTAATCTATGCGTCAAACTTGGTAGCGAGAGTCCGCCTAGATTATCCCACAACAAAAATTGCTCTCAGTTCTGGTTAATGTGCCGAGTCTGCAAAGGCTTGACCGCCAATGTTGCAGCCCCATTAGAGAGAAAAATATTATTTTAACATCGTCGGATAAAATTATTCAATTTTACGCTATTATTATGAATTTATAATGAGAATTATTTTTTATAGTTATTTTACTTGTTTTACAATAAATCTGTGTCTACTAAAAACATTATCACTATGGCGAAACTATTCCAAAGCATACAAATAATTTGGACAAAAAAAATTTATGTTATGAAAACAAATTGCTTTACACAAATAACTCTAGATGAAGGTTCCAATTACAAAACTCACATTATACTAAGTGTAACAAAGATATGCTGTCCGTTTCTTTAGTTGGCGACTTTAGATGATCGTAAAGTCAATTGGAAAAAATCGTCAAATTACCGGGTGGACCATGTATCTTAGTTATACTTTAAAAAACGTTATTCTTGCAACTCGGCTCATGATATACATTACCGTCCTCACCCATAGCGGAAAATTGTAAACAATGGTTAAGCTTTAGTAAATAAATTTCCCTCTGCAAACTTAGAGAAATAATGAATAATTTATTTTTTTCCCTACACACACTTCCCTGCATTAGCAATGCCTCACACCGAGTGTGCAAAGGAGATAAGCTTCTGATCGAGGAATCGTTCATTTTAGTGTCAACAAGGGAAGTTCACATTTATTGGAATTTATGGGAATTTCATAAAAAAGACGAAAAGTAATGACTGAGGTTTTCAGTGGATTGTGGACTTTTAGTTTATGTGCGGGAAATTTAAAGTTATCAACGCTGGAATTATCACTGCGTCCAATCTGGACGTTAAGTATGATTGAAAGCGCTGTGCTGCGTAAATGTCGTTTATTTTATGGACTAATAATTTAAATTTGCATTTGCTTGTGTGAATAAGAAAATGTGATGGATATTATTTGGATTTAGTAAATTTAACAACTTTTTTTGGAACGGGAGTTAATGCAATGCACATTAATGCCTATACTATTATCATTAAAAACATTTAGAAATCGAATAAATAAATGTTTCATATGTATACAATATCAAGTAAACAATTTATATTATTTTTTAAAGAAAATCCGAATTGCATGTAAGCTCTTTTTCTTTTCTTATTTCGAAATTGTTTTTAAACAAACAGTTATAACGCAAACTAACGTGCTACTTTCATTTTAAAGTAGCAAGGAACAAATCTAAAATTATCACGTGACGACTATAATTAAAAATATTGAATTTTTATCCTTCTTTCTTTTGAGCTGAATTTATTTTTATATCTCTAACGCGATTTTTTCAGCCCATTCCCCCAATTGAAGCCAAGCAATTTCGTTAATGTACAACTATTAATCAGACTACATATTTAATGCACGCAACATAATTTTAAGAGGGGAGATTTAATGATACGCTCCAAAACGTGCTACACATGCAATATTGCAAGAGATTATTAGTTGTGGGTAAAAATGATTTTTTTTTCCATGTCGTACTTAAAATGTGTTTTTTCTTCAGATGAGAAGTGTAGTTTGGGAAAAATATCCTTGCATAAAGAGTTTTTTTTTTAAAGAAAGTTTATGAACCATAATTATTGTAGTTTTAAGATCTTAGAAGAATTTTTTTCTTTATAATTTTTCATTTGGTAAGTGTAAAGTAATAATTCTTAGCACTAAGGCAGTTATTCCACCATATTAAGCAAAAAGTATAATATTTAACGGTTATAAATTTGAAACGAAGGGCATTACCATATCTTTCACTACATTATATATTGATTTATTTTTATCATTGGAACAATGTAACCACTACGATATTCTTATTTAATATTTTATGATTACTTTTAAATAAAAACAATGAATTCTAGTGTTAAGTAAAAACATTGGAACATCGACTAAAATAAGTTGATGATTACTAGCAGGAAATTGAATAATTCTTAGTAAAACCTAAAACAAGTAATATATTATATGCCAAGAAACATTGCTCCTTTAAGTACAATATAAGGGAAAATTAACTCAGACTAAGTTGAAATCGCTCGTTTGTTTTAAGAGTGAATGACAGCCAGCTAGTCCAATAAAAGAAAAACATAAACTTTAATCTAGAACCGACGGAATAGTCCAATATATATCCCAAACCATATGAGACCAAGCCCCACTCTTTAAACCTCCAGCCCTCCATTCTTTCTGGTTGTAGCCACCGACATCCAATGGAAGTAATCCTGACTCTGTCCACCGGTGCGTTAAAACGTCGCCAAAAGGGAAAGTGACAAGAAAGAAAGGGATGGTCACTAGTAGAAAATTAAATAAATCTTATTAAAACTTTAAGCAGCATTTTATACGCTTAAATACATACCTCTTTTAATTACAATATACATTTATGATAAGAAGAATAACAACCAAGTAGTCCAGTTAAGGAAACAACCTTAAACTTTAATCTAGAACCAACTGAATAGTCCAGTATATTCCAAACCAAATGAGGCCTATCCCCATTCTTTAAATTCCCAGCCCTCCATTCTTTCTGCTTGTAGCCACAGACATCCAACGGAAGTAATCCTGACTCTGTCCACCGGTGCGTTAAAACGTCGCCAAAAAGGAAAGCGACAGGAATGAAAGGGATGGTCACTAGTAGAAAATTAAATAAATCTTATTAAAACTTAAAACAACATTCATACGCTTAAATACATTCCCCTTTTAATTACAATATACATTTCTGGATAAGAAGAAAAACACAAGTAGTCCAGTTAATAAAAAAAACTTAAACTTTAATCTAGTACCAACTGAATAGTCCAATATATTCCAAACCATATGAGACCTAGCCCCATTCTTTAAATTCCCAGCCCTCCATTCTTTCTGGTTGTAGCCAGAGACATATCCAACGGAAGTAATCCTGACTCTGTCCACCGGTGCGTTAAAACGTCACCAAAAGGGAAAGCGACAAGAATGAAAGGGATGGTCACGGGCTAAGAAGTGATCTCCACCTTTTAGCGGCTGTTCAGGAAAGTTTGACGTCATCTGTGGAAATAGATGGGGAAAGTATAAGGCAAATGTGGGCTGGAGATGGTCATGAATAAACGTATGATTGCTTTGGATTTGTTTATTTAACCTTCCAAAAGGTCGCATTGTAAAGATCGATTTAAATATAAGGGAGAAAATTAGAGGTATTTCTCGGCATAAATTTTTTGCCGCTGTTGCTGTTAATTGGAATTTGTTTAGAAAATCCAAACCAAGTATGTTATTGTAAAAAAAAAGATGACTTTTGATGAAAAAGAAAGTTATGCTGTGTCCCCAAGCGTGAAGTTCTGCTTTAAGCGGCTACTACTTCTTCAACAGTCAGTAGGAGGGAGCAGCTAGCATTATTTGTTCAAAAACACACACCATTTAGCTGTAATTTAAATGAAAAAAAGAAACGACTATTTTTCAATTATGTTCTTTCTCAAATTAAATTAATCTTTATTATTTGCAAATTTTATTTTTAGTTTGAAAAAAATATGCAAGATTATTTTGGAAAATCCTAGTTTCCGCTCCAGTGAAATTTGGTGAGTTAGAATATGTCGTCAAAGCTTTGATGGACGCGAGATTCTTATTTTTATAATTATCAACAAGAAATTTTTAAGAACCAGATAATGTTGATATATTTGGTTAGAACAATGAATAAACTAACTTTAAATTACATTTAAGGAAGAATTTTGCAGTAAAGGAAGAAATGTAAATTAAAAACTGATCTGATTTTTAAGCAAAAAATAAATGTTTTTCCGCTTTCAAAATAAAAGAATTATAGGTACAACAATTTGAAGGACTCACAGATAACTGATTTCTTCGAAAAAAAAATATTCAAATATCAGGCTATTGCTGATGTGTGACCAACAAGGATTATTAAAAAAAAAAACTAACAACTAAATTTCTATGCTAACTGAATTTGTAGTTCGTATCTAGATAGGTGTCCATCCATCCGAACGTACAGACATACGAACAAAAAGTATTAAAGATGCGTCTCGATATCATAGCTCTCTAACAAAAAAAGAATGTTTAATATTCGACGCATATAGCTATTTATCCCTAGAAAGAACCGAACCAGCCTGCGACTTGACCACGAGGAATAAGTTAACGACGACAACACGAAGCCTTTTTCCGAATTTTTGCAGGGGAATAGATGTGCATCTTCAGTAGGCTAATACATTCTTCTTTAATATTTTTAATTCTTTGGAATAAAAAACTTAATATGTAAGTAGGCTAGATATTAAAGTATAATATTAATAATAATTTGGTTTTTATAAGAAATTAGAAATCTATTGTTATTGCTAAACTATTAGTGAACATAATACAAAAAAGTGCAGTTTCAATGGTCAGAAGTCTTTATTAGCTTAAAGCAATAAAGAGCTACAGTAGAAACTTAAAAAAAAGGGGGTTTATTTAGTTTGTGTGCTATAAAACAGGAGAACAATGGAAATGGATGCCTTATCGTTACGATACACGAAACTTATACTGCATGATTGGGATCTTATGCATTAGTTAGTTTAAATAAGTGATATAAATTTTAATTTAGAAATCGAAAAATGCATGATTTTAAGTTATTTTTCTTTTTCTTATTTAAAATTACTGATATCATTTTAGCCTACTTTTTTTTTATTCGAAAGATTTTTTTTTTTTTAAATGAAGAAGTAGGTATTGACATGCGGTCGATATCCGTATGTCTGTCCGTACCCCCCTTCCAAAATCGGTTCTATCCATCCGATCTTAAAAATTATTTTTTGTTAGAAAGGTGTGACCTCAGATACCCAAATTTCACAATTTCTGTCCTTCTATCTGCACGATTGGATGGACAAAAATCTACTACTTGCCGACGAATTTCCTATTGAATTAGATTTGAAATTCGATTTCGAGTCATTTAAATCAATGTTGCCAACTCAGCAATGGCATGAGAAACTGTATGCACTTAAAAATAATATTATTTGAAGACAATTTTATTTTGTTTATAAATCAGTTTGGAGTGACGTCGAAAATGTGAATTTTTTTATTGTTTAAAATTTGTTTACTAAGTAAGTGTTAAGGCATATTTTTTGCGTATAATCCTGATTAGTTTTTGTTTACATTTCTTACTTTAATGGCATTTTGGAATAGTTTCATGTTTTTGTTATAAATAAATGTTTAATTATTCGTAGAACTATAGATAAATCAAGCAGGAAATAAGTAATATTATTTTTATTTGCGATGGAAAATTAATGAATATATTTTATTTGGAATTAAATAAGTTTAAATTATAGCTGAATGCTGTGTTTATTGAAATTTTTCTAATATGTATAAATTTTATGTAGTAACTTTTGTACTTGACACTTATTGTTACGAACGTAGTTGTTTCCCGATAAGAATTTCAGTATTTAGGTAACAGGAAAATATTCTATTTAAGTTTTTTTAGAACTTCTTAATTTTACTTCCTATGAAGTGAACACTGAACTGGCAAAAATTAAAAGCTAACTCTGTCTCAACTGTTTTTGTGGAATAACTTGCCCTCACAACTTTTTCGGAGATTCCAAACCACGTTATCTGAGGTCTCTTAACCGTCACAGATGTTACTCCGTTCCAGAAGAGGAGCAAGAACATTGATTTTTAAGGGTAATTTGTCGAGTGTTGTTGCATAAAATTTGCTCTAGGAAGAACATTAAGTGATTAAAGTGGTGGGACACGATATCACTGCCAGGTTTAATTTGATAGCCGAGTTTAAGTGAGTGGCGTTGGTTAATGGTCTTTTAAATTTTACCTGAATGGAATTCATAATTGTGTTATACTGTGACAATATGGTCAAGGTAAGTTCAAAATCTAATTTTTATTCTATAATTGTGATAACGAATTATGATGTGATTGATATTTGTATTTAGTGTTTAGGAAAATGTTGTGTGGTGTTATTATATATAATAAGAAATTAATCGTATTTGCTTAGGTTGAGTAAATAAGCTTAGTTTTAGTCAAAAACACATATTATAGACAATTTGTCTTCACACTTTTCACTTAAGTAATTCTAAGAACGGTAATAATATTCTGTCGAGAAAAAGTAACAATTCAATTTTTCAGGAACCCTATTTTTACAACAAGTGGTATTAAATTGATAAATTTATATATAATGACCAGATTAATATTAATTACTTGTGTCACACACATTATAACATAATATAATATTTTTTATATAATAATTTGCGGTTATAATTTGCCTTCTACTGAAAATCTGTAGGTTTAATTAAGCAAATATTATATTCATCGCAAATATATTTAATTTTAAAATATTTTTTTTTGTTTTCTGTGTAGAACTCCCCTCTTTTAAATGAAGTAGATTTTTAATTATAAATTATTTCGAAAAACATTGTGAATTTTCTATAGCTTTTGTATTTCTTACATGAAAGAAAAACTTGCTTTAGAAATTGACTCTTAAAACACGTCTCTACTTTCAAATGTTATCGAACATTGTAGTTTCAAGGATCACCTAAGGCAATATTTTTCACTTTCAGGTATCAAATTTGTCGTTCTTAAAGTACGTTTCTTATTTATTATTTTCTTCTTATTTTCGGGGTACGTTTCTTTAAGTACCCTTCTATGTTTCTTTTATTGTTTGATTTCAATTTCTTTTATGTCAGGTACACTTTCTGAAATTGACTCCAGTTAGAAAATAACAGTGTAGTATATATTTCTTTAGTTTTGGAATGTAATGACGTAGCTTTTCCTCTATTGATAAGTGCAATTTCGAAACTTTTCGAATGGATTGCAAGAAAGTGCATTAACAATTTATCAAAGTGTAAAACAAGAACAGTGTACTACCCAGCGTCGTAGTAAATTTTGTAAAATATTTTTTACCAATAAATTAATCACCAAAATACTTCATATTTGTTAATATATTAACATTACTTTTGGTTAAAAGATATGCAAAATTATCGTTGATAAACTTTTTAAAATTATGTTTATGTTAAGACAAACAAGTAAATTAAACATTTAAAAATATTTTTAAAAAGTTAGTTTGTGTATTAGAAGAGTCAAGTACATTTTATGGTGTCAATTTTATTTATTATAATTTTTTTTGTTAACGTGTTTACTTGGAGAGACGGAAAAATATTATTTGTTATTTAAATGAACATCCAATTTTCCGTACAATCCATAACCCTAAATTTAGTTCGGAATATCAATGATTTTTTTTTAATATATGTTTTATTATCATTCACAAAAAATATAAACCTCGCATTGCCTCTACAATGCCTGAAAAATAGCTTCACTTATTCAAGATTCTTTATTTATTTACTAGGCCCTCACGAGTGATTAAAAATAAAATTTCACTTCATTACAGACACATAAAAAATTCTATTTACCCAAAGTTATATTTTTCAACTCGTTTATATCATCCCTGTAAAGCATAAAACAGATAAAAGCTTCGCTGACAATTATTATGTACCTAAACTTCCCCCGGGCATCGAAAGCGTATACTCTGACATCCGAGCTTTGATGACAAAATGCGTTGTAAGCGTAATAAGGCATATACTTTCGACGTAACATATCTTTCCCATCTCAGGACATTTAAGTTATGCATGTTAACGTCTAAAAGTTTAGCCCCCGGCCAGACGCCGAGAATGCGGGGACTTTCGAAGACGCATTATATGTCAACGGCTTGTACTTTCAGACGTCTCACAGATTAAAAGCCCCGAGGAATTGGGGACTTTAAGTTGAAAGCGTGCTTATATACATTCGGGGGACAATGTACACGTAATAGGCTTTTCCACTGAGGCGCGAAGTAATTTAAAGAATCCGCGCTTATATTTGATACTTGACCCTTGTTTGACATTGAGAGAATTTGCTGACTAAATACTGCACGACAAAATACTTTTGTCGACCTAATATATTTTCTGCGCAATCATGAGTACATTGTTAGATTGTTATTACAATTAAAAGAATCCGCGCTTATATTTGATACCTGACCCTTGTTTGACATTGGGAAAGTAGACTGACTAAATACTGCCTGACAAAATACTTTTTACTTAAGATGTTCAACTGCGCAATCATGAGTGCATTGTTAGATTGTTAATACAATTTAAAGAATTCGCGTTTGTATTTTATGTGTGACCCATGTATAACATTGGAAAAATAGACTGACTAAATACAAGACAAGGTTTCCTAAAGAATTTATAAAAATAAAATAAATATTTTTTATATATTCGTATTTTATTTAATTCATTTATGTTTTTTTTATTTTTATGACATGTAATTATTTTAACATGTTAGAAAAATCTTTTCAATATATTTAAACGATATTAAACCTGTTTTTTTTTTCGCATAAAATTATTATTTAATCATTTGATAAAAGTTTCGTACTTGGACGTAAAGGACCATTACTTTATAAATAATTTTAGATGCATGAAAGAGATAACAGTGTTTTTCTTAAATATTAAAAAACGAAATTAAGTGTTTTAGAAATATATCGGTGTATATAAGCATGGTGTAATAAGATAAACTAAATTCACAGTTACGTTACGCATCTTGTAATGGAAATGTCCTTTTTTAATTCCTAAACACGCATCAGCGTACACTTAACCTATCCACCTTAGTTAGGCTAACTTTTCTTAAATGTTGAGAGATCAGCAGTTGTCGTTGTTTCGGATCTTTGGTATTCCTGACATTCTTAATCCGATAACGAAGGAAGGAAAAGTTGGATGCTTTTGTTCGATTATTCGATTACACCTTTTCTAATCTCCGAGTGGAGCGAACCAGTTCTGACTACTAATTCCTTTGATCCTTGGTTAGGCTTAGCTCTAAAATTGGTTTTACATATCCCTAGACAACTGACAGCAAGAAAATAATAAAGTTCGTTATTTTGTAAAGTTTAAGACCATATTTAATTTATCTTAATTAAAACTACCTTTGATCAATGCACGCAAATGAAATTTTAATTCGCTTGAGATTCGTGACTGACAGTTAGAAAGGTGTGTCGTTATTTTAAATAAATTACGTCTTTAGGCTTTGCTTTCCAAGTAGTTGTGGATCATTTAATATTTTAGAGGCTTGGTGGGTATATGTTTCATGCGAAGAAGAGATTCTCTCAAATTCTAATCCACATACAAATATGTTATATAGATTGAAATTATTGGTTTTGAGTATTTGGAACTGAAATGTTTGCTTATTATGGAATAGAAATTTCACTTCATGATTTAAAAAAATGATGGAAATCAAGTTAATGTATGTAGTTTCAAGCAAAACAATTTCAAGCCGATTTTATCACAAATCGTCCATAACTTATTTTTTTCAGCTTGTGAATATTGTGTCAGTATATTAAACACGCAGCATAGCAAGTTTTTTTTAATTAACGTCACATTAAATATACATGAGACATTTAACCAAACCTACTTACGGCTATCAGCGATTTCAATGCTTATTAGCTCATAAACACATTAAATGTACATAATAAAAAATGCAAATTCATTTTCCTTAGATTTATTTTTCTGAAATTTCGCTGTTATTGATTCGAAGAAAATATCGGATATATTTTCATACCATGAGATACTATTTACTAGGAATTCCATGTTTAAATTTTCAATAAACTATAAATCATAAAATTCCATTCACAATTCAAACAATTCCACGTTATGTACTTTTCCCCAATCTAAGTGCATATCGTTATTTTTTCAAAATATATATAAAAAAAGAAAAAGTCTTTAACACATCTGATTTTATCTTCCAGGAAGTATTTTTCCCCAAACCGCTGTAACCGTTGTTTTACATGCGCATAAACACTCCCGACAAGAGCCAATTACAACCTCATGCAATTTGCAGCCATACACCAAACAACGCCCCAACTTGATGTTCGTGTTTACTTCAGTATCCCCTCCAACAATTCCGTTAATTATCACAAGTCCTGAAGCGTGCGTTTATTGCGTTAAGTTTTATAAGCTTACGTGAGGTAACTGACGTTTCCCATATTTGACGGTCTTAAGCGGGTAAACTGCAGTAACCACAACGATGACTTGCACCATTCTGCCCTGAATTAATCAGTATTTTAGTATGTTTTCTTACAGCTTAGAGTTAGCGAATGATTGCAACAACGGTTTAAGTCATTAGTTCAGATACTGCTGTTTACCTGCCCTGCGGCAGTAAGCCCAATGCCGTCGGGCGATAGCTTGTAATGGGCGTTTAGGCAAGCTTCGTTAACCGAGTTGTTGTTGAAACGGGTATTTCTGTGCTTAGATGTAAATTGGAATTTTATTAACGAATTAATATTGTGCTTGCTTTGTGATGTTTTGGTGTTTAATTAAGTGGGACGTGATTAAATGGATTTGGATTGTTAGGATGAATGCTTTGATTAATATGCTAAAAGATATAATAATTAAGTATTTTTATTAGTTTTATATTTAAGTTGCATGGTATCATTGACAACAAATAATTGCGAATGATTATACCAGATACGATATGTTATACGAATAAGCCACTAAGATTAAGTTTACATAATAATATGTCGTAGGTCAAATGATGAAACCCCGAATGTGTAGATTTAAAGGATTCGCTGTTTTTGAAAATAAAACTTAAAAAACATGATACACAAAAAATTAAATTTAATTGTCGGTTTTCTCTTAATTTGATTTAAAAATATGCATGATATTAAAATTATTGTAATCAATGTTAATTATGTAGGCATGTATGTAAGTGCAAAAGATTAATAAGGAGAATAATAAAAGAAACAAATACTGGTCAAAGATCATTAAAATAGTAAAACATTTTTTGTCCATATTTCAAAAACTATATAGAAATGTAACACGTATAATACATCGTATTAAGCATAAATAATTATATTTTCAGACTACATACCGTTTAAAGGTCCCAATTCCCTTTGAAATGAACATTTCATTATAACTTTATTTATTTAAGCTTTTATTGATAATTCCATAGTTGCTGTATTATGCATACAAATGCTGAATTTTTTTTGAGCTAAACTAAATTGTTTATTTTAACAAAATATTATTTTATGTCTCCAGAAAACTTTCTTCATTTTTAAAATTGAAATAATAAACTTAATTCGATACGGAATATATTTTTATCAATTAACTTAATTCCTAAATACATCCCTTGAAGCAAAAACCGATTCCAATCAAACAAACTCATTCGAAATAATTTTTACAGCCACTTTAACAATACTTTACACTTCGGTGGTGCTTTTTATTGGATTCATAATAAAAATTCAATAAAATAATTCATTTTATTGTGTTTCAGAATTTTTACATTCTTCATGAAAGAGAAATCTATACGAATTTAATCATTGTGGAAGTATTTCTACTGTTATTCTCGGATCAATAATCGCCAAGCAATTAAATCTTTTTCGCAGAAAATTTGAAAAAAGAAGCAAGCCAAAGGGCAAGAACAAGTAGACGGTTTTGATTCAGCTTCATGCAAAAGGACAAAAAAATATAATTTCTTGAAGATTATTTTTTTTTGCTAGGCGCATTTTAATTGTTATTATTTTACGTAAGTAATTACCCAACCAATGAATTTAAAACTGCTTTCTAATTTGAGATCGCAGTCAAGTTGGGTGAGGTTTCTTAATATGAAATTCCACTCTGAATGAAAATGACTTTTTTAATGAGTTTAGGATGATATTCTGAGTTTAATGTGATGTAATGAGAGTTTTTTGTGTGTGTTTTTTCTGTCTGAGCTTCTCTTTTTGCTTTCTTTATTTGCACTACTTAAGATCCTCGCATAAACTTTGTACCATTAATTTTCTTAAAAAGCTTTTTTTACTAACTTGGCCTTTTCAAAAGAAATACTGTAAATCTTATTATTCTGGCGCCAATATGCATGATAGTCACGTTTAAAAGTTCGTGCTAAAATTAAACTACTGGCTAAAAATATAAAAAAAAAATGCAATACTTTTTTATTAATAATGGTAACAAAATAATTCAATATATCAATGTCAAAATTGTATCAAGTATTGCAATTTTGATAAAATTTGCCAGCTTTCACACAATATATTTACTTAGTTAAATCATATTGCTTTTAATATTACTTGCAATAAGATTGACTGCAATAAGATTAAAGTGGTTTGTAGCCACAACATTAGAATCATTTAGGGAGTTATCTAGAATGTATCAGCTGGCATTGTTCTTAAACATATAAATGAAGAGTACTGGGGAAGAACCACTTGATTTCTTTAGAGTCTTTACGTAATCGTGTCTGCTTGGCGTACATTGGCGACTTGAAACCGGTTTTTCTTTTGGTTCTCCTTTTGTTGAACAAGCGTGTGACTCGTTTCCACTTATCTCTGGCGTGAATCAGGGTTACCACGAAATATATACAAAATGAGTAACCCGTTTCTGTGCACCAGTTTAGGCGATTTCTCGCTCTCATCTGCAAAGAGGCTAATAAGGAAAGCCCTCTAATAAATCAGTTCCTCCCCTGTACTCTTCTAATATTAACGTCATGTGCTCATAGTATCAGAAGCAAATGGCTTATCTATTTTAAGTTAAAACTTTCCTCCTTACATGTGAGGCAAATATTTTAAAACGTAACCATACATTGTACAGGAATCCCTTGGTAGATATTCGAAAGCTTTTAGAAAATGTGTATGGCATTAAGTGGACGTTTTTGTTTATCCTCCTCTAAATGCACTTTTGAAAGCATACAAGTTTAAATTGATGTAAAATAAATTGTCGACGGATATTGGCTTGAAAGTGCATTTCTCAATTTATATGAAAATGTTAAATTCAATATCACACATCATTACACTATATTACCTTAAATGAAAGATTAATACAAATCTGATATGAAAAGTTTAACAGACGTTATCTAATACATTACCGAAATAATGTGCACATGATATGTCCTTATTTAAATTTAGTTTTGCTATTATATTTGCTAAACAATCATTAATGTTAAATAATATACACTGTAAAAAAATCAGGAACGTGACTGGGAAATAATGGGCACCTAAGCTGCCCAATTTTTACCAGTAATGTTTCTGGAATATATCAGTAACCTTCCCCAAAAATATAGAAACAGTCCCACTTAGAGCCAGTAACTTCTCTGGAAAATACCTGGAACCTTTCTGGAAAATAACTGGAACCTTTCTGGAAAATAACTGGAACCTTTCTGGAAAATAGCAGGAACCTTTCTAGAAAATACATGGAACCGTCCTGGAAACTGAGCGGTCACCCAACGGAACTTCGAGCGACATCGTACACTGACTCCGTCGGGACATTGTACTCCAAAAATTTAACAAGCAGGTCTGTCCCCGTGTCCCAGTACAGATATCCGACTTATAGGATGACTGGCAGTAGGTGGGATTTGAACCCCCGCACTCTTGACGCACTCTTGAGAAGGCTGAATATTGAGGCTGATGCCTTAACCACTCGGCCACGGACGGGCTTTTCATGAACTTAGTTATACCAACAATATTAAAAAACAACTGATTTTGAGCGAGGTGGTGGTTCATAGCAAACGTTGCCAGATTTGAAAGGGAAAACCAATAAATCCCAGGAACTTATCACGGAGCGATGGATACTTGAAAAAGCCAGGAAAGTTCCTGGTATATATACGGAAAGTTAAGAAATTTTTTTACAGTGTACAGCAAAACAAACTAGCATAAAATAAAAATGCATGTGTGTACCCAAATACAAAGTATTGAAAAATGTTAAAACAATATTGTTAAAATAAATTTAAGGTGCTTATTTAATACACTGCTCAAAACAATTAGGGGAGCACTTTTTAATTCCAACTTTAACTTCACTCCCAACTTTTTAATTTTTATCCTATAAATCTAAAATTTGTTAAATAGGTTTACTATGCATTCGAAATGAAATAGTAAAAAACAGGAGAAAAAAATCTTAAGTTTTTAATACTTAAATTTAAAGGGGGGAAATGGAATAATAACTTTTTAATAAATTATAACAATAATTATTTTAAAACTTTTTTGTTAAAAATAGTTGATATATATTTTTAAACATCTAAAAAATGCAAGCATGAAAAATTTAGGGTCAATTTATTTTCTAAAACTGTTTAAAAGTGAAATTTATTTTACCATATTTTTCATATTTTCATTAATATAAAAAAAAATTAAATTCTTCAAAATACGTTATTCTTCCATCTAACAATGTATCTAACGATACATAAGTGGCGAATTTAACTTAGTCAGAAAAAAATCACAAGCTGATGATTCCCAATGGAATCATTGGAAGCGAAAGGGTTTAAAACATGTGCTCCCCTAATTGTTTTGAGCAGTGTATAAAAAAATCATGTTTATGCAAGAGAAATGTGACAGACCATGGAAATGATGTAGGAATTTTCTATTGATGCTTATAAACTACTTGTTAGGTTAAATTACGCCAACTGAGAGCTACACTATAAATCGTAAATAATTCCCATATATTTTAAACTCTGCTATCGATTATAACAAACTTTCAATTAACTGAGACCTACACTAGCAATCAATAATATTTTCTGGCAAATAAAATCTGAAATAATTTTGAATCTAGAAAGCAAATATGGTGCAGAGGTGCTTTGATGATTACAAGGTAAATATATCTGATATTATAATAAATCAAATTTAAACACTTCGCAATGTGTTAACTTTGAAAACATAAAATATGAATTCTTTTGAAATGTGAATATTAAATAACTGCACAGCAATTAAACACAAAAATAATTTAATGGAACGCTTTATTGTTATTATAATGTTAAATAAACTTTTGTGAGAGTTTTGATAAATAACTTGGGTTTTCTGAAATAAATAGCAATTAATAAAATTACTTACCGAATTATTTCTTTTCAACTAAGAATTTTTCCGACGGAAAACAATAACTTTAACCGTTTCAGCAAAATCTTTTGTTATCGTTCTTATAAGAATAATACATTTTCTAATTAATTGTGACCGACAGTATTGCATTTGCGATTCTTCGAATTTATTATTTGTGCTTAATAAGACGTTTTGTTTACAAATGTCTTAATTAGCATTTGTCACTCATGCAATTATTAAATTTTCTACTTTTAGCACATTTGCTGCATTTAATTAGGATGAATTTATCTGTATGGTTTATTTTGTTTCTTCGAAATCACTAAAAATTTATTTATTACGAATACTTCACGTAATTACGCTTTGTATTTAAGTATAAAGAGCATAAGGAAAGGAATCTTTGTGTGTTTGTTTTAATTACGTCCATCTTAATTAACATTAAAACTCGGAAAGAATTCTTTAATTAAGAATTCCAAAAGAAAAATATATTTGTCCACAAAAATATGTTTTTGTATTTTTAGTTTTCAAATAATTACTTGTATATTGTTTAGAATTCATATTCTAGTATATGGTATTCGTAAGTTATTTCACAAATTTATTAACGTATTTTATTTTATTAAAAGATGTCCAATTGTCTAGTGGTAAAATAGATTTTGTATCCTTTTTTTCCTTAAATTAAAATTTTTAAAAATGCTTTTTTTATAAGTAGGTGTAAATTATAAAAATAGATTTGATTCATAAAAACTTTTAAAAATTGTACTATTTAAAATCTTTTTTTTTATAATTGTAACGAATATTTTAAAACCTTCTCCTAATTTACCTTCATTTGCTTTCATTTTTTTTTAAAAAATGATTCTTTTTTTAAGCTTTAAGTATTGATTTTTTGAAGCTAGGTATAAGTTCTTGAAAAAAATATATAAGGGAGTAAGTACATGAATTTCATAAAAATTATGCATTTTGTTTCAATTTAAAGCAAAAACATAGCCTATACTTTATTCAATGCACTTGATTCCATATGCTTTGAAAACAAATTTGGTGGCTTTATTAGTATTTATAGGAGTTTTAGCATTTTTGGTACGGATATACGTTGTCGAATATTTCAAACTCAATAAATCCCTTAGATATTAGTGAAAAATCGATAAATTAAAATAAAAGAGTTTTTTATGTAAATAGTATTTTTCAAATAATTTTGAGTCTTTGGGAAAAATACTAGAGGACTTAAACGATATTTTAAAACTGCAAAATAGAAAACGCGATATATTTTCGATTTTAAGATACTGAGATCAATTAATTGGCAGCATTTTTTCTGCAAAGTTGCTTTGTAGCTAAACGTAAGAATATTGGACCATCTAAATAGGACATATAATTCGCTGCCCAGACCCTTCGGTCCGGGAATCTGAAATAAGCCCATGCCACCCATATTAAAATGCCGATGAACTAAGCAAGATAACGTGACGCTAAGAGCAATTTTGTGTAGTTGAAAAATAATGGAGTTAATATTGTTATCTCAAAGGTAAAATGAGATTGAGTTACAAACAGTTATTAGTTAAAACCACCTAACTGATCCAATATTATAAAGTCAAAAATCTTAGTTCAACGACCTTTAAATGTAGGTGGTATTGAATAAGCAAAAAGGATTGTGGTACATTTTGAACTATCCCCAGGTCATTTTCTATAATACAGGGATACATACATACACAAAATGAATAGGAAAATAAGAAACTATTTTTTGACGAATATATGTTTATTGTAACCATACTACAGATACAAATTGAAAGATAAACTATCAACCAATCAACGATTGGTCTATTCATTTTGACTAACCCTGTATGTTATGCAAAGTTATTAACTACGATTAAAGAACGAAATTAATCGTTTGTCTGCGATAAAGATTTTTTTAAATTTAATTTTTTATAAAAATTGATTCTTTCAAACTGCTACGTAAATTTAAAAGTTTATTAAATATTTTTTTTCAGCAGGAAAAGTATAAAACCTCTGGAAGGTTAAATAAAAAACTATTTTGGTTATACATAAAATTTGTAGTAAATATCTTAAATGTATTTATTTTAAATGTGTAAGCATTGATACGCGTGACCTTACACAAGTTGTAGATTAAGTAAAATAAATTTATAATATTTAATTTTTTTAAACAATGAAAGGGATGGATCCATCTATCAACAGAAAGAACCTGAAAAACAATAGGTTCCAGACCTGACATACACTTAAATAGATCATGTTTTTACGTTATTGTAACTACATTTTTATTTTAAAGTTAATATAGCATAGAAATAACTTGAAAAATAACTCCAAAATTACTTTTCGTTTTTTTACACAAAATACAGTCATTTGTTTACCTTCGTAAGAAAAAAAAAATATTTTGACATTTTTATTGCAACAAACACAGTTTTGTTTAAATCTAAAATCAGACTTTATATTGCGCTACAAATCTAAAATCAAATAAAATAAAAACTTAAAGCACATTACGTGAAAGTAAATAATGATCCTTTTTATACGAATTAGGTTTATTATCATCGATCGATATTAAGCTTTCTCATCTAATGTCAAATATATACCCAATTCCATCGCTCAATTACGAGCATCTGGTAATGTTTGTCCAATTAAGGCGGTAGATCGTGTTCAGGGTAGCCATGGGATATTTCCTGGCAATCTCGTTAGGGAAAATAAAGAACAAAATCATTTTCTGGGAGTAACTAATTAAAAGAATATCGTGGAGGATTACTCTCGGTCTCTTAAAAAAATATGTCGATTACATAAAATCGTGTTGTTACTCTGGGGCTATTTTAAATTTTGTTTCCGAAGTTTGTGGTTTTAAGTGGTTCATCGATTTTCGGATTCCAAAGTTTACGACAGATCATTATATTGCTAATTTAGGGAAATTATCTTTGCATTAAAAAATATCGATGGCTGTAGGGAGTTATAAAATATAATTAAAGTTTGATCGTTATAAGTTTTTCGTGATTTCAGTAATTTGTTGTGCAATGTTTATTTTTCTAATTATATAATTTATTTTTAGAACGTATTAAATTCAGGGTGCAATGAAGTTTACTATGTTTTCTTCGCTTAATTTAGTGCTGCCGCAACTTGAATCAGAACTAATTAAATATTAATGTTAAGGCTAAAAATAGTATACAATTAACATAGTTTAACAATGTGATATTTTGAAATTGTGCTTACATTTCTTCATTTTCAATTAAACTTCAGTTGTTAAAATTGAACTATATGAACTAATTGGGATCTTACTTCAAGTAATCAAAAACTCAGATAACTGAATTTTTAGTCGACAGCCAATAATGGAGTTGCAATTTGAGATGGGAACCCATTATTCAAATACCATTTACTCTGGGAAAGGGGTGGGGATCAATTGCTAACCTAACCACAATATCACATATACCATATCGTGCAAAAATTATATTCGGGAAAATTCGGGATTAGGAAATCGTATTGAAATTAGACAATCTCAATTACATCATATTTTTACGAAAATAGTGCAAAATTTTTCAAATTAAGAAGTATAGATAGTTTTATATTAAACTTAATATCTTTACAAAATGTAATGGTTGACAAGCTTAGTTTTTAGCCTTAAAATAACATGGTCCCCTTCTCCAATTGCTAAAATGCCTGTTGTTTCTATTGGTTCAGTTAGCTTTTACTTAACTACTGTTTATTTCTTATATCAGCCTTAAAAGATTATAAAAAGCCATTATCTCAATATGTTTTAATGTCACTGAAGATATTAAAACAAATAACTCATATCCTTTCAACAAGCAAACCAAATGAGTCATTTATTTGACATCTCCCCATTTCTCTTCTTCATAAACAATAACATCCCCCTATTAATTTCCCGAAAATCCAGCCCTACAAGCATAGTCGGCACTAAAACAACACCAAACAGCAACCCCAAACGCCAAGAGACTCTGCAGAAGCCCTATACAAAATCAAAAAAGAGACTTAAGATGACAGCATGTCAACGCCCGGGTCATGGTTTAGGCCAGGCTTAAGTATTCTTTCATGGGGGTAATAACACACATGCTATTAATCTTCTCTGCCCGGTCGAGGCATAGAAAAAAAATCTTTTCTGAAAGAGCAAAGACTGTTTTATTTATGGAGATAACAAAGCCCGGAGAGCAGGATTAAAGACTAAGTGAATCCAGTATTAAAAGTAGATTGGCTTCAGGGGGTAGAAAGTGGAGAGAGTAAATGAAAATAGATAAGGGCTGTTGCGACGCTGTTGAATACTCGTTATGGGAAAATAATGAAGGTTTTGTTGAAAAGTTTGATTAGGGATTTTTTAAGATTTTTTTTATAACTTAAATATTTAACTAGCATACATTTTCTGCCATTTATAAATTTATTTCTGCGCTTTAAAAGTGAGCCTCAAGTGATAGAATATTTAAACAAAATGTTTAAATTGGCATTCAGTAACCAATGAAAAATAAATGGAGTCAAATAAAAGAAAACAAGTATTTTTCATATTTATAACGTCTTTACGCGAAGCTAAG
Organism: Hylyphantes graminicola; assembly: GCA_023701765.1. NCBI lineage: Eukaryota > Metazoa > Arthropoda > Arachnida > Araneae > Linyphiidae > Hylyphantes > Hylyphantes graminicola. Next base: position 32,479,367 of record CM043116.1, read on the forward strand.
ATAAATGGATTCTGATGTTTTCCTAAAAGCAAAAATATCCTTGAAATGTTTTGGGAAAAATAGATTTATATATTTTTGTTACAGTGTTGGAAAAAGTGCTTATGTTCACCACTATAACCAAGGACTTCGGTCGTTTACCTGTCAAAGTAATATTTAATGTAATATAAAAACATTTTTTGAATTTACTTTGATACTAAATTTGAAAACAAAACAAAACATGGGTACTTTCAAGTCTTTAGTTTTTATATGTGTTCAACTGATTCTCGTAACATCAACAATTTTGTTTGGTGAAGCATTTTACATTGTAAAAAATCAAAGATAAAATTAGGCTTTCGAATGTGGTTTCTCTTTCTTGTTTATTTTAAAACTGTGTATTTGATTTTCCGTAACACTTATTTAAAAAAATATGTGAAATGTTTGATAATGCATAATTTATATAATATTTTTGGAAATAAACTTGATATAATATATTCAAATATGTGCTTATTATTTCATAAAAACGGTTCTAAATTATGCATGTTTCTTGCATTTTTAGGCGAAAATGAATCCTAAAATGATATTACTTTATAAAATCTTTCAATAGTCTTGAAAAATAAGTTTGTATGAGGATCTTGAATATTTCGCTCAATTTACTTCCCACTAGAATTATACAGGACCTTTGGTGACGGGCCTCCAAATTTGGCTCCGCGGTAAGTGACGATGCCAAAACCTCAAAAACATTTTCAAAATTAAATTTTAATAAAGAGTGTATCTAAATTCCATGTCATTTGTAACTGTAAAGTTTAAAGTTTGCATTAATATCAAATGGTAGAGATATAGCAAAGCTTAGAAAACGTACCTTTTATTCAAATATAACTTTGGCCTGTTCTTTCTGACATGTATCTGCATAAATAAATGACGTCATTGTGACAAGACCAACGAAGATGGAGAGAAATAATTTCAATCTTTCGACATCAAAATATGCACTGTCAGTAGGATACTATTGATGCTGAAGATAAATAAGAAGATAACGTCTGATAATATAAAAAGTCGGGATGTCTATGTGTCATTGCTACAGTGGCATTTCCTCGCTTCCTGTGTGTTTCGGTATTCGAATCATTTTAAATTCGTCAATTTTTTTTTAGCGTGACAAAGGAACTTGGCGAATATTTTCTCAAGAATGTCACTGAAAGGATTTACGGAGATGCGATTTTTCGTTTAGTAGTATCCCTCTTTGGTTGCGTCTTGAAATGTCAGGCTAAAAATTGTCATTTTCAAGATTGAAATGTGAAATATTAATGTAGACATGGTAGAGTATCAAAGAATGGTTTGTATCATTTAATATCCTTCAAAAATATTTATTAAATACATTTTTTAATTAATATTTACTGTTTAAGAGTTTCAGTGCTAAATCATTTTGCGCTACCACAGGTTTGAGGATAAAATTCCAAATTGTTAAACCGGTCAAATAATTTTTCATCTATTTGGTGTTACATACTTTACTGTGGTTTATTTTATTTACTTTTTAAACGAAACGATAGAAGTATGCACTTTACATTTGAACCTCTTTACGTCATTTAACAATATGGTTCTGGAAATTTATAATTTTGCTTACTGACTTCAATAAGGATATTCTTTTGATCTCCATACTCTTGCCTGGATATTTCAGATAATTCCATGGACAAAAACCTTTTGAAATAACGTAAAGTTGTGTGTCAATTTTATTTAAAAGTAACTCTTAGATACTTCATTTTGAGAATAAAAGATGTTTTGGCAGCAGAAAAATAGGGAAGAGTGTTGTACCTTGGGACACTGACAATTTCTAAGAATCTATTGGCAATATTCATACATTGTTTATTTCTAATAGTAGCCTCAACCAACAGACATCATCATAATAAAATGTAACACTAGCATCATTGAAATGATGAATTTGTGACAAAAAATAATATTTCATTACACCAAAGTAAATATTTTTCTCATTCTAATATAATTTTTTTACCTTTGTACTTTTACAAAAGTCAACTGCATTATATTTTCTTCATAAAAGAGAAGATTTTTAAATATTTTGGTTATGAGAAAATAATGATAATGCATTTAGAATAGCCACTATCTTGCTTTTATTTAAACCATGTAGTGTATTGTACATTGGGACAGTAAAAGCGTATTGGGTACCTTGGGACAGGTCCCAAGGTACAACATATTCATGATTCTAAATAATTTGGATAAATAAAAATATCTTTATTATTTATTTTAAGAGCAATTCCACAAAACATGTAAAATACAACTCAGCTTTGTTTTGTATATATTTTATAATGATTCAAGTTTAAAAGTATAATTCTGGCAACACCTGTTAAATCTTTTTGAATTTTGAAGTTTTATTTGTTTATTTCCATGAAAAAAATAATAAAGTTTGTTTCCTGACACTAATTAGTTCAAGTGTATGACTATTGACTAAATTATAAAGTATGTCTCAAGGTACAACATCATATTGTACCTTGGGACAGTTTATCCTCTCTACTTTAAATGAGTGGCATTTTTTTTTTCAAGCCGCCAGAATTTAATAAAATATATTATAGAGGAATATATTGGTGTGTTGAAATGCTGCTTTTAAATTTTTATTTTGACTATAATTATCGAAGAAAAAATTAAAATGTAAAAATGTCCCAAGGTACAACACTCTCCCCTACTATTAAAACCGAAAAATATATCGATTGATCCTATATTGAATAACACTTTGTTAACAACAAAGTTACTTTCTTCCAGATTTTTTTTCCTTAAGTTATTCATCAAAATGTTTATCAATAAGTCTACAAATGAAAAAAACGAGTATTTCTTAAATTACAGGCATCGGGTTTCTACATTAGCAAGCATGACACAGAAATGAAATATCAAAATAATACGCGTTCGATTTAAAGTACGATAAAAAAGACAGAAAATGAAAGCTTATCTAAAGGACACTTTTGGACGTATAAAATATCTATGTGCTTCCAAAAGCAAGATAAAATAAAAGTACAGGGAACTAGAAATATGATAAGACTTATAAAAACAAGGTTAGAAGCTAGAAATCATAACAATTGTTTCGGTATATCAGTCTATGGTATATAAAAGAATAAAAAGCAGGTTTTTTCTAAGTATCTGCAATATGTTACATGTGTATGTACTTTGAAACAAAAGTCGAAATGCATTTGTTAATATAAATATTTGTGGAATGCATGTAACTACTTAATACTGACATTAATGTTTTATAATATATTACACAAAAAAATATATGTACGTTATACAAAATTGTTCCATTTACATTACTTCACTTTATGTATACGGGGACATTATAACCCACATCCATAATTCCCTAAAACACTTATCCATTTAATAACCCGCACACAACATACATAAACAATGCGTTATCCTATGGGAGTCATACATAACAAATGTAAATAAGACAAAAATAATTCATGTTTACTATTTTCTTAGAATTACATTTATGTGTAAAAATGTAGCATCAAATTTTGTTTCAACTAACATGCATTATTATTATTTATATTTTTTGTAGAATGTTTGCAATGATATAAGCATCAATTACAATGTTTACCAATTAAAAATGTTTTGATATATGCAAATATTGCATTGATGCTATAATATATATTTGTCATTCTTTTTCTTAAATAATCTATAATACAAAGTAAATACAAAACCCCAACAGTTTTTATGTTAAACTGGAAAATATTGCATATTTTACCTGAAACAAAACCATTCTGATTGTGATTAATTTTTTTAAAACCAAATTTGCTTTATAAAGCTTAAAGCAAAATTGCCCCTTCCGTAGTGAAAATCAGGTAGGAAAAAAAAGTGATTATCTCTGAAACTTTTGTATTTAACTGAAAAAAAAAACCCAGCTGAATAGCTGATGTACAAAAATTGCAACTAAATAATGTAAAGTTTTATTTATACTGATTTATATTTCAAATTTAGAAGCTTTGTTTTAATTGTGACTTACGCTACTGTTTCACAGAATTAGCATACAATAAGTTTGGTGTCTTGATGAAAATACAAAATTCGAATAACTATAATATGAAGTCATGGAAAGGAATCGAATTTATATTCTAAATTTTTCATTTCACTCATCTCATTATATTCTTGACTGGATCCAATTTATGTTAGAATGTTGCAGTAATCCTCTTAACGCTGACAAACTTTTCTTAATTTCATATAAGTGCTATTGATTCATTTTATTCAAATAATACTCTTATATTCCTCATTTTAGACCATTATCTTTTTAAGAATACCATTTCAATATGACTCGACTTAATTGAGAACAGATTAGAAATTTGTATTAATGAGTCGAACAATTAATGGGGAAATATTCACTGGTATTCTTATTGGCTTCGTTATAAAGTAATTGCGAGGGTTAGTGCTAGTTTCGCCAAAGGATCGTTATTTTCTACAGGTACCAGTTTCCATATACCATTAACATTTCTGAGTTGGATTTTTATATGAGCGTTTTATATAAGAAAACTAATTAAGATTAAGCTTCTATTTTGTGAATTGCCACAGAAAAGAATTAAATTATTAATTACAGTAATTAAATATTTAATAGTAAATGTTAATTGCGATGGATAATATGTGTCCTAAACTCAAAATCTTAGAATTTTTTTAAAACAAATAACTAGTTATAAAGAAGAATTTTGCAATTAAAAAAAGATTACATAGCACTCCAAAATTACTTAAATCTTAATGCTATACGATTACAAATAATACATAATGCTATACGTTATAAACTACATAATGCTATATATACTACATATATAATTACATAATGCTATACGTTAAAAACTTGATTAAGGTATTTTAAAAATTTAATCATTTCATGAATTGAGATGATTAAATTTTAAAAATACTTTTATTAATTTTTTTAACTAAAAAACACTTTATATTTAGACTGAAAATACATGTTTGAAGATGGTCATTTCATGAATTTAGATTACCATCTCCAAACATGTATTTTCAGTCTAAATATTATGTGATTTTTTAGTTATTACATATTAAAAGCTGAAATTGCATGAAAAATAATATTTTTAAACTTAAGAAAGAAAGTTAAAAATTTCTTCAGGAATCAATGCTTTTACTAGATTCTACTCTAACTCGTTCAATATGTGGACATGTGACTTTATGCTATCTTAATTCCAAGGTGGAAACCTCACTTTTCCTCAATACAATATCAAATATCAAAAAAGGAACTTATAAATAAAGCAATAAATCACTCTAAAAATTCATTCGAAAAATATGCACATATGAAAACCACGACAACAAATTCAGTGAAAGGCCGTATAAACTGGACATCCGCTTTGCGGAGAAAAGAAAATCTCGTTCTTTTATTGTGGAATTTCAAAAAAAAAATTCTAAAGGGTCGTTCTTGTAAGAAAAACCATTTCTTTCCTTGCGAAACACACATTCTGTCTCTGTCCATCCCCTTCCGCATGCTGTAAATCCCTTTTGCAGCATGACATTTTTTCTTGAATTTCCTTCGGGACGTTGGAGAAGTAGAAATTCGAGAAAAGCCCATTCGGGCTCTTGTTTTGAAACATTAGTCTGTAGTATTGGTATATTTTGTATAATAATTAAACAGAAGTTATGTTTTCTTTGTTTTATTGAAACAAAAATAGTATTATTACTTTAACATTTTTAATTAATATACCTATAATTTTAACTTATGGGTAAGGTATGTGGGGATCTCAATCGATTGCATTTTTGATCTGTACATCATCAAATAAAGGAAACGAATAATCGAAGCTTAAAACGTACCCATATTATAATCTAATTTATTTTATATCCATAGTTTATTATATAAACAATTTCATCAAAATATAGAAAATCATGTTATAATCTGATACAAAGAGTAATATAAAGTTTGAGTTTTTATCACCCACGTCATCTCGATGGAGCTGGTGTCATTAGTTTCTTCTTTGTGAAAATGAACGCCGACTCAAATAATATAACCAAGGAAGTTCTCTGTGACGGCACACTATCCGGCTGGTTCATGATGCTCTCTGTTCCAAAAGAGAGGAACGAAAACTGTTATTTTCTGAAAAGTATAGTTGACCGTGTTTCAATAGGATCCATACCTTTTCTCTAGAAGAGCTGACAATCCAAACATGATAAAATAACTTATTTTTTTTTTAAGGAAAAAAAAAGCCATGATGAAATCTGTCTAGATAGACGTACGTAGAGGAATATTCAGTCACTAAAATCCATATCTCCATTTATAAACAACGTTCAACCAAATGTTAAATCTCTAACTATATCAAAATTAAAACAAAACAAGAAACCAGCGAATTTCATTAAAAAAACATATAAAACCCTCAACTCGGTTATTTCTTTTACATCCCGAAAGGGCATTCTCATTTTTCGTCCCATCCCTCTTACCCAAGACAGGAACTAACTTTTAACGACGGGTTGTTTGAATCCTGTCTTACAACGGAAAGGGAAAAAAGACCCAGGGAGGGGACGGACGATGGCTGATCTCTGCAGAAACACCCACTTTTGTGACAGTGACAAAGAGGGCAGACCGCTACAAGAATCGCGTTTGGAGTTTAGGGTCATCGGGGAATGAATGTAACTGATTTGAAGGGTTTGGGTAATGTTGCAGTGTTAAGTGTTTGGGGAATAGGTTTTCTATCATACCAGAGCTGTTTGATTGAAATTGTTTTAAGCTAATCTTGTATATATGCTTTATTGATAATGTATCTTCAATTTGTTATAAAAAATTATCATAAAATGATATTATAATTTTAATTAAGGATTTAAAAATTATATTATTAATCCAAATAATAATCTTAATATTTTTTTTTTCCAATTTATAAATCTTATTAATATTAAATAATTCTTTTTATTTTGCTCTATATATAAAGAGTTGAGATTTATTGTAACATGTTTTTTATTTATAAGAGTCATCACAAACATTTTTTGACTGTGCATAGTTATTGCACTAAAATAATTCTGATAATATAGCCAAAATGCCTTAAATAATTATTATTAAGGTGCTTAAATTGCTGCAGATTAAAAATTTAGAGTATTCAAAAAATGTTTCTTGTTTTAGGTAATCCTTTTAAAACTAATTTAAACTTACTAGTTAAAAATTAACGTAAATTAAAATATTTAGCTTTCAAATTAAATTCTCGATCATCGTGCAAAAATTAATAGCAAAAATTATCTTTCAAATTCAATCACTTAAAAACACCAGTGTACATCAACAACATATTATTTCGAAAGATATAGGATGACGTACATGACATGTTTTGATTAATAAAAATTCCTCTTTTAGCATATATATAAATTTTATGTATATGCAAAAGAAGGATTTACTTGGAAAAGTTTATAGTATGTTTTTTATTTATTTTTGAAGCACGTTGTTGTCATAAAAATATTTAACTGCCACAAAAAATTAAACATAATAGTAGAAGAAACATATTTAATTGCCATAAAAAGAAAATATATTTAAAATTAATTAATGAGTTCCTATTAAAACTCGAAACAACAAATTTTACTACTAAATGTCTTACAAAACATAGATCAATCCATTTATTAATCAAACCCCCTTATTTTTATCTTTAAAACCCAAAACATATTTGCTAGATAACACACCCATTATACACACATATTAAACATTTTATATCAAGCCCCCACAAACATCAAACGCAGACCTGATAAAGATTGATATACGAGCTTTGTGCATACGCAACAAACAATCTTCACTCCCGACAGCGCACACCACTCAAAGTGTAAGGTTAATTAATTTGCCCAGAGGCACTTTAAGAAGCTTGATTTTTTTTTCGCTCTTTTCCAGGCGAATAATAAACCCCTGACAACGAAGGGGCAATAAATTTAGCTTATGTTGGGTTATTTTAAGGTTTTATGTTAATAACGGTATAAGTTTTATCTAAATATTGAGCACAAAAAATTTAGTTTTAGAGTGGGGGCTGTAGAATTTAAAAATCAATGCACAAAGTTGGTAAATAATACAAGAAATGAATTGTTTTGAATTGTGTGGATGTCTATCAATCATTTTAAAGAGACATTTGAAATATATTCGTTAAATAACAATATTATTAATCTTAAGAAACACTCCTTCGTAGTGGTATTTGGCATGATTTAAAAACCAACGCATGAAATTAATAAACTCTCCAGATATATTACGTTAAATAAAAATAAATCTGCAAATGATTGTGTATGATTTGATGCAATTTATTTTCAAGAAATTGGTAACGATGACGAAATTTTGTTTGTTGAATTATATGTAATACCAATATCGATAAAGCGTTATAATATATAATCTTCTTAAAGGCAAATTTAAACTCTTGCTGCGAAATATTTTCTCAGTGTGACAAGTTTACACAACGAAATTACGTAGATTCATTTCGATTCGATTTGTCGTCTATTTGTAAGTTTTATATCAATTTCCGAATTTCTGTGTTGACATGTCGAACTTTTTATTGAATTATGTAATTTTATTTATTGCTGTTTAGTGCCTATGCTCACCACCCATGTTCAGATTCAAATCTTTTTTTCATTATCACCTTAATGCTAAAAAGCTGGAATGTTTAATGCTCCATTAAAGAACAATAATACTAAGGGAACTACATTCTTAGAAATCGATGCTCAACATTCAGGAATATTTCTTCATTTTTGACAAAATGATGTACTGGAACATGCTAAAGTAAATATTTTTGTCGAATTATGGTAAATATCTGCCTGAGTTTATGCTCAAGATCCAAACTACAATAACTCAAAGGATTTTTAAAATTGACGAAATTAGTTTTGCAAGTAAAGAATCATCAAAAGTGAAATGAAGTCAAATGAGTTTATCTTTTTTTAAAAAAAAATTCAGCACCGAAAAATGAAGAAATATTTAACTATACCACTTTTCAAATAAAACGCTCGAGTATTTATGGTGTTTTTTTAAGGCCCAATCTTTGCAGAATATTATATAATATACGATTGCGTGCCTTTTTCATGGGGCAACATGAAAGGGCTGAATGCACCGCGGGCCAAAGGAGAGGAAATGAGATTGTGATTAATTTCGTAACAAACCGACACTCTTTTGAGAGATTGCGTTACGGTAATTTTAAATAAATCTTTTGTGCCCTGAAACCTCTGACGTTTATTAAAATCACATTCTTAAGTAAGTTGGGCCCTTTGAGCTATGGCCTGCAAAAGCGAGATGCCTGTTTGATACAAATTACCTACGTAATTTGTTTTGATGCTGCAGAGACTAGTTGGCACGTGTGTCATAATGATATTAGATTATTAGATGTATCGTAGAGAGCAAACATTTTCGTTTAATTATGTTTATAAGCTACATACATGGGAATAAGCAACTCTTCAAAATAGATGTTTGATTTTAATGTGTGTTTTAATCCTTCTTATTATTTCAAATTACAAATATCGCTGCAGACTATAAATTAAATAAAATTACATTAAAACAATGAAATCATTCATTTAGGTTGAAAGAAATAAGTGCTCTTCATTTAATTTTAACATATTAAATTTCATAAAAGCTCTAAATTTTAGCGTATATTATTATGCTTCCAATATATTAAATAAAGATACTAACTGGAGCAACACTTTTAATGTTAAATAAAATCAAATTAGAAATTAGCTTAAGTAGACACTAAATTACACAAACATGCCGAAGAGTTGAGAAAAATTGTATCTTATTTTTATACAAAGCATCCTATATTATGTGGACAGATTTATGGACTATAGTAAATGATACTGAATCAAAATATTTATGTTGAATTAAATAATATTTATATCCTAAAATAATAGCCAACAAATTTTTATAAGCTTTAAGATTTGTTTTGACAGCTAATTTTCTTTTAAGAAAATGTTTGAATAAAAAATTCTAGTTTGAAAAAATATACAATTAAACTTATTACTTTTTTGTGATTCATTTTTGATTAGAAAATTTTATTGTGATTTGCTGCACAACTCTTCGAAAGCACATTTTTCTTTCTAAAAATCATGATTTCTTTATTCAAGGATTTTTTACTTATTATTTATTATGTTTATAAATGGTTAAACTTAACTTAATATTACATGGCTATTAACATAATTTAATATCAATACGACAGTAGTCACTATAACTCTAACTATGATAGTTCTCAGTACAACTACTGTTCTATGTTCATACAGAAACGATTTATTACATCCGAATGTCATGCAGCATCCATTAAACCTCGTTAACACAATGCGTACAAACGGGTCTGCAATGGGTTCCTGGCGCATTGTGTAACCTATCATCTACCAACTAGAAGCAAATGTTAGCTTTGACAATGTCAAATGGATTATATAAACAGCAACGTACCAAACAAAAACACTTATATGTATATGCTGATATAGACTTATCTAAATTTTAAATTTCATACCGAGCCGGTTAGAAAATAGCGTCCAGGTAAAACCTTAAATTATCTAAAGGAATTATGAAGATGTAAAAGTAATTTGTTAAAAAGCACATCGGAAATCGGAATGCAAATTGTGCTAAAAAATGAACGACGGAAAACCTTTTTAAAACATTCACATTAAACTGTGTTAGAATATTATACAATATTATAATACAATTTAGGTACAAAAAAATATATATCAGTGAAACTAAGATCAATAAGTACTTCAGACTTCAAATTAATAACATTTTAATAACAAATTAAAGAAATATATTTTTTCGTTAACTATTTTAATATTTCTGAACTTTATTTTCATAAACAGCCAATATTTCATCCTTGGAAAAATATAAATAAAAATTCGCTGTTTTATTCATAACTGCACTCCAATGTCATTAAAATTAATAATCTGTCTATTACACATTAAACTTTCAGTAACGCTAAGCACCTCTAAGTGCTACTTAAACTAAAAGTTTGACGCGTTTCAGATTTTGACATGAATTTATTTTTATGTCATAAATTTTTAAAGTAGGCTTTAGAATGCGAGAAAGGTTTTCTCTGAAAGCGGGAGGTGCACATTTTCGTGTCATAAATATGTATAAACCAGAGAATGACATTTCAAAAATAGAATTCCTCATACCCCAAAACATTCGGGGCCATGTTACTAGACAACTTGACATTCTACTTGGTAAGAAGAAAATGCTTCAATTTTCGGAGGAAGTTTTCATAAAGCGAAGATGCGTGTTAAAATATCATAAAGTTCAAGTTCGCTCAGTTAATTTATACGGAAAAAGTAGCAAAGTCTTAATTAAGATAATGACGCGAAACATCTGCTCAGTGTTTATTTTGTTTTATTTTCTTGAACGATACGTTGATAATCAAGAGTCTTTGTATTATATTGGTAACGCATTTCATGACGTAAAAATTAAATTTAATCATGCTTTCACATGCAACTTATTAACAGTAGTTCGCTTTTGAAAGTAAAATATGAACCAACTTTCTAAAATGTATTAAAAGTAAGTATAAGTTTATTAAAAAAAATATAGATTTATCAGTGCCATGTCTTTCACGAACATTGCACATGAAAGTTCTAGAATCTAAACTACCCAAGACTTAACTTTTTTGTTTTGAAACTTTCTCTTAATCAGTTTGCTACTTAAATTTTTATCAAAAAGAAACTATACGTCTCAAATTTGGTTCATTTGCAATTTAACTGAGTTTAAAATTAGCAATATATTTTCAAGGATAAAAACGAAATAAGAAATAAAGATCAAAATAGTTCTACAT